>MNCI01006382.1:449608-474525 GCA_015680685.1 Gnetum montanum
GACTTTGCACCTCTAAGGGAAGAAACGAAAACAACTGTTAAACTCCAACTCATCCCTTGTTGTTTTTGGCTCTAACCCATGAATTAACACTCTGGGGGATTTAATGCTTGTGCCAACAACTTAACTTAGTCAAACAGAAAAGGTGTATAAGGACCATTGTGAGCTACTTATGCACAGTCTAATGGGTGCTTATGTTTGATTGCAGATGGCACCAAAACTAAGGCATCTAAGGGGCAAAGGACCATCCCAACCGAGGCACAAGAGCTCACGAACAGGAAGAGGATGAGGCGTGTAGCAACCAAAGCATGTAGAGGGCTCTCATGTAACTGGCCCCATCCATGAAGGACCTGATGTGGAATCTGTCCATCAGATTCCTGAAGAGGAGATGCCCATCGATCAATCACAGGGAGATGAAACTCCAGGGATAGCACCATGGCTTGAGGTCACCCTAACCCAAGCCTGTCTTGATGCTATCAATCCATGAAAAGTGCAACGAATGGTCCTACAAGAGCTAAACTTTGGACCATTTCTCAAAAATAAACCAGAAGATGTGAGACTTCAATTGCAAAATTCTCCTATGTGGCCGATCATCACAACCAATGGTGAATGGTACCTAGGAGAAACCTATTTCTTCTAGACAAATCAGCAACTGGGGTCTAGAGTAAGGATTAAGGACATTTATGTCTCTTACTCTGCAAAGGCAATAGTGCAAGCTCTGGGGTTGCTAGAGACCAGAGCAGATGTGGTAAAGATCCCAAAAAAAGCAGACCTTGAGGTAAAAGGGAAGTGGATTCGGCAATGCTATGGGGTAGATCGCAAGGAGTTCAACACCCTAACCACCATGGAGAGGGTGTATTCAAAGATCGTGTCTTACCATCTAAACCCAATGGTAAGACCTAGCAAAATCATGGCCTTCTCCGCTCATGCCTGTGCTGCCTTGAGTGGAAAATTTCCAATGAGTCTTCCACAGCTGATATTCTTGGAAATTGAAAAGAGGTTCGCCGAAAGTGAACATGGAAGATGAGCTCTCCCCTTCCCCTGCCTAATCAAAAAATTGTGCAAATGGGCAGGGATAGCATGCTATGCCAATGATACACTCTGACATGCCCCGATTACCTCATGGTGTGAAATGATGAAGGATAGAACTCCTGCCACTACACAGATGGAGGAAGAGCCGCAACCACCTCCACCACCTGCACAAGCAACAAGGTCAGATTCACAGACTATTGTAGAACATATCCATAAAATCTAACAATCGCTCTTAAGCCAGTAAGAGTAATCTAGCAGGACTGGTGGAGGGGAAGACCCTTCGGTTTATTGCCCTGCAATGAGCCACTTGGAGCAAGTGGCTCGATCAGTCAGTTTGTTAGAAAGAGCAGGGCTGATGAACACAAGTGCCAGCAAGAATAGATCCTAGCATCTGAGAGGTAATGGTATCAACCCAGCAACTATTTCCTAAAATTTCAAGGAATGCTGCTACCTTCTTAGTACGCTTGGAGGATGGTGAAGGGGTAATAGTCCTGGTGATGCAGCACCAGGGACAGGAGATTAAGGCCGAATTGATTGCTAATACAATTGCTATGGTTCTCAATGCACCAATGGTGCCTGTACCAGATGTACATGGGCTTTAAGATGTACAGGAATCTACCAAAACTTCACGTAGTAGGATTGATGCAACACAACACAAAGAACTGTTGGATCAACTGGTGGGAACTGGGCAACCACTTCCGGATGTCTTTGATCTTTCGGATAACATCACTACAACCTAGTCGAAGTTGCTTTTGGCAAGGGGTAAGAGCCTTATTTTGAAAGGGAAACTTGAAGCTGCTCCAGCCACTTGTCAATGCTTGGCAACAAAAGTTGCCTAGTTAAGAACCCAACTTGCCGATCCAACTCTCCTCAACTGTGAGCTCACCAGAGATGAAGCTTTTCAATAGCTTCAAGTTAAACTTCAAATAGTTGAGGATGAGTGAGAGTCGACGATCTTTGATAAGGCCTTAGTAGATGCTCAGGCATATCATTTAGATAAGGACTTGACAGAGGTTCACTAGGAGAATGTCAAGTTGACCGCGGAGGTCCATCGCCTGCATAATGTTGGTGCTGAAAACGAGCACATGAAATATTCTATTCACCAACAGCACATGAAGAGCTAGCCAGGGTGAGTCCTAATGTAAGAAGGTTGGCCGCTAAGAATCGAAGTTTGTCCATGGAGGAGGTTCAAACATTATAGAAATCTACCATCGAAATTGCTGCTTGGAAGAACGAGGCCCTAAAATTTGAAGAAGTTAAGAATCATTATAGGGATGAAGTGGGATTGCAAAAGGAAGTGAATGAGAAAAAGATTCAAGTCGTAAATGCTAAGCTGAACCAAGTGCTCCAGGAGCTTCGAGAAGGAGGCGAGGTATGGCAACCTATCTTTGATGGGTTGAATGCCTACAATCAAGCTGAAATCTACCTCAAGGAACTGTAGATTGAGGAAATGACAAAGTATATGGAGCTTGCCAACTTTCACTATGCAAACCTAGCTATGCTTATAGCCAAGAGACCACTGTCTGATTTGGAGAAGCAAGTGGTCACCTTGTATTCTTTATACAAGGGCACGTTCCAAGTGCATAAGACGACAAAGCAGAAATTGGAAATAGCAAATGTGAAACTTAAGTTTCTCTACAAGAGTTTTGAAGGACAACACGTGGTTGCAGAGAACTTGGCCCATCGAATGAATGACTACCAGTAGCTGCAGACATCAATTCGAGCATTCAACATAGAATGAAAATAGTTTGCAACCTAGTTTATCAACTTGAAAGAACTCTTCCCTGCGCTACCATGCCCTTGGGAGGTTCCTATCCCGGTAGACATTGGTAAGGCTGCCTGGACAGTGAACGACCCTAGAAGCAAAGAGAAAAAAAATGAGGGCCCTTCTAGAGGCTTTTCAGTTGCCTCCAAAAGTTGCAGCTACTGTGGGATAGCCATCATTCATGTCACTGCTGCTGCATGGACCAGAGGTTGGTGAAGGTTTGTTGAAACCATCGCCACCGGGGATGATGTGATCTTCTCCAGTAATTTTTGCATCTTTCTACACAGTAGAGAGTCTAGGACTGGTAGGGTGTTCAATTTTGTCTATGAACACCACCATTTTTGTAATTTTTCCTTCTCTGTATACTCGGGCACTTGGTGCATCATGGGTGTATATGTGTCAAATCATGTGTGTTGTAAATAAAAGTCCATACCTTCCAAATTGTAAGAGGAACTCGAGGACGAGTTTTTACTTAGTCATGTGGGTATGATGAAGTGTTTGATGGTCGTTGCATCTACTAGGCCGTGTATATGAGACCCCGTATACGTGGCCCCATCAACGCATCCTTCCATGTATCGACATGCCCTGTTTACGCGGCACCTTTTTCAGCTTATAAATAAGTGGGCTCCTGCCATACTTATTTACCTTTTTTATCAATTGTAGCAAAGCTCTTGCAGTTTTTTTTCCGTGAGAGTTAGAATATTTTCCAAGTGCCCATAGTAGGTGTAAGAAAGGTGTCTAGCTCTTTATTTGAGCGCTGATGTATCTGAGCCCATTAGCATGAACGGTAATAAAGACAAGCTTTTCAAGCATTCCTTGCAGCATTTGGACTTAGTTAATTAATGCATTTATTAGTTTAATATTTTATGCTTTGATAATTACTTAAGTTTCCGTTGTTGTTATTTCTATCGCTATCGCTCTTTCATAGTTCGTAGAAACCATAAGTACGACCATCTCAAAGGTAAACCCAACGCTTGGCAACCCAGTGATGCTTAAATTTTGGTAATCTAGTAGTGGTTAGGGGATGCTCAGGACATGCCCAAAAGATGGGATTGGATACTTATGCTAGGAATAGTTAAGATATAGATTAGGATAATTTTAGATTATATAATATTTCATTCCTTAATTTTCATACCTTAATTAGACGCCAAAAGATAAAGTAAAAAGCCATAGAAACCAGTTGCCTCAATCTCACTTAACCATCGCCACTAGAACATCACAAGTGAGGTTGGGAAGACAATGACCATTCTAGCAAACAATTTTTCCAGTTAAAGGTTTGGTGTATGTTAAGTGCTTACAGTCTATGGAATTCGATCGAGTCGCATGTGAATGCCCGTGATTTGCATGGTTGGGCGTAGGGGTACCTAGCGGCTCATCAGTCCCTCAGACCCTTAGGAGCCACCATGACTTGGGACTGTTTGATCTTTTCCATCACACTTCATGCCATAAAGGAACATGTTGTCCAATTGTGAAGAGTCATGTCATGGTTTTCAATTTTGTGTCCTGAACATCATCATTTTTTGTAATGTGTTGATCCATACACTCAGGCACTCCATTTTTTGTCAAAGTCAATTAGTCAATTTTGTTTTTGAAAGGTTGGTTAATAATCCCATAGCTTCCTAATTTTGTAAGGAACTCAAGGACAAGTTTTCATTCAGTCATGGGGATATGATGAGTCGTAGTTCTATTAGCTATGTTGACAAGGCCTCATCAACTAGGTCTTGTCAACGGTGCCTAGTTGACACATCATATCATGCATTGATGTGGCCCCATCGATGTAGTGTCTATAGTTAGTTATAAATACACATCCACCAACTAAATTTATGACAATAGATATTGTAGTTACAATAAAGCTCTTGCAATTTTTCCATTTGAAAGTTAGAATTTTCCTCTCAAGTGCTTGCAACAGGAGTCATTAAGTGTATAGATCTTTATTCGAATTGTTGTACTTGAGCACAACAGTGTGTGCAGCAATAAAGATGAGCTTTTTGATAAACCTTGCAGCACTTTGGATAGATTAGATATTTTGTTTATGCATTTAATGTTTTTAATTATTTATTTAATCTTTCAATTATTTATTAAATATTTTCAATAATTAAGTTAATGAAGTGATTAAGCAAGATAGATTAAACACATAAGTACAACTAGTTCAAGCATAACACATTTTTGCTTGGTAATCCCAGTAGCATTATTGCTTGGTATGCCCAGTAGTGTAGAACTTGGTTACCTAGTAGTGGATACATGAGCTTAGGATGTGTATGGAAAGTGGAACAGAATGCTTATGTTAGGACTAGTTAAATGCTAGTTGATTAGTTAGTTTAAATTAGTTAATCCAATCACTTTTATCTCCATTCAAACATCAAACCATAAAAATACAAAATGATAAAAATTAAATGCCTCAATTACACTTAACCATACCAGTGTACATCACAAGTGTAATTGGGAAGATAATGATTGACCTCAAGGTAAGACTCACTTCCTAGAAGACTAGTGCACCAGAAACAATAAAGTCCATGGAATTCAACCAGATCACATATGAACGCTCTATGATTCATATGGTTGGATGTAGGGGTACCTCACTGCTCATTACCAAGGTTGCTAGGATTCATGTCCCCTTTAACATTGAGGGTTGAAATGCATTTAGAACTAAGCTTAGGGTTCATGTCAAGGATCAGAAACCACTCATTCTTATTGGTGATCTTAATGCTACCACTAGCCCTTCTTAGTATATCTCAAGCTAATTTTATGGGTTGAAACACAATTTCTATAGCACATGTAAGACACTTTCCAATTTGTAAAGCTTCTACTTCTCGATGGTCAATACACTTGGCACCACTCAAGCCTAGATAGTCAAATAAAAGCCTTGCTTCTTGACCAATTCCTCATGTTTGAACATGTGCTTGGCATCAATAATATTTCCCATCAGTGTGGAGACTAAAGCTTCGCAAATTATAATTCCATTATTTTACAAACTAGATCCCCACCTAACATAGCCTCTAGATTTCACTTTGAGAATGTCTAGCTCACTCTTCAGTAGATGTAACAACTCATTCATACTTTAGAAACCACTATTAATTCTTGATAGTTGTTTTATCTTTACTTACAAAGTCTTTGCAAGGTCATTACTAACAATCAAAAGAAACTCCACCACCCTTTGTCAGAGACATTGCCCAAATTGCAAATGCAATTGGAGAAAATTAGCTACAACATTGCCATAAATCCAACTTACTGCACCATCTAAGCCTAGTTATGGAGTCTCCTTGTGGTGGAATAGCAATACTAACAAAAATACTCCTATGTCATTGGGCTCATAAATGGTAATCACAAATACCAAATTCTTCCATGAGCATTCCACCGCATGAAAACATAAACAATTACATTTACTAGGAAATATTTTTAGCTCTCCTTTTCTCATTTCAGTAAGCTTTTTTGTGTCACACCTTGTGATACTCATTTCATTCCTCACATTCTACACTTCCACATACAATTGAATCCCACCTACCACGTTGATTACAACATCTCCATTGAAGAACTTCAAATAGTTAACCTTACCTTCCCAAGTAATAAAGCCCCAAGGCTTGATGGATGATTCAATGAACTCTTCTAGTTCCTATGGTCATTTCCTAATTATTCCTAATAGATGCATATGCATGGATTATTTAGTCTGGAAACATGCAAAAATCTCAAAAATCATTTCTCATTATGCTCATTCCAAAGAAGCTAAACCCTTACTCACTAGACCAATACCAATTAATTAGCCTCTATTTAGTCCTCTACAAATTTTATGCAAATGTCTTGGCAAACAACTAATGGCTTCTTCTAACAATCATCAATTCCATCCAAACATGCTTCATTAGGTATCATCATATTATTGAAAATATTCTTATTATGCATGCAAATGTAGACTATGCCAAGATAATCAAAACTCCTATCATTACTATTAAACTTGATCTTACTAGGGAATATGATTATATCTCTTGGGAATCTCTCTTAATAATAATGGAGGTCCTTGGCTTTAATTCTTGGTGGTTATTACACATTATAGACATCTTCATGATAATACGATATATAGTCCAAATCTAGTTACAATGAATAGAGTGATTCACACTAAGTAGAGGTCTCTCATTGGGTGAACCTCTATCTCACTATATCATCACTATTATTTCTAAATTTCTAAATGCTTGGCACACATCAAATTGTATATTCCTCTTCTATGGCTTGAAAAAATTCAAAAATATGTTGACGATACTATGATACTGATAAAGGCTAGCATAGGACAAGCTTAACTTCTTTACCCTAGCCTTTTTCTCTTCTCCCATACCTCTAGGTTATAGGTTAATTAGGCCAAGTCTACCATCTATAACATTGGTTACCATCAAGGGTATTTCCATCCTATAATTTGGCTTCTTGGAGGAACATCAAAGAACCTCCCTAGTTCCTACCTCAAAACTCTTTTTGTCTCATGGTTGTTAACTTAGTTGTGGGACACTATTCTTATCAAAATATTATGTTGCATATCTGATTAGCATGGGATTCAATTTTTTTCTATTGGAAGAATCACTGTTACCAATTTATCTTTATGATTGATTATAATCTTTGCTATCACAATAATACCTTCTCTAAAGGGATGGATTCAAATGATTGATAAGATAGCCAATCAATTTCTTTTAAGTGGTGTTAACAATTAACATAAAATACACATGGTTAATTAAAATAGAATTAATTAACCCAAGGATTATGGAGGTGTTGGCTTTCTTCCCTTACACCATTACATTCTTTAATGCGTCCTTCATTTGACCTTATGATGGATCCTTCTACAGAACTAGCCTTCCATGTGAAAACACATTCTCATTTATAAATATGGATCACCTTAAGGTTGTCATGAAAACTTCACATCATGAATTTTTTGTCATCTTTCTCCCCTACAGTAGTATCTAAGATTTGGTTGATGACTGGCAATGGGAGATGGCCTTTGAATGTTGCCATGTTCAGTAGCCTAAAGTCTATACACACCCTCCATTTACCTCCCTTTTTAGGCACAATGACTAAGGGACTAACCCATTCACTATCAGCAATGGGGTAGATGAACCCAACTTTTAGAAGTTGTTCAATTTCTTCTTTAACCACTTGCTTAAGCTTTGTGTTCAGTCACCTCTATGGTTATCATCAAGGCTTCATGGAGGGATCAGTGTAAATTCTATGTTGGCATATCCTAGGATCTATTCCAGTTAATTTGGGATATGACCAAGCAAAGGCTTTCGACCATTTGTTTATCATTTTCAGCAGTCTTTCTTTTTGTTGAGGAGTGAGCTTAGCGTTAATGATTACTAATTTTCCATTCTTGAGAAATGTATACTCCATACTAGTGGACAACAGTTTTAACTCAAGGGGATTTTACTTGAACTCGTTATCGATTTCCAACTCCCCCCAATTGATATTTTCGATGTCAGGAATTGGAAGTTGGCAATGGACTTACTCTAATGTGTCTATGCTATTGATGTAGGCACAAGTCAAGCTCTTAGTTGGTTTCATGCATATTGTTGAGTTGCTCTCTTGGTTAGTTATCAGCCACTGGGTGCCTTCCTATCTTATGGCTACTGCATATAGGCATCTTTGTATGTTAGGTATTTTTGCACACTAGTTGCATTCAAGCAATTTTAAACGTTGTACAAACTAAGACCTCTGCACNTTGCACACTAGTTGCATTCAAGCAATTTTAAACGTTGTACAAACTAAGACCTCTGCACATAGTTTCACCCTGTGTCACTATATGCGATGCATGGAACTTTCTTCTTCTTGATCTTTTCAAACATAATTTCCTTTGATATTTCTAGGGAAAGATCACATATTCATAGGTGCACATCAATTGTGCTTAGCCATACTCTTCCCATAATGATTAGAAAGTCCCCCTTGCAGTTGTTAACTTTAATCACTAGGAAATCGGCTAGATATGACCACCTACAAATAGTGGTGACAATGTCCTCCACTAGTTCTAATGGGAAAGTGATGGATTGGTTGGCTGACTCTAAACAAATGTTGCTCTTTTTTAGTGGAGGCAGGTTCCAAGCTTGGTACATTTCTTGAGAGATTAAGTTGATACCAAAACCTAAATCCAAAAGATCTTTGCACGGCTCATTCCCAGTGATTTGTAAATATACAAGAGGACTCCCAGGATCAGAGAATTTCCTAGGAAGATGGCCAGCTTTAATCCAGTCGATAATGGCATGAGTCAACATGACCATGTGCGTTAAGTGCAATCTTTGGTTTGAAGGAAGCTCCAAAGATTCGAATGATGGAAAGGTGTTTGAAGGATTAGCCACTTGTAGTTGTAAGGACTTAGTTGGACTATTGGTTCTAAAGAAGGGTCTCTTCTTTATGCGGTTGTCTAAACCAACAATGGGTTAAGGGTTGACAGCCCTTGTAACATTGTGTTGCTATGACTAGGTAGGGAGCTCACCCTGCATAGCTGGAGCAGGTGGTAATGGAGCTAAGGGTGGAAGAGGTGTAGTTGGATGAGAAGGATAGTACGTTTGTGAAACATTCCTCCTAGGATAAGGAGTTCTATAGTACTCATGGACTTGGTAGTGATGTTGAGGAGTGATGTGACTAGTAGAGTCACATTGAGAGATTGGATGTTGCATGTAGTACCCATATGGGTCAGGTTGATGGTAAGGATACTATTGACATGCTGGTAGCATTCCCCATGATTGTGGGTGTTGCCACTATTGATACTATTCATTTGTGGTGGATTTCCACTCGGATAATACATCAAGGGTTGGTGGAACTACCTTGGGTTACCTTGAGGATAAGGTAAGCTTCAGGGTGTTTGCCGTCTATTTAATCATGGGTTTAGTGCATACACCCCAGACTCTTGTAGATGTGACACTATTAGGTAACATTCCTTAGGATGGTCATATTGGCATATCTCACATATGTCATCATTTTCTATGTCTAAATCCACAACCTCTTCAATGACAACAACTTTTCCCTTACCTTTGTTACATGCATATTTATTTTCTTTCTTTTTTCTCCTTTCTTAGTCACTACCTTGCTCTCTAGACTCCTCTACTATTTTAAGAATGGTTTGAAATTTATTATCTAGGGAGTCCCACATTTGTTCTACCTTTGTTGATATATCTAATGCGAACTTTTGAATGGGCAACATCTTCCTATTCACCATCTCTTCAAGTGATGACTCTTCTTCATCCTTACAAAATCTAACTTCCTTCTTTTGGAGAGAAGGGTCTCTGTTGTATTCCTTCACACTTTCTCTTTTTCTTAACTCACCTTCCTCCTTGGCAACTTGCTCCAATAATCTTTGTATTTGATGGGCTCTAAGCTTAGATAACCTTCCTTGGGCATAAGTCCCAAGGGTTCTTCACGATTCATACCTAAGCCCATCTATGAGATGGCATAGTTGTTCCCTTTATGAGTAACCATGGCCAGGGAAATAATGTAATAATGCATAATATTAGCCCATGGTAGCATCCAAGGGTTCATGTCCTCCTTGTTTCCATCCTTGGATTTTCTACCATAGGTTGGACACTTGGGATTACGTTTGATACTTATCGTTGAATAACTCTAACATGGTTCCATAGATGAATGGATTTTGGTTCAAAGGACCAGTACTAGCTTTCTGCTTCTTTGATAAGTGTCCGTGGAAACAACTTTAGTTTTTGCCACTCATTTTCTATACTTTGCAAGCATGTGTCATAGAACGCTTGTAGATGATTTTGAGAATCAGCATTGCATCCCCCTTCAAATGATGGGATATTGTTCATGTCTAATCTTTTGATCCTATTATCCTTTTGGTGCCTTGTTGGGATCCTAATAGCCCCAATTATATCTAGCATACTTCAGGTAGCGAGTTGGGATTCATCATGATCGTATTCTCTATGCCTATGTTGTTCCCTACTCTCCCTCCTTTCATGATGTGTTTCTCTAGAATGCCCTTGTCCTCTTTCTCGACTATTCTGTCTATGATCTCTGTTTTGCTTACCATTGTCCCCATGATCTTTCTCTTTACGACTACATCTAGATCTTGAAGGAGAGGGGTAAGGAGATGATAAAGCTGAAGAGGAAGGAGGGTTGTCACCATGATGGTGCCCCCTACCCTCTCTTCGGTGGTCGCAACTTTAGTCTTAGTTACAATGAGAATGTCCATCTTTTTCATGCATTTGTGTTCCTTTTTTGGACCCTTTGTATCCATTGGTATCAAAACTTGGGTTATGGATGGTTGAGTGAAGGTTCCAATACACAACCCCTTCACCAAAGTCAATGGGAGGAACATCATTTTGTGGAAAACCTTCTGAGGCAGGTTTAGTACACTCATTTTCACTTAGGGCATATGAAACATCTTGAGACCACTTCCCCTTCATTGATTTATAATGTCTCTCCTATTGTAGGTCCCTTGGTGTTGTGCCTCCGTAGGTTGATAATCCCTTGAATCTTGTTCATGCACAATGTATTCTGATTTAAGGTGCTGCATACCAATTCGTGTGAGAGCACGAAGAAGCATGCTTGGGATTGAGTGATTGGGTGGTAACACTATGTTACCCTTGAAATCATGCCATCACAATTGTTCATCTTGGTGGAGGATAAAGGTAAAGTCTAGTACATACTCATCGGGATGAGTGTATACCAAGCAAAACTGTTGGGGCATTGGCGGATCATCATGTGTACTATGCCTCTGACTATTCATTGTGTCAAACATAGGTAGTGAAGCACTTTCATAGGAAGAAGGAGACATGATTAATTATTTAGTGTGAAATGTTTTATTATATTATTATTATTTTTGTAACTAACCCTAAGGGTTCATTCCAACAATGGGAAGATTCCTAAGTTCTAACAACAAAGTCCCTGGCAATGGCACCAATGATGAGCGGCAAGGTACCCCTACGCTCAACCATATGAATATGAGCATTATGCGTGGTCTGGTCAAACTCCAAGGACTAAGTGCTCATGTGCCTTCACAGAACAAGGATGGGTTAGGCAATCGTTGTCTTCCTAAGCTTACTCGTATGGCACAATTGTATGGTTAAGTAAACTTTAGGTATATGATTTTTATGCTCTTTTAAGTTTTATGTCCTGGTGCTAAAAGGGAGAAGTGAAATAATTAAGTAACTAATTTAATTTAACTAGTCTACTAGGTTCTAACTAGTCCTAACACTAGCATCTGTTCCCACTCTCCGTACACATCTTAAACCAGTGTAACACTATTGGGATTACCAAACACTAGTCATTACTAGGTTACCAAGTGTTCCACGTATGCTCGAAGTGGTCATATTGAGTGTGCTTACTTCTGAAAATTAACGAATCAATAAAAGCAACATTAATTAACTAATGTAAGCATTAAATAATTGTAAATAACATTAAATGCAATAAATAAGCTATTTTTAATGCTACAAGGTTTATCACAAAGTTCATCTTTATTTCCAGACATAAGGTGTGCTCAAGTACACAATGCTCAAATAAAGATTTGTTCACTTTATGACTCCTACTGTGAGCACTTAGAAATAATTCTAACTTTGGAAAGGAAAAATTGTAAGAGTTTGGGTAAGGGACTAAGAAACTAATGCCAAAACCAAGTGCACTCGCCTCTTATTTATAGGCAACGAGACAGGTTTCGATATTGGATGTTCGATACCGCTTGGCAAGCTCCAATATCACAGACCCAATATTGTGGATCCAATATCACAGTCCCAATATTACGGTTCATCAGTAATTGATTTGCATTAGGTGCACACCATCACACCAAGCCATCAACATAAACCTTGTAAAGGTTTCCTTGTAATGCTTGGCTTGGTAAAGAAACTATTATTTTTTCTTAATATCCCATTCCTATGGAGTCTCCTAAGTGAGAAGATAGAAGCAGAAATCATTGCACTAGTTGGTACCCCTAGAAGTCTAATCATTAAGAGATTTAGCAAAGAGAAGTTCATCTAGAAATTAATTAAAGATAGGCTCCTTATTCTCTTTGCTATCTTATTGTAACTCAAACAAGTAATTGGCAACCACATTCTCAATTCTCTTTTTGTTCACCATTGTAAGATTAAACTCTTGTAAAATGACCAACCGTTGTATGACTCAAGGACTCATTACTAGCTTGTTCATTAGGAAATAGATAACACTACGATCAATGTGCACAAGGATTTTGTATCTAAGCACATAGTATCTAAAATGTTTCAATAAGTACACCATATTCATGAGCTCCTTCTCAGTGGTGGTATAGTTTACGTGTGCATCAACAATGCTTCTACTCATAAAATGGATATAGTATGGATGTTTTTGATCATCCAATTACGTAAGCACTACTTCCAATGCATGATTGGATGCATTCGTGATAATGTAGAAAGGTTTGGACCAATATGGAGCATGTAGAATCAGAGTATTTATGAGCTTTTACTTTAATTACTAGAATGCATGCTTGCATTTCTTAGTCTAGTCAGAGGATGCATCCTTCTTAGTTAATTTCATTAATAGCTTGTTGATTTTGGAGAAGTTCTCAATGAATTGCCAATAGTAACCAGTGTATCCCAAGAATAACCTCAAGTCCTTGATCGTTTCTAGTTGTTTGATGGTTTCTTAGATGATCCATGCTTTTTCTAGATCAACCTTGCTCCCTTTCTCTAAAATTTTATGACCTAAGACTATGCCTTCTTGGATCATCAAATGGCTTTTATGCCAATGGATACTTAAGTTTATCTTCATAAAAAATTTGAGTAATTGCTCAAGATAGTCTAAGACTTTCTCACAAGTGGTACCATAAGTGGACAATTCATCCAAGAACACTTCTACATCACTCCCAATTTGTTACTAGAAAATGCTAAGCACAAGGCATTGGAAAGTAGAATGAGCATTGCACAAGCCAAATGGCATCTTTTATTATGCAAAAGTACCTTAGGGACTTGTGAAGGTAGTTTTGGCCTAGTTATCTAGTGTAATTTGAATTTGGTTATAACCACTATAATCATCCAAAAAACTATAGTAGCCATGCCCTATAATAGTATCTAGCACATGGTCTACAAATGAAAATGAAAAATGATCCTTTAAAGTTGCCATATTCAATAGCCTATATTCTATATAAATCCTTCATTTATCACCTTTCTTTGGTACAATGATGATTGTGCTAACTCACTAACTATCTACAATGGGATAAATGAATCATGCCTTAAGAAGTTGTTTAATTTCATCTTTTACAACTTGCTTTATCTTAGAGTTCAACCTCCTTTGTAGCTGCCATTTAAGTTTGATGGAGGGATCTATGTAGATCTAATGTTGACATATCCTTGGATCTATTCCTATTAATTCATGATATGACTTTCAACAACTTCTTCTTTTGTGCTTAAGAAAGATGAACATTGATGATTACCAACTTGCTATTATCAAGACAAGCATATTCTAAATTAGTTGGTAAGGCCTTTAATTCAAGGGATTCTTCTTTAAACTATTTTGAAATCTTTGACTCTCCCCAATTCTTATTAGTAAATGCATGGGAGAATTAGCTATTAATATATTCTATTTGATGTGTGTATTCAATGTAAGAAATCTTGAGGCTTTTTGTTTATTTTAAGAATTTTTTTCAATTTTCCCTACCATCTATTAGTAGCCACTAGAAGCCCTTCTGTTTTGTGGCTGCTTCATACATGCACTTTTAAATAATAGACATCTTGGCATAATTTTTTCATGTTTTGATGAATGTGCTTTGTATGATACATATTTTCTACATGCAATGATAGCTTGTGTCACTATATGTGATGCATGGAACTCGATTATTCTCTACTTTGCCAAATTCATTTTTTCTTGAAAATTTTCAATGAAATGTTTTGAATCCACATCTTGGCATCAATTATGTTGAGCCAAGCTCTTCCCATTATAATAGGGAAGTCCCCCTTGCAGTTATCAACATGGATCATCATGAAGTCTATAGGATAAGACCATTCATAGATGATGGTCATGATTTCCTCCACTAATTCCAAGGAAATAGTAATGGAATAATTATCAAGCTCCAATCTAATGTTGCATTTCTTCAATGGAGATAGGTTCTAGGTCTTTTACATTTCCTATGAGATTAAATCTACTCTAGAATTTGAATCCTAAAGAGCTTTGCATGGATCATTCCCAATGATTTGTAAGTAAATAAGGGGACTTCCATGATCAAATCATTTCCTAGGAAGATGGCTAGCCTTGATCCAATTAGTAATCACATGGGTCAACATGATAGTATGCACATTGAAGAATAATTGGTATGAAGGAAGGTCGATGTTGATTTAAAAGTAGTAGATGTAGGGTTAGTAGCTGTAGGTATCTATGAGGGTTTTGGTGGATTGTTGATCCTAAAAAAAGTCCTCTTTTAAGGTTTAGATTTAGAATCACTTAGATGGATATCCATTTGAAAGTTAATAATCCTTATTACATTCCTTTGCTACAGCTGTAGTGGAATCTTACCTTGTATAGATGGAGTAGGTGGAAAATAAGTGATATTTGATGATGCAGAGTTAGGTGATGAATAGGGAGGAGAATAATAAGAGAAAGCATTAGATTGCAACGTATGGATTTGATGATATTCTAGAGAGTAGTAGTCGTAATTGAAAGGATTATGGCTTGTAGAGCCAGAAGGAGATATAAGCTACTAGACATAGTATCCATAGGAATCTAGCTGCTAGTGAGGGTATTGTTGTCAAGGTGGTGGGATCTCCTATGACTGTGGGTTTTGGCATTGTTGATATTTCTCCTAAGGTTGAGGTGGTGCTCCACTCGAATAGTACTCTGTTTGATAAAATTGTTACCTTGGATTACCTTGAGGATAAGCAAATCTTGTGGGTGGTTGTCTCTTTACAAATTTTGCATTCAAGGAATATACCCTAGATTCCTGTAGATGCAACATGATAGGAAAAAATTCCTTAGGATGTTCTTACTAACAAATATGATATCCATCATCATCAGTTTCAGAATATGCAACCTTATCGATCATGGCAACCTTATCTTTTTGTTGTAGATACTTCTTGTTTATATCTCTTCTTCTCCTTCTATCTCTTTCATCACTTCCCTACTCTACCTTCTCCTCTATAACTTTCACAATAGTTTGAAACATTTCATTTAAGAAGTCTCACATTTTATCCACCTTGGTCAATATTTCATAGATAGATTCTTGTATTGGCAAGGTCTTTCTCTATACCACTTCATTTAGTGATGCTTCCTCCTTTGTATCATAAAAACATACCTCCCTTTTGTGAATGGAGGGATATTTATTATACTTCTCTACATTCTTTTGTTTCTTCAACTCTTCTTCTTCCTTGATCACTTATTCTATTAGCTTTTGGATCTAATGGGCTCTCGGCTCAAAAAGTTTCCCTCAAGCATAAATTTCAAGAGTTTCTCGTGTTATGTTCTGGAGCCCATCTATGATACGGTAAAGTTATTTACTTTTAAATAATTCATGGCCTAGGAATCAATGCATTAAAGAGAAATACCTACCTAAGGCTACATATAAAAACTTATGATTACCTTACTTTCATCTTTGGATATGTTTCCTCAAATTGGACACTTGAGAGTACATTTGGTATTTGTCATTGAATAGTTATAATATTGTACTTCATTGACAAATGTATTCTAGTTCCAAGGATTGGTACCAATTTTTTTCTTTTTTTATGAGTATCTTTGGAAATAATTTCAACTTCTACTAGTCATTTTTGATGTTTTTAAGGCACAGGCATCATGAAAAGCTTTCAAATGATGCTCTGGATCTACATTATGTCCTTCCTCGAACTTAAGGTACTCTAACTACTACTAAAATATTCAACATGTTCCTATTGGCTAAAAATGGTCCATCATCATCATTATGTCCACAATGGTCCCCTATGATTATCATGCCTCTGAAGGTGAGTTTTTCTATGCCTTCTTTCTTGATGATGTTCTTGCTTCTCTCTTTTTTGACTTCCATCCTAGGTTCTATCATCACAATGGAACCTTCTATAATCTCCATTATGATTCTAAATATTCCTATCTTTGCCTCTATTGTAGCTCCATCTATTAGAGTTTGATGATGAGAAGGATGAAGAAGATGGAGGACTAGGAGAATAGCACCTTTTAGTTCATCTTTTTTAGTCCTTGTTCTCATCCTTCATTTTATCTTTTTTCTCCTCCTTGTCCTTAGATGAATGACTATGAGAATTATCTTTTAAGGTTCCTTGGTCTTTGGATCCTATCTTTCCATCACTAAGGTTTTCCAAGGTTGATTGCAAATGTTAATGAAGGATGTCCTCCTTAAAGAAATGAGGAGAATTTGTATGTTGAGAGTGGCTAGAAAAGAAATCCTCACTTTGTTTATGCTGTTGTAGGAATAATGATGTCTCTACTCGCTTATCCCTAGAGGCTTCATAATAGGCCTTCATGTATTTATCTTTATGAAGCTACACTTCTATGGACTAGTAATCCCTAGTGATTTGATCCATCACTCCATATTTAGGCCCTATTGCTTCAACATCCAATCTCATGAGTTGGCTCATAAGTGTGGTAGGAATGGATCAATCAGGAGGTAACACAATGCTACTATGCATATCCCTCTAATGTAATCGCTCACCTTGATGAAAAATAAATATGAAGTCTATATAATAGAAATCTAGATGCATGTAAACGACTTTCAGTTGTTGAAGCTTTTCAATGGTAGTTTTTGATGTCCTCTTCTATTGCCTATTATTTTTATCATCATGTAGTGAAGATTATTTTCTATGAGTGGAAGCCATTTAAAAAATAAATGTAAGTATACCTTAGGATAATTTTATTTTTATTATTATTATAAGAGATATTTTATTATGTTCTCCTCACAACATTTGTGTATGAATTTACTAGTTAATAATATTTTGCACACTTAACAAAACTAAGTTTCCAAAAATGGCACCAATGATGATTAGTAAGTATCCCCTAGTAATCTAGTTAAAACCTATAGACTTATTTATCCAAGTGACTAATATTTCTAAATAGTGAACCATGTAGCTGCAAGGTCATTTTCTTCCTAACTCACACTTGTATGTTATTAGTACATATAGTTTAGTATGGTCAAGACACATGATGTATATTTTTGTAATTATTTTTAGATGTTTTTATCCTAATGGCTAGATGATCTAATAAAGGTTTAAAAATTAATTATCTAAATAATCAACTAATTTAGTAACTAATTATCCTAGTATGGAGTAACCATTCCCACTTGTCGTACACATCTAAAACTAGTGTTAACACTACTAGGCTACCAAGTGGCTATTATTGGGCATACCAAATATCCATTGTTAGGATTATTATTCATTAACATATTATGCTCAAAATGGTCATACTCATGTATTTACAATTAATAACATTGATTATTTAATTAAGGACAGTAATGAAAAATGCAAGTAAACTAAAGTGCATAAATATAAAGTTAAGCAAGTCTACGTATTACAATGGATATAGGAAATCTCAATTTTATTACCATCATGCCAATGTATTTAGGTACATGTACGTTTGAATAAAACTCTAT
The DNA here is from genome assembly GCA_015680685.1 of Gnetum montanum. Lineage (NCBI taxonomy): Eukaryota > Viridiplantae > Streptophyta > Gnetopsida > Gnetales > Gnetaceae > Gnetum > Gnetum montanum. The sequence continues at coordinate 467,917 of MNCI01006382.1, forward strand.
ATAATCTTTTAAATCCTCACTATGGGCACTCAAAAAAATTATTCTAACTCTAGGAAAAAAGAAACTACAAGAGGTCAGCTAAGACTATGATTGAAAATTATTACAAATGCAAGAGATACATGCATTTATATAGGTAATGATTGTGTCAATGTCAACATATCTATGTCAACACATCCTACAATGCATTCATGGGGATATGTTGATAAGGCTACGTCGATAAGCGTGCGTCAATGGAACTACATCAATATGCATGCATTGACGCAACCTGTTATTAATGTTTCATCAATAGCATATTTCTAATTACTCATTTGAGTAAAAGGATTTAATAATTTATGGTGTTATTGACTGATTCGAAATAGCTTTATTTTCCTAAAGTGTTTACTCATGTTAATAGTATCTCATTCTAGTGTTTAGGATTCTATGCAATTCTACTATTTTACTTTTCTAAAATTCATTGAATCTTGCTCTATTTCTAGTTTTCTTGGGAAATTTTTCTCTCTAGGAAAAATTGGCAATAGATTGTGCTGAATTGTACTTAAACATTAGATGAAAGACTAATTTGCATAGGTAGCATATAATCTCAACTACATAGACTCGATAGATTTGATATAGCTGGAAAATTTTACTCACTTGTAGAATGAAGTAAAGATGGCTGAATCTTTTGATTAAAAGTGCTTTTTATCTATTTAACTCTCATTACGTGATATTGTTAAATTAGTACTTAATGATAGCCAAAAATACATAGTTTTCTCTATAACCACTAAGTTTATATGAAGGTATTTGGGCCTTGGTATTTTCAAAGAGTAGTAAACACCTAAACTCAAGTTTAAAGAACTCTCATCCTTGTGGCTTTCATCATGAGAAAGAGGACAACATTCATGATTCAAAGCAGGCCCCAACATCTTTCTACCTTTCTCATTTTTCTTGAACCACTTCTTGATTTCCAGGAAGATGAGATAGGGTAGATTAATAGTGAATTTCCTGCTTAGAGTGATGCATGCCTTGGTAGAGAATGTTGTCATATTACTTAGCCTTACCATTGGGTTTAGGTGATAGGCTGTAATATGAAAGTAGGCTCTCTCCACCTTCATTGGGCCACTCTACTCCTTATGTTCCACTTCGTAGCATCATTGGGCCCATTCCTTAATTGCTTCAGGTTCTAACTATGTGAAAATTTTAGCAAGATTTTTCCTAGTATTGGGCAAACGAAGGATTTAGTACTAGCTTCAACCAAATAAGAGATGGTAATATATTTGATTTTCACTAATGCATATTCTTGTCGATTGTTTCAAAATAAGTAGGTTTTTCCTATGTATCATTCTCCATTGTTGAAGAGAATGAATCACAAAGAAGACCCCTGCAATTGTGTTTTAACCTCCTCAGGTGCCAATTCGTAGAAGGGTCTAAAGTTTAACTTTGACAAGATAGAACTTTGAACCTCCTTGGTTTTGATTCACTATAGGTAGGTTTTTATGAGAGTGATTCTAAATTAGATTTTGGTCTTGGAGCCTTATCCTACCTAGATTGATCCATCTCTATAGTAGGAATCTACCTAACATTTTCCACTTTGGGCTCCTCTTGAAGAGGCTTGGTAGCATGCATTGCCTTTACTGCTTGTCCCTAGGATTGTTGTTACTATGGTTGTTGTTTCCTTCCTCCTCAAGGTCTCTTCTCCCTAGGTTATGATGGACCTCTTACTTGTAGTATTCTTGTGGGTGTCATTTATGATCACAAATATAATCCATGATTAGTTCTTTAATTCATAACCTTTTCATCATTGAATACCTTCCTTCATAAGATTAGATTATGTTAATTCTTTAGGCATTAGGAGTTTATTGTTAAGTTCTTATTTTATGATTGTAGGCTAGTTGTATTATTTTATTATTATTTTACTTCCTAGCTAATGGAGTTTGTTTGTTGGTCTTAATTCTTTATGATTATTAATTTAATATTATTTTAATAGTTCAACCATGGAAAGTTAGAGAAATTTTAATAGATTTTAAATGAAAAACCTAATGTTTGTAGCCCCCACAATGTAATGCTTACCTTTGATAGCTTGAGGATTGAAAAACGGGCGAAATCAAATAAGCAATGTAGAAGTTATGATGCTCAAAAGGTTCTTTGGCTTTGAAAAATAGCAAAAAATCCTCTAGCACTTTAGGAAATTGATGAAAAATGAGCTAAGTGTCATGCTTATTTATAGGGTTTTTATCTTATGTCAACAGGGATGTATCGATGAGGCTACATCGACTCATCCATTGCATTGATGGTGATGTATCAATGTAACTATTCTTAAATATCTTTCTCATTTAGAAATAGAGGAATTTTAAGTGAGTTTTGGGACAAAAAGGAGCCAAATGGAAGCCAGAAAAAGGATAGAATGATAGCAAAAATATGAAAGAGGATAGGTTTGACCAAGTAGAAGCAATTTAAGTGGATTAGATGAGTTTGTTGAGAATGTTTCAATGCCAAATAAAGAAAAACTAGATGCTCTAATGCTATCAAGATGATTAATTAATCAAGCAACCCATGCTTAGGAAGTTTAACTTAAGGTAGACCAAAGTAATGCAAGTGGATCCTTCCCAAAATAGGTGTATGCCTATTATGCCATTGCATACCTTTCATTGCAAGGAGTACGTGAAAACCAAGGATGGTGAATGATTTTTTAAACTTAAATTTCATACCCATGAAAGGAATTTTCCTAATATTATACTATCTACAAAACAAAACTAAATACTTTACCATGGTATGAGGTAGTGAGGTGGTAGAAAATGAGGTGAGTAAATGGTAGATAAATAATTTGCATCCTAGTCACATGAGGTTATTGGTGAATATTATGATTAAGATGATCTTAATACTAGTCTGTTCCAAGTGTATACCAAGTCAATTTCATTTATAGTGACATCACATTGACATATTTCCTTTCTCCATCGATCAAAAGTTTATGATAACCCCAAAGGATAACCATCACTCCAAGAGATGAAGAAAAGAGAAAAAGGAACTAGATAAGACCTTAGTTAGAGGGGTGTCTTTAGGCATAAGTAACATGTCTTTCCAACCCCATAACTAGTTCTTATAACCCATTATTAAGTTTAAGGTATGTGCTTTAAATTCCTATTCTTTTTTTTTTTGTGGAAACCACACCATTAAAAGACTTACTTCATTTTATGGTTGACAATAGAAGCGATGATATACCAATAAAATATCATATAACTTTCAGAAAGAAGTTGAGAGGAAAATACATCAAATCCCTTGGAGATCACACCCTTTTCCATTTCCACTTAGTCATTTCCTAGTTTGCTGGGTAACAAGATCATAGGTTACTTTTTAGTTGTAATGTAAAAGAACCTTCATGCTCTTAAGGATACCAATTTCTCATGAAACCAATGGAATGGGTGAATGTTATGAATTCATTTCCTAATACAATCAAAAAATTGATAGATTGTTAGTAGAGATCATAATCTAAAGACAAAATTTGGCCTTGTGGTTAATTAATCATAATATTGATAGTTGCCTTAAATATCTTTTTAAAATGTGTAGTAGTAATGAACAAAATCAAATATTTCCAATAAGATTAGAAGAAATCAATAAAGAGAAAAAGAATATATATATATATATATATATATAATTAATAAAATATTCAAGAAAATGGAAAGCATATAAAGAATATTGCAAAATAAAAAGGGGTAAATTTGGTTAGCTAAATCAAGATGTTAGGATAGATGACCATCTTCCCCATGACTATGTTGAGAGGAGAAGATCCAAAAAATAGAACATGTAAGTTAATGTTGCTAGTTACATGAAGTTCCAAGAATGGCTTAAGTTGCTATATGTTAAGCAACATACATTTATGAGGACTCAAAGGGTGATAATTTATCATGACCCCAAAAGGGAAAGTTGAATGGATGATGTAAGATCCTTCCCATAACATTTGAAACTTAATGCATTGTCGCACATCCATGGAATTCTAACAAAGAATCTTATCACTAGGTTGGAATTAAACTTTTCTTATTCATGCATCATGACATTATTGTGGTGTGCCTTGTACACTTTATTCATCATTAGGGATATTTATTGATTTTCATGTAGTACATTAAGTGTCATAAGACATTCTTTTTATGGTAGATTAATGTTAGATCAAGCTCATAAGCTATTGTAAGTATACTAAGTTTAACTTGGATTGGAAGTTTTGGTAACTTTTCGTATGCTAACTCATAGGGAGAGTAGCCTATAGGAAGCTTCCAGGTTGAATGATATGCCCAAAGAGCATTGTTGAGTTTGGTACTCTAATTTTTCATATATCTACTAATAGTTCATGTTAGAATTATAGTAACTCCCTATTAGTAACATCAAATTGACCGTTAGATTGGGGGTAAAAGGGTGTTGTAATTTTATGTTTCATCCTCAAGCATTGTATCAATTTTGAAAATTAAACCCTATAAAATGTATTCCATTATCTAAAATGAATGCTATATGTACATGAAATCTACTTACCACCTATTATTATACAAACCAAGCCATAGTGATAGATGTATAGTCCAATACGACTATAGCTTTAGCCTACTTGGTATAGTAGTCAATAGCAACTATGATGTATATCTTCCCATTTCATATGGAGTCATGAGTCTCATGAAGTGAAAGTCCTAAAGTTTGAAATGCTTTAGTGGTTGGATCCACTATTGGGGCCCTTTCATTCGTATAGTCATTATTCCATCTCGTTGACATTACTTGCATGAATAAGAGAAATGGTAAGTATCCTTGAAGACCATTGAATAAAAGTATCCTACGATGAGGATCTTTATAGTCATCTTCGCTAAGATTTGAGCTCTCAAGAGAGACGTCTTGAAGGATATGAGACATCTTAGCCATGAGTTGAGAGCTTATAGGAGACATCTCAAGTTCAAGGAAGATGTTTTAGGATTTTTACAAACATGTTAGGTGAGATGTCTCAATAGAGAGGAGACATCATACTTCAATGTCAAACATCTCAAAAGTTGCTGAGACATCTAAGATGAAACATATTAGCTTGGGCTAAGACATCCTAGCTACAGAGGAGATGTCTCAAGCACATAGGAGACATTTTTTTAACATTTCTAGTTTAACAGTAAGACATCTTGAAAAGATCATAAATGACTTGAACAAGTAGGGAAACTTCTAGAATTATCTTTTTAGTTTAAAAATAGCCAAAACATTGAAGAAGAAGAAGGAAATAGTGAAGGATCTTTAAGTTGAGCTTAGGGAAGTTTTCCTAAGGCTTTTATCTTACTTGGTTAATAAATATGAATTGTATTTTGTGCTTGTACCATATAGAGATGTGAATGAGATGTCATAAGATGTTAAGAGAGCACATGTGATGAGTGCATGAGTGTGTTTATAGCTCTTGATCAATTAAGTGAGTATTAGCCTAATGTCTCTTATGTTTTGTGAATCAAGATCTTAGTCCCATGTTACGTGAGAAACTCTATATTGGTTGTGTCTTACATTGAGAAGAACCATATATGATTGTAGAGCCTCATGCTTTGTAGCATTATTTGAGTATGAGAGAGGTTGTGTTTAGGTGTTTGATGGGTTGTTAAACCCAATTATAATCTTCTCTTTTAATAATTAAAGATAGTTAGTGATGAGACGCGACATGCACTGGGCCGCGATATCGCGTCTTCTCCTGCGATATCGCGTACGTGATATTGCATCCCGCCGTCATATCTATAAATAAGAGGCGGCACTTCCTTCATTTCCCAATCCTAGCTAGAAGTAGCGAAGCTCTAGCAGATTGATCACTCCAGAGTTAGATTTTTTCCCCATGTGCCTGCAGTAGGAGTCCTAGAGTGAACGGCTCTTTATTCGAGCAGCTTGTAACCTGAACCCAAGTTGTGTACGGTAATAAAGATGAACTTGATTGGATAAACCTTGCAGCACGTGGTTTCATTTATTGTTGTTTATTTACTGCTTTCCTAGTGCGTTCAAGTACGACTTGATTACGAGCATCTACGGACGTGTACGGCTAGTCAAGGAATCGGCTGCTTATCACACTTAAGCTAAATAGGTGCCTTAGTACGACCACTTCGAGCACTTGCGTTACGTGTGGCGATCCCAGTAACGATTAGCGTTTGGTAAGCCACAGTTGCATAGTTCAGGGTGTGTCCGGTAAGTGGGAACGGATGCTGACGCTAGTTAATTTAGACTTAGGACAGTAGTTAGAGTTAGCTTAGTTTCTCAACCCTTTCCTGTGATAGCATAGAAGATAAACCGAAAAATACCAAAAAATCACATACCTCAGACTTGCTTAACCATACACCATGACACTTACAAGCAAGCCTGGGAAGACAACGAACGATTAACCCCAAGTGTTTCTTGTGGTGTTAAGGCATTTAGTCTGTGGAGTTCGACCGGATCGCGCGTGCACGCTCGTATTCGTATGGTTGAGTGTAGGGGTACCTCGCCACTCATCATTGGCGCCGTTGCCGGGGACTAAGTGTTTTTTTGCCAATTAACATAGGGATATCACTCACATCTTTGTGAGCCTAAAAGGAACCTTAGGGTTAATCAGTTAATCAAGAACATAAATAACGGTGAAAGTTAGCACACCATTAGAAATGGCTTCTTCTCATG
>MNCI01006382.1:479839-510475 GCA_015680685.1 Gnetum montanum
GTAGCGTATTCCAGGGTTCTGCGCTTGGTAATCCCAGTGGTAGTCCGATGTGTACGGCTAGTTGAGGAATCAGCTGCTCATTGCTATGCTAGAACGTGTGATAAGTACGACTTAGTTACGAGCACCCACGGGTGTGTACAGCTAGCTAAGGAATCGGCTGCTTATCACACTTAAGCTAAATAGGTGCCTCAGTACGACCACTTCGAGCACTTGCGTTACGTGTGGCGATCCCAGTAATGATTAGCGTTTGGTAAGCCACAGTTGCATAGTTCAGGGTGTGTCCGGTAAGTGGGAACAGATGCTGACGCTAGTTAATTTAGACTTAGGACAGTAGTTAGAGTTAGCTTAGTTTATCAATCCTTTCCTCTGATAGCATAGAAGATAAACCAAAAAATACCAAAAAAATCACATACCTCAGACTTGCTTAACCATACACCATGACACTTACAAGCAAGCCTGGGAAGACAACGAACGATTAACCCCAAGTGTTTCTTGTGGTGTTAAGGCATTTAGTCTGCGGAGTTCGACCAGATCGCGCGTGCACGCTCGTATTCGTATGGTTGAGTGTAGGGGTACCTCGCCACTCATCAGTTAGTTTTCTTGTTTTCTATCATATTATATAATATATGAATTTAGTGATTGGAAGGTGAATTATATTTGGAGTGAACTTGCTCTATGAAATAGATGCTACCATAACTGGTTGTATAGGATTGGATGAACATGGAAGGCTACTTGAGGAAGTACTTGCCTATTTTTGCTAGAAGAAAACCTTTTTTGATGTCTTAGAAGATTGGTTCTATGCATCAGTAGCCTTCTCCTTCTACTTGCTTGATCATGTCTCATGGGTCTGTTGGCTATGGGTAAGGATTCTCACAAAAGATAAGGGAAAAGGATTAGGAGATGTTTTAGATGTAGTGGATGAAGGAGTGTAATGAGATTTGACATGGTGTAAGGTAGAATGAAAACTGGATGGATGTGTAGGTTGAGTACAAGTAGAATGATGGGAATGAATAGCATAAATGTAATAAGGAGGTGGAGAAGAACAGTTTGGTTTTGATGATATAGTAGTATAATTAGACCAATGGATCACATAAGGCTTATGAAGCTGTAGTGATAACTATTGAGGCTATTTGTAGTTAGAATAGCAATGATATAAGGCTAATTAGATGGGAACTTATGAACTTTGTATTCAGGCTTGAAAGCTAAAATATTGCCTCTAGCTCCTAAGGAATTTTGAAATACTTTAAGCTTTTGGTTATCTAGATGCATAGTAGATGGATCACTCTCCACCACTCTTGCCCTAAGATCCTGAATGTCATTTTTTAGATTCCTATAATTATCTATGTCATGTCCAGCAATCTCATGATAGTAGTATATTCATACCACTTAGGCACATCATGGTCACCTTCTTGTCTTTGAGAAGGATTAATAGCTATCAACTAAATGTGATGATAGCATGTTCTTACTTGATCAAAGACCTATTTCTTTTTGAGATGGCTATTCCTAACAAGATTTTTATAAAGCAAAGGACACCTTATAGGTATCTTGGTGTGCTAGTCTCTACTTCTTTGAGGTATGCATTGCTAAGTAGAAGAGGAAGCAGTTGATAGAGTATTGTTTTATCTCTTAGAGAAAGAAGAATCACCCAAAGAGGTAGGTTATCCTTTCTCTTGTTTGAAAGCCTTATTACAAATTAACATGAACTCCTAGTCATTGTGTTGAATGGTTGCTTCTTCAATACATCTGATAGCCAGGAATGCATCATTCAGAGAATGAGGCTTAGGATAAGCCATCCTTTTCTAAATGTAGTTAATGACTAAAGCTTCAAAGATATCTTGTAGATGTTATCCCTCCAAATTATAGGGTAATTTCATTAGTGTTGCTGTCCATCGAGAAATGAACTTGTTAATGGACTCATTTGAAGCTTATTTAATGACAACAAATGACATCACATTTGTGCTTTGAGGTACATTAAAATTGAAGTGTTCATTGAAGGCTACAAGTAGTTGCTCTAGAGAGGTGATAGATCCATGTGCTATGGACTTATACCATTCTAAGGCTCTTCTAGAAAGAGAATTTTAAAATCATCTTAGCACAATGTGAGAGTAAGGGTCCATAAGCATGCATTCGTTTTTGAATGTAACCACATGATTTATGGGGTCCCTCATTTTGCCATTATATTTTATGAAAGTAGATAACGAAACTTCCTTGGATAAGATGGCAAGAGAATTATAGATCTTATGGGATCACTTAAGACCTGATCCAAGGAAATAGAAGAATTTCATGGTATGCTTAATGCCTTTGTAGCTTTGTCTTCAGTGTTTTGAAGATGAAGCTTCATGTCATTAAGTAATATCAACAACTATTAATCTGTTCTAGGAGAGTTGATGGTAGGTTGGGTTGTAGTAATAAGTGAAGATGTTAAAGAAGGATGCCTACAAGGAATGGGTCTAAATGTTATAGGAACTGGTATACCCAATGAGATTGAATTAGATGGGTATATGGAAAAGGATGGTACGTTGATAGGTTGAGAAACATTAAATAGTGATGGAGTAGTACGAATAAGAAGTATAAAAGATTAGAAAGGAGGTATGATAGGTTATGGTTTAGGAATAGAATGGGTGGTTCCAAATGATGGAGCAAAAGATTAGAAAATAAAGTGAGGATTTTTGACATTATTAGATGGGAAGAGCTAGTATGGATAAACAAAACTTGTTGGAATGCTAAGTGGTCATGTAGTTAATAAAACAAATTTGTGAAAAGTACTCTAGGAAGATATAATGGTAATTTTATGAATGTGATGTGATAAAGGGTTGCTTTTGCCAAGCCCTCCTATCAGTTCCTATTCATCTTCATCTATCAAGTAAATGTCAAATTTGAAGGCTACGCTTCCTATCCTTTCTCTAAGAGTGATGTGAGAACCAAGAGGTTGATCCAATATGTCTTTCATCCTAGCCTTCTCAATTTGCAAATGTATGTGCTCTTGCATCTTCTCCTACTCCATGATGAACTCTAATACTTCCCTAGCTTCCTCATTATCTAGTTCAATTGGGTGATCTAGATTAGGAAGAAAGAGTGATAGATTGTTAGCCTACTCATACTTTGCTATGAGCTTGAACATTAAGTTTTTGTTTAAGGAGAACATTAAAGTCACAAAGAATTAACTTAATATTAGTGTTTTGATGTAGCATGTTAGTAACACTTAGAAATAGTGTAGAAATAGAAGAAATAAAAAAAATATAAGAAGAGAGTGAACATTAGAAATAACATTTAGTTTCATGGATGGATCCTTCTTCTAGCACTAGAAAGATGTTGTGGTAAGAATCATTGTAATTAGAGATCCAACACATCCTAACAAAAAATTGAGCCAAGCAATCTCATGACCACCAAATGGTCTAGGAAAATCAATCTCTCGATCAGTCTACCTCAAATCAAAAGGAGACTTGTAGGTCATTGCAAAAATATGAGATTGATGATGTTCTATCAATTGGAAAATTAGCTTTTCTATAGATTTGAAGCCAAATTGATTATGTTCTACTCATTATAAAAATCCAATATTGATAATGTTCTAATGAAGTCAACATTGGACATTGAAATTGAAAGGCATAAATGAGGAATCAAAATGACATTGCTAATGATGTAAAACATTACATTTGACAAGTTGAAGATGGAGATCCAAAAAATATGTTGCAAATGACGTAGGACATTGAATCTAGACTATTGAAGATGGCTTTAAGTTGAAAAGCCATAGAACGTACCTAGGACTTTGACTTATGTAGAAAAAGCTAAAGTACGTACAACACATCTCACGTACTCTTCCATGGCTTGACAAGTTATTTGATGTGAGATAGTTAATACCATTAACGTGCATGCTTCTAAAGCCTAACATACCTTTTTCCAACAAGATTATGAATGTTTCTTTAGTCTATTTAGATTCTTGCTTTTTAGTGTGGGTATTATTGTAGTGTGCACTTGGAAAGGTTTGACTTTCATAGTGGGAAACAAGATGGTTTTTACAATGATAAAAGAAATTGTGAGGATCATTGGACTATTGCTTGATGATAAGTCCTTTTTGTAGTGTGTCCTTTCAAGGTTGGGTATTGCAAATGGCTTTTTTGGGAAGATCCCCTACCTAAAAAATCACAAAGGTAGCATTAAGCTCATTTACTTTTTTGAGCCATGGCATTTTTCAAAATGAGTTATTTATGAGTTTATGTTCTACTGGTTGGTAGATTAGCTTACGCTTGAACACCTCAAGGTACTTTGGAGCTTGAAAGGGAGGCCCCTTCTAAACGTGTCTAATTTCTTTGCAAATGCACTAAATCACTCCATTTGGTGTATGCAAGCAAACAAGCTAAATATTTTTAAGCATGAGGACCTTCTTGAGACCCTTGTTAGGGCTTAGGGTGTGATAGAGGCAAACATCACAAAGGATAATTGCATCCAAGCTCTTAAGCACATTAATAGGATCCAACAGTCATCAACAATAAGATTCACTAACAAGTAGAAACATGCCTCTCTTGATGATGACATCCAAGAGATCTTCTAATGAAAGAAACCATCCCATACCCCCACCCTTGCCTTCATTGACTCAAATACCGATATTGGTTCGAGCATGATCCTACCCATTTCTCCTACAGATACATAATTACTAGCCTTGCATGCATACCTAGCCTAAATCATCCTACCCTTGAATGCGTCCATTCCCACTAAGAAGGCATACTCTAGCTCTTAACAAAACACTTTGGCTTGATGTTGTTTGAAACTAATGATATCCTCATCATCTCTTTTGCTTGCAACTTAGGCAAGTGTCATCCTTATATGCGAAGCATAACTACCACCCATACCTAGAACACTAACACCAAGTTCTCAATTAATATCTAAGATAATAATAAACACTACTTTCCCCTACCTCCACCCCTTGCATCACATCCCTCCCTAACCTTGCATCCCCACCTAAATAGTCTGGCTAATCATTTGGACCTGCATGCTCCACCTCTTATCCACAAGTTAACTAACCCTTGCCCACCCTCCCAAAAGCCACTAGCCAAATGTTAATGTGTCATCCCAACTCATAAATAAATTTGGATTTTTGATAAGATTGTTGGGTCATTTGAGATGTATAGACTACTATGTAGCTCTTACTCCATTTTGGGCTGTACCTTTTTGGGTGATTAGATGGGAGTCATAATTTGACCAAATAATGCTCTTGCTTATGCTAGATACCATGAATTACAGTTTGCCAATCTCTAGGATCATAAGAAGCTTAACCGTAATGCCTTCATGTGAACAATCCTCTTCATGTTAACAAGGTTGGCCTTGCCAATATGTACTTGATTTATGATGACTTTGAAAATTAATTACCATATTTTATGGCTAATTAAGAACTGACATGTGCATGTAACTACCAAAATTTTTACTCGGAGACAACACAGACAATTTAACATTTGTTACAAAAAATCTACTCATGTGCAAGTGGTGTGTTCAAACAAGTCCATGATACGTTTAAACTCGTATTTAGCTCTAGAATGGACTTATACGCACCCATTTGCAAACCAGAATGTTGATGCAATCTTGGATACGAAGCTCCACAGAGCTCATCCAAACCCTTGAGCATTGGCTTCTTTGTATATGCAGATAAAAGCTTCAGCGTAACTAGAGACGACGCTACGAAACGAAAGAGAGCAACGACAATTTCGTGCGAAATTTAGTACACAGTAGTATTGCTCATTTGAATATTTGGCGATGGCAGGGCAAGAGGAGGAAATCCTGGAATTGGTGCAGATAGAGTTCCGCGACCTACTTGAAGCATCGGAGGCATCGAAGAAACCATCTGCCGCTTCCATACATCAGAAAAATGTTATAATGGAAGCATTAGGGCCCCATGGGCCAGGCCTGCTATCAGTCACTGGCATTCGTGATTTGGAAGATCTCAGAAGATCGTTGCTTCCCCTCGCAAGAAAGCTCGCATTCATGGACGATGCAACACGTCGTGCCGTTCTCAAGGTAGGTTCGCAAACAACTGAACTATGTCTGGCCAAGATGGTTGCATTTAGAAACGAAAAAAGATGTTTACGGTTTTTTCATTTGTTTAAAAGAAGAATGTATCATATATTGCCTCTTTTGTGACTTGTTTTATCAAGGGAGGATTTTTTTCCCGGTGCTTTTCATTTACTTCAATGATACTGTTGTTTTTAAAACAAATAGGGCAAGGAAGAGTAGCCTCTTGACAAGAATTTAAATTGCAACCGATAATGAATCTGGTAAGACTTGAAATGTTTTGAAAACAACAAAAAGCAAAGTATCAACGATACAAGTAATACTTCCTCCACAATAATCCTTGCTGGTGAACAGCCGATAAAATTCTGGAGGCATAAGTAAATGTATAGTGCAACATGCATTCAGGTTCCGGTGATGATCCTGATCTAATATGTGATAGATCTTTCTATTTTCCCGTCTTTCTTTAGCTTTGCCTTTTCAAACACATTTTGAGTCGTTTAATATATGGCATATTACAGATTTCAGAGAAATACGACATTTTCCCCACTTATGTTGGCTATGTGCCTGACGAAATGGGAACTTTTCAGATCTGATGTTGTAGGGGGAATTGAATTCAGCATCATGCCATGGGAAACTAGGACGGGAAGATACAAAGCTTGGTACATTACATAATATGTTTTCATATAGATAAAATTTTACCAAACTTGTTAATGTTTTGATAACTTTTCACTGTGTTCAATAAATTTCAACAACTTTTTTTCGGTGTTACATACGACAGTGCACTATTTCTTTCATAGATGCATTTTTTACCTCATGAAAACAGAAAGGGGTGTCCGAGACACTTGGCAAGTTCTTGGACTTATACTTAACAAAAGGCCTTCTGCATAGCATAGGTGTACCCTTGCCCATGAAATGTGAACGTGTGCATTACTGTTCCCCATATTACACAAAAGGGTCATTATGCTCAACCTGCCAAGTGGAGAGTGGAAATCTAACCTCTTTTTAAATTGCTATGTCCAGGCTTAAACCTAGGTCTTGCTACCTAAGAAATGAAGGCACCTTGGCCAGGTCTTACATGTTTAACGTTCTATGAACATTGCATCAAATACCAAAATTTATTGACTTTTTGAATACAGGTAACCACTATGTATACTATAAAGGTCTGTCTGCTTGGGTGAATCTGTGGAGATGTGGAGTCTACAGATTCATGAATCCTAGCAGATTACTCCTCCAATAGTGAAATCAAAAAAACAATACAAATCATGGGCCTTACAAGAAATCTAACATTCATCCATGTAAAACTCCACAAAAACAATTAAAACCAAACAATTTTTTAAATATAATAGGTGGAATTTGTACAAGCAGCACCCCCAGAATTGAGCAACCAAACAGTCCTTAATATTGCTTGCAAGGTTCAAATGTTTTCATGCTTTACATTCATCTTTTGTTTTGGAAGCCATTTATGTAGATCATGTTGACACATGCATGTTAATTCACCGACTTCCAATTTTGTGTAGATTAAGTTGATGAAACTAATGGAAAAGTTGTTTACGTAGCTTACCATTCATATGTTTTTATGTCCAAGCTGCCATAGGATCATGCATTGGGTACTGATGTCTCTTTGAAGAAATTGGATAGAAACGTGTCTGCATTTGTAGCACAGCTGAATTTCCCAAAAAAGAATCATGGTTTAATAGAAGGAAATGTAGAATTTGGTTTTGAGGAGACTTTGCAAACTGATGCTGCTAAAAATACACAAGATGACACAAGAAACTTGGAGGAACTTCATAACAAGGGCCTAGAAGGGCTTGGAAGTAGTTTCAGAAGGTTGGGTGTTCTTATGGTGAATGTAGGGCTTCTGTTAGCTAAAATATGTGATCATACGATTAAAGGATTAGATTTGGAGGGAACCATATTGGAATCTTCCACTGCCAAAGGTCGTCTCATTCACTACCATTCAGACAAAGAGAGAATTTCTTTAGAAAACTCTTCACGTATAAAGAAGGGGAGACATTACAAAGGCAAATCTAAAATGAATATATCAGAAAATTCCAACTTAGACACTGACTGTAAAAAATTTACCAAGACATGCACACAGAATCTGTGGCAGCAATGGCATTATGATTATGGAATTTTCACACTAATAACGGCACCATTGTTTATGTCTAGTCATGAGCTGCCTTTTGATGTTGACAACAAGGCTTCTTTTACAATGACTGAAACTCCTGAAGAGTGTCCCTCTCCTTGTGACCACACATATTTGAAGATATTTCATAAATTTCACAATAAACTAATGTTTGTTCGTGTTCCATCAAATGGTTTAATTGTCCAAGTTGGTGAGGCAGCAGAAATTCTATCTACTGGGAAGCTGCAGGCAGCAGCTCATTGTGTTTGCAAACCTACTGATCGGTCAGATTTGAGTCGGGAAACATTTGTGGTATTTCTTCAACCAGCCTGGACTAAACATCTCTTTTCTTCCAGTTCCTTTCAAGCAAATAACAGTGTCAAATGTGACAAGTTTGATTGGGAGGGTCGGTGGATGAGTGAACATAAAATGGAAAAGTTAAATCTGGAATCAAACTATTTCAACTCATCCCAGTCAAGTAAAGATGACACTTGTTTGTGCAAAACAAGTTCAATATATATGGGTAATGGAGAAATCTCCATTAAAGAAGCTGGGAGGGCAAGTAAACTTATGCAGGAAATTGAAAGGATTGTGCCATCACTAAGGTCACGGTGGACAGAAGGACAGACATTTGCTGAGTTTTCACGCACTACTACTAGTCAATATTATGGTGCTAACGGTGTGCAATCAAATAGAACTGTTTAAACTGTCAAATGATACATGAACAGAAATTTTGGCAAAATGTATTACCAAGTAGATATAAACTTGAATTTTCTACATTCACGCGATTTGTTGTATCTATTCTTATGAAATCTTTGAGTTGTGCTGATCTACTGAGTTTAATCAGATAAACAGTAAAAAGCTACGACTTTGGTGAGTATTATCACAGGAACACATTTTTTTTCATTTGAGGTTATGCGGTTAAACTTTGTGAAGTCAATCATAACAATTTCTGACCTTATGGTTGGTGTAATTGCCATCATTAACTTCAAAGAGCAGATTTAATTTGGGGTTCAATCATGTTTAATGATTCATGGAAAGTGCATGGAAGAATATTCAAATTTTACCTTTTTATTATTGAAATTATGTAAAATATTGTTTATCATCACCATTAAATCCAGCGATGTTATTAATGATAAAATATTTTGTATAAATTAAATTATCAATTCAGTAATTTTAATAGAAATGTTACATATTTCATAGTTAAGGATGTCTTTTTAAGTTTCCATTTTTACGACTAATCTTTAAAAACCTCTTCCCTATTTGAAAAACCTATTGTCTACAGTAGGAAAAATATCAAGCCTTGCCTTCGTATAGAAGTGCTGTTATGGGTTTTGACTTCTTTCTAAAAGGTTTTCTTGCAAAGAGGAGAAAACTCTTAACTTCGTATAGAAGTGCTGTTATGGGTTTTGACTTCTTTCTGAAAGGTTTTCTTGCAAAGAGGAGAAAACTCTCTAAATAATGAATAAATCGTAATAGAGGTAATTGAGGTTTCAAAAGAAAAATAAATTAATAAAGCATAAAACAAATTAACTATTACCTTTCATTACAAGTTTGTTTTTCCTTGAAGTTGTAATTGAAAAGCCACATCTCTAATAATGTGATATTTAGTTCCTAAAGAAAGATCTCTATTCCTTAAAAAAGGTCATAGTTATACTCTTTGTATATAATGAGGTGTTAGTTAGCCTAATGGTAAGATACTTGATTTGGAAGCTTCTGGTCATGGGTTTGATTCTCGTGTGCAATGCAATGAGTTATATAAAGTTCTAATGAGATTGTATGTCTTGAGGTGTATTTATGTATCACTTATTTTGGGTTCAACAAGGAATAATTGGTCAAAGACACTTCCAAATGAAAAGAAAGGAAATAGACAAAGTAGGTCAAGAATAATATCATTGATGCTTGGCATACCTTTTGTAGAACTATTTGAGTGTGCATACCTTCAGGACATATAGCCAACATGATACTTTTGTAGAACTTAAGTAGAGTACTATGGTAGATCATACTTCATGGAACCTAATTTGTGATTTACAAATTATAAGCAATGTCTTTTAACAAAATAATGTAAAAATAGTTATTTTTCCCTTTGAAATTTCACACATCATCATCTTAGCCATGTTCCAAGAAAGTAGGGTTGGTTATATAAGTTTTTTTTTTCACTATTCACCTCTACGAAGAGTTAGATCTTTGTTTATTTGCAATTTTTTTAAAAATTATCTTTAATTGTTTTTCTATGTTCTTTTTTAGTCTTTCTTTGGGTGGCTTTCTTGGAACATTGATGCAACGTCTTATTTATGGACTTGTTATTTGATTTCTTTGCACATGCTTAAACTATTTAAGACCTTTGAAACTTCAACAACAATTTGTTGAAATTCTTTCAAAGGAGGAGACTTTCGAAATGGTTGTTTGAATCTATTAAAATAGAGACTTAGTATATTGAAGATAACTTGTAGATTAAAAATAAATAACCTATATGTTTTTTAGTCCAATACCATCTTATCATGGTAGCTAATTTCAATGAACTTTTACAACTCCTTGAATTCTATGTAATGTACCTTTGATTTTTTCATAACTAATGTTAAAGAATATCGTTTAGAGTGAGTGATAGTAAGGTGCTTGTTTCTCAAGTTGCAAGATGTGGATTTGGGCCTAAGCATAACTACTTTAAGAAGTTATGTGTTTGTTCATCCACCAATCCTCTTAGGACCTTACTTGGCAAGATAAGCATTAAGGCTCTTAGTGATGATTATCCTTTTAATGCTAAATAACCTTTGTTGATATGTAAATTGATGCTTACACACATATATAACCATAACAAAAGTAAGGACAATAGAGTGAAAAATACATTGATGTTCTTTCAATGGCTAAGTTCTCTAAAAGATGTTGCAATGAGGGTTTTGTTAATTTCAGTGGAGTTTGCTTAGTGACAAAATGGTTTTAGTGTCACACATGGTTGCATTTAGGACTATCATGTAGGTGATCATGGCTAAAGAGGTTAAAACTTATATTTTTTAATTTCATCAAAATCATGAAAATGTGGTTGCTCATTTGTAAAATGACTTGGCAAGACTTTCTTGGGTAATTATAAACATATATCTTTTAATATATACACTTGAGTGAGCAATGCAAAAACATTTTATGTAAAAAAGATTAAATTGAAATCAAGATATATTATTCTAAAATATTTACATTGAAAATAATAAGTTGAGATGGTTTTATAAATTTTATTTTAAATTAGATGTTATGGTTTCATTGTCAGAGAAAGTATTTTGGAATTTTGGCACAAAAACCACTTACAAGGAATTGAATTCTCAAAAATTGATTATGAATTTTGAATTCTTTTGGGCATCTTTTATTGATGTTGAAATTAATGTTAATTCTCACCATGTGCATTTACATGCTAACAAGTAGGAATTTGTAACATCTCCTTCTAGTGATGTCATTTCAAATGAGATATTTAATTTGTTCTTCTTAATGATGTATATGAGTCATTGGTTGCTAATCTTATATCACAAAATATGTTATTTCAAAATTTGTGTTACTTTTCTTATAATCAAAATTTTACTTTGTAGCTAAATGATATGAAGCAAAATCAAAATATTCAAATTCTTCATGTTAGGTACTATTCTAATTACTGACTACTAGTTGAATTAGTTAATCCTTCAATAATGCAACATGCCCTAGATATAGGATCATTTATATATATGCGTGTAGTGTATTTAAAAGTGGACTAGATTTTGATACAAGATCGCAAGAATATTCTAATGTTCTATGCTTTGTTAAGCATTAAATCTTCTATTGATTTTTCAAAGAGTTGAATAGTATATTGTTAATCTTCTTAGTCTCATTAAATAGATGAAATATATTTCCATACCATTTAGTTTTTGTAAGATTTTGTTGTCATTGAAATCAATCTTGCTAACCATGAAAAATTAGTATTGTGAGTAGGTATAAAGACTTACTTTTAGTCAAATACTTATTATAATATTCTTAACTCCTACTAGTTTTATTATTGTAAAGAAAATTTGTTTAGTGCATGTCCTTTTCATATCAAGAACAAAGAATCTAAGAAGAGGTAAAAAATAAATTGAAGTCAAGGATACAAAAAATCAAGTTAATGTTGAAGATAGTAAAATTTAAGTACCAAAGAAACCAAAGGAGGCAAAATTTTCTATGAACATTTTTAACTTTACTAGAAGAAGTATTGATCAATCTACACAAATAGTTCATGAGGCAAGCACATCCTCATTTAACAAAAATAATGTTAACTGAAAAATCAAAAATAATGTAAGCAACTTATAGCTCATGGTAAAGGTTCTCAATGCAAGGCTTATCTTAAGCACTAAAAGAATGATGAATTAGAATATGTGCCTATCTTTTTTCTTTTTTGGTGAATGTTACTTCTCTAGGAAGTTTGCAACTTGGTCATGTTCTATTGCTACTTCAAATGCATTTGTTATTTTAAAGTTAAACATAGATATTAAAAGTAATGTAAAGGATCTTCTTTCCTACTAGCAAATAATTTTCTTTGAGCACAGGGTGTAGCCTAGTTGGTTTGCTCACAAAATTTGCATTGAGAGGTGTTGGACCCAAGACTAGCACCCCCATATGCCAACCTAAAGGCATTATTCTAGGCATATTGCAATAGAATATTTTTCTAAAAAGAAAAAAAAAAACTCCTCTAAATTTGAGTATTATTTGAGTTTTAGCAAGTTTCATTTAAGTTTACATCCTTTTAGAATTCAAAGTGGAAAATGGATTCAACTCATCCAAGAAGAGTACACTTGTAGGTTATGAAGAGTGTGTAGGTCAAGATAAGTTGTATATGTGTATTTTTTTTAAAAAAAATTATATGCTTTACCCTTTTGAGAAGAGTCCATTTGTAGGTTGTGAAGAGTGTCTAGGTCAAGATAAGTTGCATGTGTTCCTTTTTAGTGTTGAGACTACTCAATTGAGCTACATGATTTATTTGTCAATTTGAAGAGTCTATTTTTCATTTTTCATGAAAGTGTAATATCTATCAAATAGATTCTATGACTCTTTAAATGTAATAATGCTTCAATGTCAATTTATGTTGCATATCTATTACGTGTTAAATAAGGAATGTACTTTGAATTTGTTGAAGTTCCTAGAATCCTAGTCCCATGTGGGGATAACAGCTATCTCAAAATAATGTAGAGTGCAAACATCACGAAGTGGTTCACATGTTACTTTCATGATGCCAACAAGGGATAAAATTTGAAGTAGTTAATGACAATAAAAGGTTATTTTTTAGTAAAATAAATTCAAAATTAAAAATGTCTTTTAAACAAAATGCAATTTTAAAAAAAATCTTGAAGCAACTTCTCATCCTCTTAAATGTATGTAAAATGTATTTGTTGTTGCGCTATTAATTTCTATCCTTGGTGTTGATGTCACAAAGTGGTTTGCATGTTTCTTTCTTGCCCAATTTTTCATGGCATATATAGAAGTAAGAGATCATATTGGGGTAATATAGTGCAATCAAAATTAAAAATATTTTTGAAATAAAATGCATTTAAAGAAAACAATCCTAAAGTAACTTCTCATCCTCTTAAATGTATATCAAATGTATTTGTTATTGCACTGTGTTAATGTCACAAAGTGGTTTGCATGCTTCTTTCATGCCCAATTTTTCATGGCATATATATAAGTAAGAGATCATATTGGGATAGCGTAGCGCAATCAAAATTAAAAATGTCTTTGAAATAAAATGCATTTAAAGAAAACAATCTTGAAGCAATCTCTCACCCTCTTAAATGTATGTGAATGTATTTGTTGTTTCTTTTATCACTTTCTATCCATGGTGTTGATGCCACACAGTAGTTCACATGTTTCTTTCATGCTCAATTTTTTATGACATATATCAAAACAAGAGATCATAGTGGGGTAGTGGTGAGCAATGGGTATCCCCTACATCCAACCATACAAATCACAAGCATTCATGAGCAATCCAGTTGAATTCCATGGATGGGACTAGTATGGTATCTAGATCGTTAAGCATTAATCATAGGTCATTATCTTTCTACTTGGGCTAGTGATAGCTTTGTCACATATGGCTTAGTTCAAAGTGAGGCATATGATTATGATGTTGTTGGGGCTTTGAACTAAATTAATTAATAACATAGAAATTAATTATTTAATCTAATTAACATTAAAATTAAATCTAAAACTATCATAAGGGACATGAGTGTTTGCTCCCAACTTGTTGTACATGTCTTAAACTCACATATCCACTATTGGGGTTATCAAGTATTATGCTATTAAGTGAACCAAGCAATAACATTGCTGAGATTACTAAGTGAATATGTGTTTATGCTCGAAACTGGTTGTAGTCATTCTATCGATTGATTAATATGTATGGAAATGTAAATATTAACTAATTATGTAGAAAGTAAATTGCATTGAAAGTAAATCTATTCTAAGTCAATGTGTTGCAATAAATATGAATCAATTTCAATATTATTGTTGTTTATGAAATGTATCCAAGTACAACGCCACTTGAATAAGATTTTGTACAACTAACTCAAATTCATAGTGCAAGCACTCATTGATTGTTTGCTAAGATTACGAGAGAAAAATGTAAGAGTTTGATTATACTATTGACCAAATGGTGTCAAATATCCTACGAGTGTTTGCATATTTATAGGCAAATATAGGCATTGCATCGACAGGGATGCATTAATGCATTTGGTTCCATTAACAAAGATGCGTTAATGTAGCTAAGTAATAGTAGATGTGATGTAGCATCTATGATGTAGTAGGCAACTGAGATGCATCAATAGGGATGCTACAACATAGATGCGATGTAGCATATATGATGTAGCATCTATGATATCTTAGACAACAGATACACTTGATAAAATGATGCTTCATCATATCCCCATGACTCAACTACCCCAACTAATGGACGATGGGTACCCCTTATGTCCAACCATATGAATCACAAACATTCACACTCGATCTAGTCAAATTTCGTTGATGGGACTAGATGTGGCATCTAGATCATTATGGCTTGATTGCAAGACACTATCTTCCCACTTGGACTAATGGTAGCTTTGTCACATATGGTTTAGTCCAAAGTGAGGCATATGATTGTTAATATTATTTTGGCCTTCTGCTACTCCTATGATAATAAATAAATCAATTATTTAACCTAATTAAAAATGAAAAAATAAAGTCTAAAATAGCCTACTAGTGAGGAGTGTTTGTTCCTAGCTTGCCATACATATTTTGAACCCACGTATCCACTATTGAGATTATCAAGTGCTATGCTACTAGGCAAACCAAGCAATAATGTTGTTGGGATTACCAAGCAAATATGTGTTTATGCTTGAAAATGGTCGTGCTCATTTTGCCAATTCATTAACATGCATAGAAATGTAAATATTAACTACTTACATGAAATATGAATTGCATTAAAAGTAAATCTACTCTAAGTCAAAGTGTTGTAATGAATAAGAATGAATCTCAATCTTATTGACATTCATGAAATGTGTCCAAGTACATTGTTACTCAAATAAGATGCCATACAATTAACTCAGATCTATACTGTAGGCACTCATGAACTATTATCTAAGACTATAGAATAAAACTACAAGAGTTCAGCTACTCAATTGACAAAAGAATTAAACTACTACGAATCATGCATCCAAGTGTTTTATTTATAGGTAAGCACACATCCTGCGATATTGGATATCTAATGTTGTAGCATGGGCTACAATATCAAGGCTACGATATCAAATCCTCCATATCAGATACCCAATATCTTAGCCTATGACAAAACATGATTCATCATACCCCATGACTAAGTGAAAACTTGTGCTTGAGTGAATAAAAGGAGAAATAAGTTCTTTACAAAATATTGGAAAGGTATGGGATTATTGACTAACTTTAACTACTAATTGACTCTGAGTGCTACATTATAAAATTTTATTTGAGTGGATGCAGACAAAATAAGAAAGTGACAAAAAGACTAGATAGACACTGAAGATTACAAAATTTGCAAATGTCTTCAAAAAGCTACTAAAGATGATTCTTATTGTTGCCACTAGCGGTGGTAGGCTTCAAACCTTGATTGTCATGTTGATGCTTCTCTAGTTATGTGGAACATTCTTGAAGGATGGACTAAAATTTTTTCTCATCATCCCATGCATCTAGCAAGTATGTGATTTTTGAGCTATCATCTTGTATGTGCTACGATTTGTCCATGGGTATATCCTCCATTGTTCCTCTCTTGGCTTTGTTTTTGTGCCTAGCAAAAGACCATCTTTCTTAGATGTCCCTTTTAGCATCACCTGTAGCAACCAAATGATCAACATTAGTTTTGATAAAATTTCCTTAATAATTAACCCTATTTATATCCCTTAGTTTGCATTTAAGCACAAGGTGATGATAGCATACTATGCCCAAGGCTATGAGGTAAGTAAAATCATCAAGTTGTTTATCTTATTTTGGTCAGGTACTATTAGTTACCACAATGTTTGAAAATAGGATGTTGGAAAAGTTTCAAAAATTTCAAGTAGGCATCCCTAGCCCCCATAACTAATATGTGTAACTTCAAAGGTGCACAAGTTTTTGAACAATTAAAACCAAAGGTCCAATCCATAAGATGTCCAAGAAATTTTTTTGAAGTTGAAGGATATTGAGATAGAGAAGTAGGAAAAATTAATTAAAATTGATGAGAAGTAGTCCCAAGAGCATGCATAAGTTCAGAGAAACCATCACTAATGTTCTAGAAGATGTGAAGATTGG
This sequence comes from Gnetum montanum, assembly GCA_015680685.1. Classification (NCBI taxonomy): domain Eukaryota; kingdom Viridiplantae; phylum Streptophyta; class Gnetopsida; order Gnetales; family Gnetaceae; genus Gnetum; species Gnetum montanum. The sequence goes on from MNCI01006382.1 coordinate 496,737, forward strand.
TTTAAAGCCATGATCAACAAAAGTTATGCAAGTGGGACCAACCACCCCACCCCCCCCCCCCCCCCCCCCCCCCCAAAGTAGGCTTTTGCCATAATGCCTTTGCATAATCCTTTCTATAAATGTTCGTGGGCACCTTAGAAGTTAAATTTGGATCATGTCTTGATTCCAAACAACACACAACCACCTTGGTTGGGATGTTGCACTATACTACACAAAATCAAAAGGCTCATAATTGTATGCAATAGTGAGGTGAATAATGGGATGGGAATGGATTGTAAAGAGAGGGATGGAAGGTGCTTTACCATGTCCACAATAGGTTCTTGTATCAAATGTGATTAAAATGATCCACATACCTATCTATCCAAGTTTCAAACCAAGTCCATACCACTAATAGTGACCTTGCATTAATGTATTCCTTCCTGTTGACCATCATGAGTCCACAACCACCACAACAAATAATCATCACTCCAAAAAGAGAAGAAAAGAGAAGAAGGAAGGAAGGGCCTTAGTTAGAGGGAAGCCTTTAGAAATGGGTAACATGCCTTTCTAGCTCCATAACTAGTGCTTGTAGCTTATTATTGTGTCTAAAGGGTGTGCTTTGAATTTCCATAATTTTTTTTTTGGATTTTATATTTATATGATTTTAGATAGGAACCACACCATGCAAAGACTTTTAGCTTCCTATTATTGGTCAATAGCAAAGTGATGATACATTCCATGAGAAGTCGTAAACCACACAAAGGAAGTCAAGAAGAGAACCTAACAAGTCCCCTTGAGGGCACACCCTTTGCCATTCCCACTTGGTTGTTTCCTCTTTCTTCAAGGTACAATGATCATTAATGAAATTTAGTTTCATGAAAGAAGAACCAATTTGCTTTTGTGACAAAAGACCCTTTTATTTAGAGAATTGGATGGATGGGTGAGGTGGTCTCATTGCTTCACACAATTACTTACCCAATCATCTTGATAGCATGGCATAAAAACCCAACACATAATGTTGACTTCTACATCATGACTTGGCAATATTATTAACAAAAACATAAAAGACAATCATAAACATAAATAAAATGACTTAAGAAAATAGAAAAGTGTAAAGAAAAGGAAGATAACAAGAAATGGAAAACATATTAAGAATTAGAGAATTTTGGAAGAAATAAGAAAATGATAAAAAATTGTAAAACAAAAAGATGAAAAACACTTATTAGTTCTTGAACCAAGATGGAGCATCTTGCCTATGACTAAAATTATGGGCGTACATTTGAGAGATAGACCACATAATTCCTTGGTTATACACCACTGATTTTCCATCTATTACCATTATTGATTTAATTAATTGCATGGTGGCACATCTAACATTGGTGATAGTCTCATTTGGATCATTCAAAGACGTATCTTCATCTAGAGTTGAAGGTATTTCCATTTTTTGGGGTCCAAATGTATTTGCTTCTTTTTCTTGATTTTCTATTTTAATTCCCAGGTCTCCATGTTTAATATCCTCTTCTGGTGTATGATCAAAGTGTAAGATATCTGTGTCTAAGTCCTTTGTTTGGTTCATTTTCTTAAGTCTAGAACTAATAAGTAGATCAGTTGCTTCCATGTATCTTTGAAACAATTTTATATTTTCATTTTTAAGCAATTGGATGTCTTCTAGTTAAGTGGCTACTGTGTAAACTAGTTTTTTCTCACACACTTGTTTGTGCACTTTATGGTGGGTTGTGTTAATATTTTGAACTTTTGGCCCACAACTACATCCATTATTATTAGTAGTCATGCATGGATTCTTCTGTCTTTCCACAATGACAGGTTTATTGTTTACATTTTGTGTTGAAGTGGTGATGGTTGTTGGATTTTTCATATGATTAGGAGACATTGTTTTAGAAAGGAAGGGTGTTGTACTAGATTGACCTTATGTGGGTTTCGATGCACCAATAGGTCTACAAGTTTTGTGCTCACACATGGGAACTATCCTATAGAAAAAATGTTTTCAAGATCTAGTAGCCTTATCATTTTCATGTATGTTCACAGCACAAGAAACATTTTTTCATTGATGTTGTGGTATCGAACCTTTCTATGTTGTTGGTGGTAACATATGATCGAGGGAAGTATGAGAATATTGAGGATATAATGGAGGATGAGAGGCATGAGGTGGTGATCCTTCAAAAGATGTTGCAGGTTTATGATATTTAGGAGAGTGGTAGTAGTAATTTGAGGAAGAGGAGGTAGAACTAATCGGAGAAATAGGTTGTTGAATATAATATCCATATGGGCCTTGCTAGCAGTAAGGGTAGTGCTGGTTTGTTGATGGCCTTCCCCATGACTATGGTTTTTGCCATTGCATTTGATAATGTTAAGGTTGGTAAGAAGTCCCACTAGGATATTATGATTGGTTGTAGAACTATTTATAATTACCTTATGAGTAAGGTAATTTCCTAGGCATTTTCTTATGTATGAACTTGGGATTCAAACCAAAAGCCCAATACTCATGTAGATGTAACATAAATGGGCAATAGCCCTTTGGATGGTCATATAGGCAGATGTCACATCCATCATCCTCTTCTGTGGTTGAGTCTATAGCCTCTTCTTCTATAGTCATTTTCCCTTTTTACCGATAAGTGTTCCTACCTATTTCTTGGTTCTTTTTCCTCTTGTTTTGATCACTTGATTCTTTTTGTGTTATCCCCTCCCTTATGGTTTTCATGTAAGTTGTAACTTTGTCATTCATCAATTCCCACATCTTATCCAGCCTTGCTTCAAGTTCATCGATAGACTTTTGTATTGGCAAGGTTTGTTGTGAAATCACCTCATCAAGAGCTGCCTTCTTTTCCTCATCATAGATATGGACCCTCTTCATTTGAAGAGTTGGGTCCTAGTTATATTCATCTACATTCTCTCATTTACCTAGCTCTCCTTCTTCTTTTACCGCCTACTCAATTAGCCCTTGTATCTGATGGATTTTTAGTTTGCATAATCAACTTTGGGCATAAATCCAAAGGATCTTTCTCGTTTGATTATGAAGCCCATCTATGATGTGGAAAAGTTGCTCTTTTTAAGAGAAATCATGGCTTGGACATCTATGTAGTAGCAAATAGTATTTATCCAAGGCCACATCCAAGGGTTCATGATTTTCTTGCTTCCATCCTTGGATTTGTTTTCTCAAGTTGGACACTCTCGCATAAGTTTGGTATTTTTCATTAACAAGTTCTAGCATTGTGGACCATCAATGGATTGAATCATATTCCAACGATCTATAACAACTTTCAACTTCGTCAACTAGTGTCATAAGGAATAGCTTAACCTTTTACCACTTACGTTCTATATTTTGCAAGGCATAGGCATCATGGAAGGCTTGTAAATGATGTTGTGGATTAGAATTATAGCCTTTCCTAAATTTAGGAATGTTGTTCATATCAAGCCATCTGATGCAATATCCCTTTGATGCCTTTGAGGTAGTTGAACTGCCTCCCAAATCTGTGTCAGGCCCCTAGTAGCCAACAAGGGTTCATCATCATCACACATGTTATGGTGATGATTTCTATTTCCAATTGTCTAATTATGATGATCTTGTCTATGCTCACTTTGATGATCTCATCTATTTCTACTTCTATCTTCATCTTGTTTTCTATTTCTATACCTACGTTCATCTTCATTAGAACTAGACATTGAAGAGAAAGAGGAAGATGAGGAACTGGGAGAATCACCATGGCTTCTATATCTTCTCCCATGGTCCCTTTATCTATCTTTTCTAAGTTTAGAGGAGGTCCTAGGCCTTGAGGCCCTCTTTGTTCTAGGACTTTCTCCATCTCTGCTAGGATTGTCTATACCAATTGAACATAGTCTTTGCATGTATTAAGGGTGGAAATGAGCATATGAAACCCTTGCTTGAGGGTGTTCACTTCAATTCTCTTCAGTATAGATCCTATCATTTCTCCTACGAGAGTTTTCATCATATAATGCATTATTGGTCCTATGTGAAGAAGACATGGTTTTAATGTGTGTGATTTAAAATATTAATATTTTTTGAAAGATAAATCATTAACACTTTTACAACGATCATTTATAATATAACCAATCTAGATAACTAGCACCATCCCCGACAATGGTGCCAATGCTATGTGGCAAGTACCCCCCATGCCCAACCATACGAATCACAAGCGTTCATGCATAATTTGGCTGAATTTTGTGGATGGGACTAGTTGTGGCATCTAGATCATTATGCCTTAATCATAGGATGTTGTCCTCCCACTTGGACTAGTGGTAGCTTTGTTACATATGGTTTAGTCCAAAGTGAGGCATATGATTGTTGATGTTGTTTTGGCCTTATGCTACTTCTACGATAATAAAGAAATCAATTATTTAATCTAATTAACAATGAGAAGATAAAGTCTAAAATGGCCTATGGGTAATGAGTGTCTGTTCCCAACTTGCCATACACATCTTGAACCCATGTATCCACTACTAGGATTACCAAATGCTATGCTATTGGGCAAGCCAAGTAATAACGCTGTTGGGATTACCAAGCGAATACATGTTTATACTCAAAACTGTTCATGCTCATTCCACCAATTCATTAATGTACATGGAAATGTAAATATTAACCAAATACATGGAATATGAATTGCATTAAAAATAAATCTAATCTAAGTTAAAGTGCTACAATAAATAAGAATCAATCTCGATCTTATTGCCATTCATGGAATGTGTCCAAGTACATTGTCACTCGAATAAGATGTCATATAGTTGACTTAGATCCATATTGTAGGCACTCACTGATTATTCTCTAAGAATACAGAATAAAACTACAAAAGTTTGGCTACTCTATTGTTAAAAGAAGTAAACTACTACGGATTGTGTGCCCAAGTGTTGTATTTCTAGGTAGGCACGCATCTTGCGATATTGGATATCTAATGTTGTAGCATGGGCTACAATATTGGGGCTTCGATATTGAGGCTAAGATATCAGATACCTAACATGTTAGCCTATGACAAAATGCAATTCATCACTGACATATCAAGTTTCATCATACCTCCATGGTTGACTAAAAACTAGTCCTCGAGTTATATATAAATAGACTAAGTTTTATTACAAAACTTGTGAGGTGACTAAGACTAAATTGGCTACCATTACAAAATTGGAGTGGTGCATTACAAAATTTTATTTGAGTGGATGTATTACAAAAAGACAAAAAATCGAACAAGACTCAAAGTTTACAAAATTGTAGAAGTCTTCAAAATTTCACCAAAGATGAATCTTCTTATTATTGCTAGTAGTGGCAAATTTTCTAATCTTGATTGTTATGTTGATGCTTCTCTTTTTATGTAGAACTTTTTTGAAGGATAAACTGAAATTTCTCCTCATTATCTCATGGGTTCAATAATCATGTGATGTTTGTGCTTTTATCATTGTATATGTTATTTGTGCATGGACATATCCTCCTTTGTCATCCTCTTGGCCTCTTTTCCTTTCTTTGTAAGAGACCTTCAACCTTAGGCACTCTATTTGACATCATCTAAAATCACCAACGGATCAACATTAGTTTTGATAATTTTTCCTTAATGATTAACACTTTTATTTTTCCTTAAAAATTTAAGCATTTAGGCTCAAGGTAAAAATGGGGGTGTTAGAAAAATTTCAAAAATCACATCCTTAGCCCCCATGACAAATGAGATCAACTTTGGAAGCTCATCAGTTTTTAAACAATGATAATCAAAGGTTTGGTTCACAAAGATATTGAAAATGCACTAGATTATTGAGAATTATGAGGTTTCAAGATGGTTAAGAAATATTGAATTATAAAAGCATTAAAGATAATCGAAATTGATGAGAAATAGTTGCAAAATCATGCATAAATTTAGAAAAGCATTCAATGATATACTTGAAGATGTAATATTCTTTTTTAGAGCCATGATCAACAAATGGCATGTAAGTGGAATCCTTCCCAAAGAAGGCTCCTACCATAATATCCTTACATAACCACTCCTACAGAAGTTCATGGACATCTTAAAAGTTAAATGTGAATCATGCCTTATTGCAAACAACACATGACTACCTTAGTTGAAATCCTGCCCTATATTATACAAAACCATTAGGCACATAATTGCATGCAATAGTGAGATAAATAATGGGATGAGAAGGGATTGTAGAGATTAGAGCATGAGGTACCTAACCATGTTCACAATAGCTTCTTATGTCAATTATGATTAAGATGACCATCATACCTATTTGTCTGAGTATCAAACCAAATCCATACCATTAATAGTGTCCTTACATTGATGTGCCCCTTCTTGCCCACCATCATGAGNGCAATAGCTTCTTATGTCAATTATGATTAAGATGACCATCATACCTATTTGTCTGAGTATCAAACCAAATCCATACCATTAATAGTGTCCTTACATTGATGTGCCCCTTCTTGCCCACCATCATGAGTTCACAACAACCATAGAGAATGATCATCACTCCAAAAAGAGAAAACAAGAGAAGAAAGAAATAGTTTTAAAGATTACTAAGAAAGAATTTTGGGCCTTAGTTAAAGGGGTGCCTTCAGGCATGGGTAACATGTCTTTATAGCACTATAATCAGTGCTTGTATCTCAAGAGTTCTTTAGAGAGGTGTGCTTTGAATTCTATTTTTTTTAATTAATCTTGATCTTATTATCATTTATGGAATGTGTCCAGGTACAATACCACCCAAATAAGATTCCATAAAATTAATTCAAATCCAAACTATGGGCACTTACTAACTATTCACTAAGATTACCAGAGCAAACTACAAGAGTTCAAATACACTATTAACTAAATGGTGCTAATTACACAACAGGTGCTTGCATATTTATAGGCAAATATAGGCATTACGTTGATGGGAATGCATTAATGTGTTTGGCTACATCAACAAAGATGCATTGATGTAGCTAAGTTATAGCAAATGTAATATAGCATCTACGATATAGCAAATGTGATGCAACATCTATGATGTAGTAGCCAATTGAGATAAATCGATGGGAATGCTGCAATGCAGATGCAACATAGCATTTATGATATCTCAGCCAACTAATATACTTGAAAAAATGATGCTTCATCATATCCCCAAAACTCAACTACTAAACATATCAAGTTTCATCATATGCTCAACAATAGTGCCAATGATGAGTAGTGGGTATCCCCTATGCCTAACCATACAAATGACAAGTGTTCACATGCAATCCAGTAGAATTCTGTGGATGGGACTAGTGTGGTATCTAGATCATTAAGCATCAATTGTAGTCTGTTGTCTTTCCACTTGGACTAGTGGTAGCTTTACCACATATGGTTCAGTCCAAAGTGAGGCATATGATTATGATGTTCCTAGGGACATAAACTAAATTAAATAATAATGTATAAATTAATTATTTAATTTAATTATTAATAAAATTAAATCTAAAACTATCATAAGGACAATGAATGTCCATTCCTAGCTTGTTGTACACGTCTTGAACTTATGTACCCATTGTTGGGATTGCCAAGTGTTATGCTACTAGGATTACCATGCAAATATATTGATTAATGTGCATGGAAATGTAAATATTAACTAAGTACATATAAAGTAAATTGTATTGAAAGTAAATCTATTCTAAGTCAAAGTGTTGTAATGACTATGAATCAATCTTAGTCATATTATCATTCATGGAATGTGTCTAGGTACAATGCCACTTGAATAAGATTTCATACAATTGACTCAAATCCACTTTGTAAGCATTCACTGATTGTTTGCTAAGATTATGAGAGAAAATTGCGAGTTCAACTACACTATTAACCAAATGATGTTAAATATGTGGCGAGTGCTCACATATTTATAGAGAAATATAGGCATTATGTCAATGAGGATGCATTAATATGTTTGGATACATCAATAGGGATGCATCAATATAGCTAAGTTATAGCAAATTCAATTTAACATCTACAATATAGCAAATGCAATGTAGCAACCAATTGAGACCCATCGATGGGAAGGCTACAACATAGATGCGATGTAGCATCTATGATGTAGCATTTATGATATAGCATCTACAATATCTCACCAAATTAATGCACTTGAAAAAATAATGCTTCATCATATTACCACGACTCAACTATTTGACATATCAAGTTTCATTAGGTAGCTTAGTGGAATCATATTGAGAAGTCTAGTGCAAACAAAATTAAAATGTCTTTTAAATAAAATGCATTTAAAAAAGGTACTTAAGTAACCTTTCATCCTCTTAAATGCATCCTACCAATTTCTATTCTTGGTGCACAAAGTGATTCACATGTTTCTTTCATGCCTAGTTTTTCATGGTATAAATAAAAACAAAAGATCATACTAAGGAAACATAGTGCAATCCTATTGTATCAAAATTAAACATATTTTTTCAAAATATATATTTTTAAAAAATCCTAAAACAACCTCTCACCTTCTTAAATGTACTTGTTGTTATGCTTGTTAATTTCTATCTTTAATGTAGATAGTACAAAATGATATTTTACTTCTTATTGTACCTATCCATTTCTATCTGTGATGCCAATGCCACAAAGTGGTTGGCATGTTCCTTTCCTACCCAATTTCTCATAGCATATATAGAAACAAGATATCATATTTAGACAACATAATAGAATCATATTGAACAGTATAATGCAATCAAAATTAAAAATGTATTTGAACTAAAATACATATTTTTAAAAAATTTGGAGGCAAATTATGATACTCTAAAATGCACATCACATGTATTTGATGTTACACTTGTCAATTTCTATCCTAGCATGCTCTCACTTACAATCTTTGGGCTCACAAATTTTGGTCCCAAAATTTTCACTTGAATGTAGTTACCATGAAATGTCTTCGCCTCGTGGTCATTACATGCATATTTTTAATTTTTTTTAAAAAATATTCAAGCACTGCCAAAGATAGCTATGATGCAGAAAAAATCCCACAGTAGGATAAGAAATCTTCGGAGAATGAGAGGCACTCAAATGTTCATAGCTATCTTATCCATCCTACCAGTTTCTATTAGAAAGAATTATCAGCAAAATTTTCATTTTCAAGTTATCACTGGATTCTTATTACTTATGAGCCCACGTATTAATTACAGGAGGACTACAAGATAAGATAGATAGATAGATAACTGTGTGTCTTGCAAATTGCACTAGTGGATAAACAACAGTGAATCCATGATCTTGGATGTAGTCTAGTTGAGGTGAATCCAAGCATTATTAAGGACCTCCATAAAGTCTCATCCTCTTTTTTATTTCTGATATGGTTAGCAAATAGATCTATGTTATTGAAGATCAGTCTTTTCTTCAATAAAGCATGCATTTTGCAAACCATTTCTTTATTTCATCTCGAAATCTTGTAGTGAACTCAGCAACACCTGCCAATAGTAATCTAAAGAAAATTTGGTGTAAAACATTAATCAAAATGTGCATATAATCGAATAACACAAAATCATCGAAATGTGGAACTAAACCAAAAATTGACCTCTAGCCATTAATGCTCTTGTTTGGACTACATGAACATGTTTTAAAGAGTGTTTTGGATTCTTCTATCACACTAATGCTCAACAGTGATGATGTATGTAGACTCTAAGTGTTTGTGATAGGGACCAAAAATGAGAACATTGGCATGAGTTTGATATATTCTAGTACTATTTTTTCTCCCATTAAGAACATTTTATTGGCCAAAAAATCTATTACCAAGGATTAAGTTATGATTGAAATTAGAAATATGAGACCATTCTTATGAAAACCGTTACAACAAATTTAGTTGGTTTTAAATTTGAAACCATTTTTTTTCCATAGAGCATAAACAATTACATTGAAACTTTCCATAACGTGTAAATGATTACATTGAAACTGTTTGTTTTCCATAATGCGTAAATGGTTACATTGAAACCTTCTGTAACGCATAAATGGTTATATTAAAAATTTTCATAACGTGTAAATGGTTACATTGAAACCATTTATTTTTTATAGCATGTAAAAGGTTATATTCTTCTACTTGGTCTCCATATTTAACTTAACATCCATCAAACCTAGCTATGTATGTTATGTTGGTTTTCTAAAAAAAAAACTTTTGAAGTTAGCCTACCAAATACGTTAGATAAGGCAAAGATTTTGAAGGTGATATTTTAATTAAAATATCAAAGTAATGTGGAGGAGAATATCAATTTTACGTGAGGGATATATATAAGAAAAGTAGCTTAATTTTTAATTGGAAAATTGATAAGCTTACAAAGTTTATCAATCAAGTTCTAAAATTCCCAAAATGGCATAACCATTAAAATATTAAATTTATCATGTGTTGCTACAACATGATGTTCAAGCAAAAAATCAATGGCCATGGCATGACACCTAGTGTTGATTCAAGCTGAAGAACCTTAACAAATAGACTCCAATGGTGCCGTCATCTTGAATCTACTAACCTCCAGGATTAAATCTTCACGTCCTTAAAAAGTAATATTGGCATCCATGGCCTAGGCAACCTGAACATGGCTCATATGTGTAGCAGATTTGATGTTAGGATTATAATGGCTATGTGCATTGGAGCACGAATTTCAGCAAGTTTAATGGAGCAGGCAACATGGATCATTCCATAGAGCATTGGGCTTGTCTAAGAATTAATGCTTCCAGATTCATGGAATCCGCAATCATCAGCAATCACAAGTTTGCAAGGAATCTGCAGCTACAGATTCCCTTCATCCACAAATCCTTTGATAGTAAAGCCCTTGGAACCCCTAAAATACTTACCTTGGATGAGCTCCACCATGTTGTTGCATGTTAGTTTCTCACTAGAGGGCATTATGAAAAATCATGGCAGAAATGTGCAAAGGCTTGGTTGTTAATTACTTGTCAACAACAACACTCACATTAGTGGTGAAGATGGTGTCGTTTTCTCTAATATTTCATGTTGCAGAGTGGTGTTGGAAAATTTAATTAGAAATGATGCACCATTACGTTGGTCATGGAGGCAGAGACAAAGTTACAAATAAGTAGTCGCTACCCTGTAGAGGCACATGGAGTTAATGGAGTGTGTGAAAAACACATTGTGATTGTTTATTGGCAGTTTGACCACATTTACTATTGTGTTTTACACCCCCAATTTTTCCACGATATTATGGTTTTACATTCCATACGTTTGTATTAAGGTTTTGGCATGGAGTTATAAAATGATCAAAAAATAATCCTGAAATAAAACCATGATATAAAAAGTAAAGAAGAATAAAATATAATAATTAAATTTTAAAAATAAAGTTCAAATTGAGGGAACATATGTAATCAACCATAGATTGGCTATCTTGCACTTGTATTCGGGTGAACTTGAATTGAAGAAGGCACCTCGAATTAGAGTTATCCCTGCTTTAAAAGCTTAAATTATGTTTTGCCCCATAGGAAGATATATTATAAGGGTTGATGTGCCAAAAAAGGTGAGCTCATATAAAGGATAAAGCCTCAAGAATATTAAGAAAAATAAAATAAAAGATTTATAAGTTAGTTATTGGACAAGATACTTGCCAACTATGGCTTAAAATTCTCATGGAAGTTATAACTTCTTAGGGTGGTTATGAATAAATCCCCTGGATATTTGTAACACCCTTAACTTATAATGATTATGGTAACTAACCTAAGGCAACTTTAAAAGGGGCTTCAAAGGTAGAATTTGGGGGAGGATTTTGGGGAAAGATACTTAGAAGAATATTGAAGATTGTAAAGCATAGTTTGCTAAAGATATCAATTGAGCTACTTTGTTTTAATCCTATGAGTTTATTTCTTCCCATTTTGTTTTAGTTACTTAGCTAATTGTTTAGATAGTATCGTGCTTGGTATTTAATTTTGGGATTTTCTAGGTTGCCTTTATAACTCTGTTTTTGTGTAATATTAGACTTCTATTAGGCTTTCCATATAGGAGCTTATGTTGTATTAGAAAAGTATTTTGAGTAATTTAATAGTAATGTCTTATAGAAATTGCCTGTTTAAGTCTAGGGAATTGAGAAAATCTTTCATACTTTGTGATGACTGAAATAACTTTATTTCTTTTAAAGTTTATTGCTTTAATAATTTAGTCTTAAAATTGTCAAATTTTTCTAGAAGTTCTATTGTTTGCAATTCTTGACTAATATTAACTAGCTAAATAGAAGCTTGTGTTTTTTTCATTTACAAAGAATTTTGATAGTTAAATAAGAATGTTTTTTATGAAATTACTTGTTGAGCTCTGAGGATTTAAACAATTCATAATAGATTGAATTGGAATAGTGATGAGCGGCGAGGTACCCCTACACTCAACCATATGAATACGAGTGTTTCACGCACGATCTGGTCGAATTCCAAGGACTAAGTGCTTATGTGCCCTTGTGGAACAAGGACAGGTTGGTTGAGTGTTGTCTTCCCAAGCTTACCTGTATGTCATGATTGTATGGTTAAGTAAGCTTGAGACATATGATTTTTATAGCTTTTATGTTTTTATGTTCTGCGCTAGTAGGGAAGGAGAGAGGTAACTAAGTGACTAATTTAACTTAACTACTCACTAACTAAGTTTTAACTAATCCTAACACTAGCATCTATTCCCAGTTTCTATACACATCTTAAACCAGTGCAACACTGTTGGGATTATCAAACGCTAATTGTTATTGGGTTACCAAGCGTTACACGCATGCTCGAAGTGGCATGCTTGTGTAATTTAATGATTTGTTTAATTGATCAAAATGAATTACTGTGCTAATAACAGAAATGTAAAGTGCATAAAATAAAATAAATCCATAAGTGATGAGTGGTGAGGTATCCCTACACTCAACTATACGAATACGAGTGTCTCACATGCGATCTAGTTGAACTCCAAGGACTAAGTGCTTACACGCCTTAATAGAACACTCAGGGTTAATCAATTGTTTTCTTCGCAAACCTACTTGTATTGTCATGGTTGTATGGTTAAGTAAGCTTGAGGAGTATGGCTAAGTAAGCTTGAGGTATATGATTTTTATAACTTTTATCTTTTTGGTGTCTTATGTTAATAAGGAAAGGGAAAGAGAACTGAGTGACTAACTTACTTTAACTATTCATTAACTAAGTTCTAATTGTCCTAACACTAGTATCCATTCCCACTTGCCGTACACATCCTAAACTAGTGCAACACTGCTGGGATTACCAAATGCTAATCATTACTGGGTTAACAAGCGCTACACACATGCTCGAAGAGATCGTACTGAGTGCACTTAACTAAGGGAGTCAAAGGTTGAGAGAGAGATTAATTAACTAGAAAAGCATTAAACATTCAATAATAATTAATTACTAATTAGCTTAATCTGTATGCTGCAAGGTTTATCATAAAGGTCATCTTTATTGTTGTACACAACTGTGTGCTCAAGTACAATTTGCTCGAATAAAGATCCATTCACTCTATGAATCTTACTGCGGGCACATAGAGATTATTCTAACTCTGGAATGGTAAAACTGCAAGAGTTTGGCTAAGGGTCTAAGTCTAACTATCGGGAACAAAGGGTGGTGCCTCTTATTTATAGAAGATGAGGTAGGACATGATTTCGTGTACGTGATATCGCGGCTCATTATACCCCCATGACTGAATGAAAACTCGTCCTCGAGTTCCTTACAAAATATTGGGAAGGTATGGGATTATTGACTTAAATGACATTAGTGGTGAATGGGGTGACGTGAATGGATCAACATTACAATACATGGCAATATTAGTGTTCATGACCACAAGAGTGAACACTATACACA
>MNCI01006382.1:510503-538875 GCA_015680685.1 Gnetum montanum
AGAGAGAGAGAGAGAGAGAGAGAGAGAAGGAGATCTATTCCTGCCGACGCCAAGATTATGCTTTCCGTTGGTTATCCATAAGTGCGCCATCAATCTCGTTCCTTACATGAATTTTCTAGTACTAGTCCATCCTATGTGTTTCCTCCAAATCCAGTCCATTGTTATATGATTTCCATCTGCATACACAACACAGTCACATATGAGCAAGGATAAGTAAATCACAATACATTTGATATCTTGCCTCAGTGTAAGGTCCATTGGCTGAGTTGTGATATGGCTAGTATAGATTCTGGAGATGTAACATTGGTGATTACTCAAGGTGTAGGGGTTAGGAGAAAATTAAAAAAATTGAACCAGGACCCTCATGACTAAGAGCAATCCTCCGGTAGCGATAGAATAGAAAAAGATAAGGAAAGAGAAAGATGGAGAGAAATAAACAATGGCAACGTCGATAAAATGGATGTCAAAAGTGGGAATGAAAAAAATAAAAAAAATGTTGATTGTGGAAATGTTTAAGGGAAAGAAATTAACTGATGGACCAAATAGGAATGCCAGTGGGTCCTCCCCAAAGCAGGCTCATGTCCGTTATGCCCTGGGAAACCCACATTCAAAGAGTCCGTAGGCTCTGGAAATGTCATTCAGAAGCAAGACTTAAAGTCTTAACCACAAGAATTTACCAAAAAGAAAATAATGTATCAACCAAAATATAGACTACTGATACAACCAACAATGAGGTGGTAAATGGAGAAAAAATGATGGAAATAAGAGAATGGAATGGAGTTTCAAGACAAGGTGGTGTACAACCCCTTGTGTATTAATGGTTAATGTGACTTAGTAGATCTTGTTCCAAATCCAACCTTAAACAATCCACATCCAGTGACTTCACATTAATACAGTTGGCCAATCCATCCACTTGAAGTAATAGGAATGCATCTGCCAAAGAGTCACCACCATTATGAGGAAATGAGAAAGGGGAAAGTAGGAAGCGAGAAAGGGCCTTAGTTAGAGAAAACATATTTTTTTAGTTCCATAAGCAGTGCTTATAGCCCAAATGATTATTTCGTCTAAGGGGTGTGCTTTGAATTCTCACTTTTTCTCCTTTTTTTTTCATGAGAACCACACCATGCAAAGACTTATTATTATATTTTTTTATTAGCTTAGCTTCCCAATAATGGAGCAATGTCAGAATGGTAAGGAAAACTCAAGAAGAAAACATCCAAGCATCCAAGAGAATGGCTAACACAAATGCATCAAATCCTCTTGAAGTCACATCCCTTTCAGTCCTTGAGTCCTTCCTCGGTTTGAGAAATACCTAGTCACCAATTCATTAATAATTTCATTATTATTAAGAAAGGGACCGTACAATTCCGAGCCAAGAGAGACCATAGGAATTTATGAATGCATGGATGACGTGGACTCATTGCCTGCTATATCAAAAGAACCATACCTTAGTATCAACATTATAAATCTAAGGTAAAAACCAAACATAGCAATCAATAGAATACAGTTCATACCACCATCAGGAGCACTTATTAGGTGACGAACCTAACAAAACAAACAAATACACAAAGAAATGAAAAAGTATAAACAATGTTGCAAAAAAAAGACAAGAAAAGTTAAAGAAATTTGTAAANGACAATGTTGCAAAAAAAAGACAAGAAAAGTTAAAGAAATTTGTAAAACAAAAATGTGTAAAACAAAAACTTAAAAAGGAATTGAGGGCCTCAATGATTAGCAGAGGTGGCCATCTCCCCCATGACTGAGTTGGAAGGAGGAGATCCAAAATAATGAGTAGGGTCATCTCTTCTCAGAGGTATTATGTGCACTGACCATTCTAAGTTCATGGAAGGGTTTGGTTTATTGCACATTAACTAGTAATCTCTTATCAGGGCTCTCAGGTTTGTATATGGTCATGGCCCCTGAAAGAAAGGTTGTATGAATAATGTAAGGTCCTTCCCACAGTGTTTGAAATTTTTTGCATTGTGGCACATGTGTGGGATTCCAATAGAGAACCTTATCTCTTGGTTGATACTTAACCTTTTGAATCTTTAAGTCATGACGTTGCTTGTTATATGCCTTGTGCAACTCATTTGATGACAAGGCCGCTAATCGGTTTTCGTCTAGCACGTTTAAGGTTGCCAACCTTTGTTTTTGTGCTAGATCAAGATTGAGGTGGAGGTCACAAGCCATTGATAGTGTAGGGAGCTTGGTTTGAATTGAAAGCGTTGGAAGCTTTCTGTACACTAACTCATAGGGAGAGTAGCTTATAGGGAGTTTCCAGGTGGAGCGGTATGCCCAAAGAGCATCATTTAATTTAGTGCTCCAATCTCGCCTATACTTGCTAATTGTCCTTGTCAATATTTTAGTGATCTCCCTGTTGGTGACCTCAGCTTGTCTGTTAGCTTGGGGCTGATAAGGTGTAGTCAATTTATGTTCAACTCCTAAGTGTTGCATTAAATTTTGAAAAGTTGCACCTGTGAAATATGTTCCGTTATCCAAAATAAGTGCACATGGCACACCAAACCTATTAACGATTTATTATTGCACAAATCGTGCAGCTGTAGATGATGTGCAGTCTGTAACAGTAGTTGCTTTAGCCCATTTCGTTAGATAGTCTACGAAAGCTACAATGTAAGCTTTTCCATTGGACATTGGTGTAATGGACCCCATAAAGTCTATCCCCCAAATGTCAAAGGGTTCTAAAGGTTGAATCCATTGTTGTAGACCCTCCATTCTAGCAGTCATTCCCCCATCACATTGACAATGCTTGCAAGATTGGAAAAATTGATGGGCATCTTGAAATAATGTTTTCCAGTAATATCTTGCAAGTAGGATCTTAATAGCCATTCGTCTCCCCGCATAGTGACCCCCACAAGGACCCTCATGAGCATCTTAGAGAACTCTTAGTTGGTCGACCTCGGGCACACACCATCGAACCAAGCCATCAAGACACTTAGTAAAGTTATCCATTGATCTCCATGAAGTACTTGGCTCTATGGAGAAACTTTTGTTTCTTCCTAAAGTCCAGATCCTGTGGTGTTTCTTGGGTAAGGAGATAGGAGAGAATGTTACTATACCAATTCGTCTCCATGGGTTGGTTATTCACTACACTGGCAAAGAGAGCTTCATCAGGAAAATGATCAGACATTACATATTCATCCTCTTTGTTGTCCCAACACAACCGAGATAAATGATCTGCAACTACATTCTCAGTGCCCTTTCAATAGATCATCGTTAGATCGAACTCTTGTAGGATTACCAACCATCGTATAATACGAGGGCTAACCATTGGCTTGTTCATGAGGAATTAGATTACACTATGATCCGTATGGATGAACACCTTGTAACCTAATACATAGTACCTAAACTTATCTAGTGCAAACACTACAACCATTAATTCTTTTTTTGTAGTTGTGTAGTTAAGTTGTGCACCAGCGATACTCCTACTTGCATAGTGGATGTAGTAAGGACATTTTTTATCATCTAACTATGTAAGTAAGGCATAACTGGATGCGTCAGTCATTATATGAAATGGTCTGGACCAGTTAGGAGCTTGTAGAAAGGGAGTTTCTACAAGCTTTTGTTTTAGAGTTTGGAATGCTGGTTCACATTCCCTGGTCCATTTGAATGGTGCATGCTTCTTTGTTAGCTCTACCAACAATTTGGAAATCTTGGAGAAGTTCTCAATGAATCTCCTATAGTAGCCAGTGTGTCCAAGGAATGACCAAATGTCTTTGACAGTTTCCAATTGACGAGTGATTCCCTAGATGACTCTAACCTTATTTGGGTCTACCTCTATTCTTGAATGTGAAACCTTATGTCCAAGTACTACACCTTCTTGGACCATTAAATGGCTTTTCTGCCAGTTGAGCCTTAAGTTGATTTCTACGCATCTTTTCAACACTTGCTCTAATCGGTCTAAGGCTTGATCAAGACTTGTTCCATAAGTGGAGAAATCGTCCATAAAGAAATCATCCATAAGGACTTCCACTCCATTTCCTATCTGCTGTTGGAATATGGTTAGAACTAGGTGTTGAAATGTGGCAGGGGCATTGCACAAGCCAAACAACATTTGTTTGTATGCAGATGTTCCCCAAAGACTGGTGAACATTGTCTTGGCTTGATCTTCTGAGGCTATCCATATTTGGTTGTATCCACTATAGCCATCCAGAAAACTATAATAGCGATGCCCTACTATGGTGTCTAAGACTTGGTCAACGAATGGCAACAAAAAGTGATCCTTAAATGTTGCCATGTTCAACAGCCTAAAATCTATGCACACCCTCCATTTGCCTCCCTTTTTTAGCACGATTACTAGAGGGCTAACGCATTCATTCTCAACAATGGGATATATGAACCTACCCTTAAGAAGCCATTCTATTTCTTCTTTTACTACTTGCTTCAATTTTGGGTTCAATCGCCTCTACGGTTGTTTTCGAGGTTTCATGGAGGGGTCAATGTAAATCTTATACTAGCATATCCTAGGATCTATTCCAGTTAATTTAGAGTATGACCAGGCAAAGGCTTTTGATCACTTGTTTATCACTTTCAGCAGGCTTTCTTTTTGTTTGGACGCAAGTATTACATTGATGATTACCGATTTTCCATTTTCGAGGGTCATATATTCTAGACTGGTGGGTAACAATTTCAAATCTAGGGGCTCTTGTTTAAATTTTTTAGGAATTTCCAACTTTCCACAATTGATGTTTTCAACGGTAAGGCTTGGAAGTTGGCAGTGGACTTGCTCTAGTGTATCTATGCTTTCAATGTAAGCGCAAGTTATTTTCTTTGTTAGTTCCATGCACATTAGTAAGCTGCTCTCTTGATTAGCCATCAACCACTGGGTGTCTTCTTATCGTGTGGCTGCTACATACAGGCACTTTTGTATATTAATGTCTTGTGCACATTGGTTGCATGCAGGAAATGCTAAACTTTGCACAACCCATGATCTCTGCATGCAATTGCACCTTATGTCACTGTATGTGATGCATGGAACTTTCTTCTTCTTGATCTTTCCAAAACTGTTCTTCTTGGATATTTCCAGGGAAAGATCGCGGATTCCTAGGCATGCATCTATAGTACTTAGCCATGCTCTTTCCATTATTATTGGAAAGTCCCCTTTATCGTTGTTTACTTGTATCACTAGGAAATTAGCTAAGTATGACCACCCACACACAGTGGTATCAATGTCCTCCACTAGTCCCAAGGGAACAGTGATGGACTGGTTGGCCACCTATAGGCGAATATTGCTCTTCCTTAATGGAGGCAGGTTCCAGGCTTTGTACATCTCTTGTGATATTAAGTTAACTTTGGAACTTGAGTCTAGAAGAGCTTTACATTGTTCATTCCCAGCGAATTGGAGATAGATTAGAGAGCTTTCAGGATTAGAGAATTTCCTAGGAAGGTGGCCCACCTTAATCCAGTCAGTAACGACATGTGTTAACATAATTGTATGCGTTGAGCTCGGTGTTTGGTTTGAAGGGAGCTCTAAAGCCTTAATTGATGGGGAGGCGTTCAGAGGTTCAACCACTTGTGGTTGTGAGGGCTTGGTTGGATTGTTGGTTCTGAAGAAAGGTCTTCTCTTCATATGGTTGTCAGATCTAGTAGTGGGTTAAGGATTTATGACCCTCGTGGCATTGCGTTGCTATGGTTGAGTGAGGAGTTCCCCCTGCATTGCTGGAGCAGGTGGTAATTGAGCTATCAGTGTGAGAGTTGCAAATGGATTTGGAGGATGGTATGTCTGTGGGTTATCTCCCCTATGAAAAGGAGTCCTATAATACTCCCAAGCTTGGTAGTGATGTTGTGGTGTCACGTGACCACAGAGTCACGTGGAGAGATTGGATGCTGCACATAGTAGCCATATGGATTTGGTTGCCGATAGGGGTATTGTTGCCTTGGTGGTGGCATCCCCCATGATTGTGGGTATTTCCACTATTGATGTTGCTCAACAGGTTATGGTGGAGTTCCTCTTGGATAATATGTTGAAGGTTGGTGGAACTGCTTGGATTACCTTGGGGATAAGGTAACCGTCAGGGTGCTTGCTGTTTATTAAGTCGTGGGTTGAGTGCATACACCCCAGACTCTTGTAGATGTGAGATCACTGGGCAACATCCCTTAGGATGGTTGTATTGACATATTTCACATCCACTGTCATTGTTTGTGTCTAAATCCACAACCTCTTTGATGATGGCCATTTTGCCCTTACCCTTGTTACATGCATTGTTCACTTCTCTCTTTTTCTTTTTGTCATAGTGACTACCTCGCTCCCTAGACTCCTCTACAATTTTAATAACAATTTCAAACCTACTATCTAGGGAGTCCCACATTTTGTCTACTTTTTCCAACACTTGTGTTGTTAATTTTTGGAGCGGCAAGGTTTTCCTATTCACCATCTCTTTGAGTGGTAACTCTTCTTCCTTGTTACAAAGTCTCACTCCCCTTTTTCGGAGGGAAGGATCTCAATTGTACTCTTCTACATTTTCTCTCTTTCGTAGCTCACTGTCTTCTTTGGCTACTTGCTCTAACAATCTATGAATTTGATGAAACCTAAGCTTTGATAATCTCCCTTGAGCATATGTTCCAAGGGTTCTCCTTATTTCATGCCTAAGTCCATCTACGAGATGGCGTAGTTGATCCCGCTGCAAATAACCATGGCCAAGGCAATGATGTAACAATGCGGAATAGCAGCCCATGGCAGCATCCAAGGGTTCATGATTTCCTTGCTTCCATCCTTAGATTTGCTTTCACAGGTTAGACACTCGGGAGTATGTTTGGTACTTATCATTAAATAGTTCTAACATTGTACTCCACCTCTAAATAGATTCTGGTTCTAAGGACTGGTACCAGCTTTTAACTTCTTTTACTAGTGTCCTTGGGAACAACTTTAGTTTTTGCCATTTGTTTTCTATGTTTTGCAAGGCACATGCATCATGGAATGATTGCAAATGATTTTGAGGATCAGCATTGTATTCCCCTTCAAATCATGGGATTTTGTTCATGTCTAACCTCTTGATCCTACTATCCTTTTGGTGCCTTGTGGGAACTCTTACAGCCTCTATTATATCTAGCATGCTTCTAGTTGCGAGTAGGAGTTCTTTGTGGTCATCTCATTCATAGTGTTTGTGGTGTCTACGTGGTTCCCTAATCTCCCTTCCTCTATGCCTTTATTCCTTAGAGTACCCTCGTCCTCATTCTCGACTGTCTCATCGATGTTTTTCACTATGTTTTCCTTTATCCTCACGGTTGGTTTCCTTATGGCTGCATCCAGACATTGAAGGAGAGGGTGAATGTGACGATGAACGTGAAGAAGAAGGAGAACCATCGCCATGATGGTGTTTTCTACCTTCTCTTCAATGGTCTTAGCCTTGATCGTGATTACGATCAAAAAATCTGTCCTTATCGTGTGTTTGTGTTCCCTCATTGAACACTTCGTGTTCATGGGGATTAGAACCAGGGTTGTGAACCATGGAGTTGAGGTTTTGATACACCACCTCTTGACCATCGTTAGGAGGGAAAACATTGTTTTGTGGGGAACCTATTGAAACAAGTTCACCATCCCCAATTTCTCTTAAAACGTGCAGGGTGTTATGGGGCCATTTACCCTTAAAGGATGTGTGGTAACTCTCCTTTCACAAGTCCTTTTGACGTTGCACTTCTGTGGGATGATAGTCCCTTGTGTCATGATCACATGCAATGTATTCTGCGTATAAAAGTGGCATGCCTATTCATGTGAGAGCACGAAGGAGCATGTTGGGGACTGATCAGTCTGGAGACAACACTATGTTACCCTCCAAGTCTCTTCAATGCAATTGTTCATCTTGGTGGAGGATAAAGGTGAAATCAGGTACATACTCATTGTGATGAGTATATACCACCCGAAACTATTGAGGAACTGGCGGATCTTGGTTACGTGTATTATGCCGCTGACTATCTCTTGTGTGAGTCTTAGGTCGTGAAGCGCTCTTATGCAAAGAAGAAGAAATTTTTGTCTTGTTCGGTGTGCGATGTACCGTTGTCTTATCTTCCTTTGATTAACCCTAAGGGTTCATTCTAACTTTCCAATGATATGGATGATTTCCTATGTTCTACACAGTGCACAAACAACTAAGTCCCCGACAACAACACCAATGATGAGTGGCGAGGTACCCCTACACTCAACCATATGAATATGAGCGTCTCACACACGTTTTGGTCGAACTCCAAGGACTAAGTGCTTACACGCCTTAATGGAACACTCAGGGTTAATTAATCGTTGTCTTCCCAAACTTACTTGTATTGTCACGGTTGTGTAGTTAAGTAAGCTTGAGGTATATGATTTTTATAACTTTTATCTTTTTGGTGTCTTATACTAATAAGAGAAAGGGAAAGAGAACTAAGTGACTAACTTACTTTAACTATTTATTAACTAAGTTCTAATTGTTCTCACACCAGTATCTGTTCCCACTTATTGTACACATCCTAAACCAGTGCAACGTTGCTGGGATTACCAAACGCTAATCATTACTAGGTTACCAAGCGCTACACGCATGCTTGAAGCAGTTGTACTGAGTGCACTTAACTAAGGGAGTCAAAGGTTGAGAGAGAGATTAATTAACTAGGAAAGCATTAAACATTCAACAATAATTAATTACTAATTAGCTTAATCTGTATACTGCAAGGTTTATCATAAAGTTCGTCTTTATTGTCGTACACAAATGTGTGCTTAGGTACAATTTGCTCGCATAAAGATCCGTTCACTCTATGACTCCTACTGTGGGCACACAGAAATTATTCTAACTCTGGAATGGTAAAACTGCAAGAGTTTGGCTAAGAGTCTAAGTCTAACTATCGGGAACAAAGGGCACCGCCTCTTATTTATAGAAAATAAGGCAGGACGCAATATTGCATACGTGATATCGTGTGGCAAATGTGATATCGCATATTTGATATCACGACTCATCAATAAGAAAATAAAATAAAATAAATGCGTAAGAAAATAAATCTCAAGTGTTGCAAGGATGAATCAAAGAGCTCATCTTTATTGTTGTACACAAGGTGTGCTCAGGTACACAATGCTCAAATAAAGATCTATCCACACTTTGACCTCTTACTATGGGCACTTGGAAAATAATCTAACTTTCAAACAGACTACAAGAGTTTTGCTACTTGATTGCTAAAAGGCTTCCCTCCAATTGTGCACCTGGGCACTATATTTATAGACTTGAGAGAAACTACTCTAATAATTAGAGTAACTGCTCTAATAATTAGAATAACTGCTAAAGTAACTGCTAGAGTAACCACTCTAATAATTAGAATAACTGCTAGAGTAACCGCTAGAGTAACCACTCTAATAATTAGAGTAATTGCTAAAGTAACTACTAGAGTAACCACTTTAATAATTAGAATAACTGCTAGAGTAACCACTCTAATAATTAGAGTAAATGCTACAGTAACTGCTCTCATCAAATAGCTTTATTGCAATTCATAATAGATTGAATTGGAATAGCTTTATTGCAAAGTGTTTTCCCATGTCAATTCATCTCGCTTAAATGTTTGAGATTCCACAAAAATCTATTTTATTTTCTTTTATTTTTCTAAAATCCATTAAATCTCTCTCTCTTTCTAGTTTTCTTGTGAAACTTTCTCTTTAGGAAAAATTAGGAGTAGATTGGTAGAATTGTGCTCAAGTATTTTTGTGAAATTTTATTTGTTTCAAGTAATGTACTCTAGGGACTATGTAGACTAAGTGATTTGACAAAATAAGAAACTCCAACAACTCACAATAATTGACAAAGCTAGTTGAATTTATTTTATGATAGTCAATTGCATTTTCATTCATAAACCCAAGCATTTCAACATTCATAACAACAAACACATACTCACGATTAGTGCATTTCATAATCACTACTAAGTTTATTAGGAGGTTACCATATGTGAATTTTCTCTATTAAGTGTATGTATAAATTGAATATGAGAAAAAATCATAACTGAATAAGAGTTTCATTAAGACTATAAAATTATACCTACAAATAAATTACATTATGAAACCAAGTCTCATCTAAACTACATGATCTTTAGATGACTTTGATGACATTCCTTTTGTCAAAGGATCAACTATCATCAATTCAGTGCTTATATGCTCAATGACCACTTTCTTTTCTTAATATGTTCCCTTATGGCTAAGTACTTTATGTTGATGAGTTTACTTCGATTACCACTCTTATTATTCTTAGTCATAAAGATAGTACCTAAATTGTCACAAAATATTCTTAATGTCCTAGATATAGAATCTACAATTCTAAGGCATGACATGCAACTCTTCAACCATACACCATGTGAAGTAGCCTCAAAATAGGAAATGAACTCTACCTTCATTGTGGAAGTAGCAATCAAAGTTTGCTTTCTATGCCTCTAGGATATAGCTCCTCCAGCCAACATCATAACATAACTAGATGTTAATTTCCTTGAATCAACACAGCTAGCAAAGTTTGAATCGGAGTAGCCAATCACCTCCAAATTGTTAGTTCTTATATACATAAGCATGTAATATTTTGTACCTTGAAGGTCCCTCATCATCTTTTTTCAATCCTCCAGTGGTCCATGCCTAGATTACTCTAGTATTTTCCCAACATTCCCATAGCAAATGCAATGTCAGATCTTGTGGAAACCTGAGCATACATTAGGCTTCCAACAATTGAAGCATATGGAATGTTGCTCATCTACCTTTTCTCAAAATCATTCCTAGGGCAGTAGTTCAAATTGAACTTGTCAACCTTCACAATGGATGCTATACTTGATGAAAAATCTTTCATCTGAAACCTCTCTAAAGCTTTATTAATATAGGTTTCTTGCAACAGTCCCAGAATACATCTAGATTTGTCCCTATGAATCTTAATGCCAATGACATAAGGTGCATCACCCATATCCTTCATGTTGAAGTTCTTAGAGAGATGTTTCACCTCATATAGAAATCCATTATCATTGGTCATAAGAAGGATATCATCCACATATAGGACAAGGAAACAAATTTTGCTCCCATTGACCTTTTAGTATATACATTGATCCATGATGTTCTCTTCAAAACTAAATGAAGTGATGACATCATGGAATTTTAAATACCATTAATGGAATGCCTATTTCAATTAAGATATGGATTTCTTGAGCTTACACATTGATTGCTCATCACTACTAGAGGAAAATCCTTCAGTTTGTTTCATATAAACCTCTTCCTTTAGATCACCATTAAGGAATGTCATTTTCACATTGATTTGATGTAATTCAAAATCAAAATGGGAAACCAATTCCATAATCATAGGAAGGGAGCCCTTCTTAGATATAGGAGAAAAGGTCTCCATGTAATCTATTCCCTCTCTTTAAGTGAACCCTTCAACAACAACTCTTTCCTTATATCTTTCAATGTTTCCTAATGAGTCTTTCTTTGTCTTGAAGACCCATTTGCATCCAATGGCTTTTATACCACTAGGCAACTTGACAAGATCTCAAACTATATTAGATGACATAGAGTGTGTCTCATCCTTCATTGCATCATACCTCAAGTCATATTCCTTACACCTCATGGCTTGTGAAAATGTTTTAGGATCATTTTCGACTTCTATGTTGTAGTTAGACTCCTATAGATACACTATATATCACTAGGAATCTTTGATTGCCTTACTCTAATAAATCTTTTTAATGTTGGTTCATCATTCTCCCAAGGAGCATGTTGTTCAATAGCATGTTCAATAGGTTTTGCTATTTGTTTTTAAGCTGGATCTACTACTTCTTGATCAATAGTCTGTTGAACTTCAATGATTGGTTGTTGTTCATCACATGTTTGTTCTCTAGGTGTGTTGTGTACAATAATCAATCTATCACTCGAAGTAGAGGGTACGGTGTTTGCATGATCTTTCTCAAGAATAGTGTTCCAAGATCAATTGCACCCACTAATCAAGTCATTCTCAAGAAATTTAGCATTCCTTGATTCCAAAAACCTAGTAGTATGTGATGGAAAATAAAATTTATATCCCTTAGATCATTTGACATATCCAACGAAATACCCACTTATGATCCTTGGGTCTATCTTCTTTTCTTGTGGATTATAGACTCTTACTTTAGGCGGGCAATGTCGCAAACTTAGTTTCCATCCTTTCCATAATTCAAATGGTGTTTTTGAGACAGCCTTGGCTAGAACTCAGTTTAATATTTACATAGCTATGTTGAGAGCTTCAGTCCATAAGGACTTAGGAAGCTTGGAGCTGCTAAGCATACTCCACACCATGTCCAACAATGTTTAGTTTCTTCTCTTTGCCAAATCATTTTGGTTTGGAGAACGAGGCATAGTATACTCAACAATTATCTCATGCTCTTGAAGAAAATTAGCAAATGGACCAAGCACTTATCCATCATCAGTGTATCTACTATAGTATTTACCATCTCTATTAGACCTCACTATCTTTATTTACTTACCACACTATTTCTCTACTTTAGCCTTAAACACCTTAAAGGCATCTAAAACTTCATTCTTATTATGAAGCAGCTAGAGATACATATATCATGAGTAATCATCAATAAAAGTAGTGAAATACTTTTGACCATATGCATCTATATCTAGACTACAAAGATCTATATGTATGATCTCTAATATGTCTGAACTCCTCTTGGCACCTTGCTTTGACATATTAGTCTGCTTTCCCTTTATGCAATCCACACAAGTATCAAAGTTAATAAAATCTAAAGTCCTAAGTACTTTCTCATTTACTAATCTCTTTATTATCTCAATAGAGATATGTCCTAATCTACGATGCTACAACATAGAGGATTCTTCATTCATATCTCTTAATGCGAGCACTATTATGAACATGCATAGAAGTATAAGAAGTTTCATTTTGTAAACTAATTTTGAAAAGATAATTTGTCAATGTATCATTTCTAATAAGTTCATATCTGTAATATAAACTAAATATAGTGTCTTGAAAGTTAAAGGAAAATCCCAATGGTACAAGCCTTGAAACAAAAATTAAATTCCTTGAAAAACTTACAATATAAAATGTCTTTTCCAACTCTAAAATAAAACCACTACTTAAAACTAATTTGCATGTTTCGACTACCTCCACATGTGAGCACATTTTGTTGCCTGAATAGATGCACAACTCACTTCCCACTGTCTTCCTTAGGTTTTGCACCCCTTGCAAGGAATTAGAAACATGGATTGTAGAACTATAGTCAATGCACCATTTGTTATGGCCAACATCAATCATATTAGATTAAAAACAAGCAATTTAGAATTGAGTACCTTTCTTCTTAATCCATTTCTGATATTTAGGATAATCCTTCTTTCCATGTCCTTTCTTCTTGCAAAAAATGCATCTGGATTCCTTCTAAATATTACCTTGTGTAGGTAGTTTTCCCTTCCAGATGCACACTCTCTCCCACTTTCATGGCAAGTCTACCCTCTTCTTNCTTATGTAGCTAGATGCACACTCTCTCCCACTTTCATGGCAAGTCTACCCTCTTCTTGCACACACATAGTCATTAGTTCATTGATTAATCATTTTTCCCTATGTGTGTTATAAGAAATCTTAAAGGGTCCATATTGTTGTGGAAGCATGTTTAAGATGTAGAGCACAAGCAAAGACTTTGACATCTCAACCTCAAGTGTTTTTAGCTGAGTTGCTATATCCCTCATTTGCATGATGTGCTCATGCACACCACGAATTCTGGTGAGCTTCATGGATGAAAATTTCATTATTAAGATGCTAGTCAAAGCTTTGTCTAATGACTCAAATTGCTCATCAAAGCTCACACATTGTCATATTGTTCTAATGAACCACGCATACTAGTCAAGATCTTGGTCTTTATGAACATGACACATAGGCAATTAGATCACTTTCATTTTTCATAATGACCAACATCATCTAGTTGTCTAGTTTCTTAATGGCAAGTGATTCATCCTTATGAATAGCATAGTCAATGTTCATCCAACCTAAATGAAGGAGAATTCTCTCCTTCCACACCTTATAATTATCACCCTTTAATTTAGTACTGTCACATTTAAAATGATAGAAGTTCACAGCTTGTATTACTACAATAAATTAAAACATGCTTGTCACTAAATTTGAGGTTAAAATACTATATGACATATTTAACAATGTAAATAATGCATAGAATATGAATCAAATGACATAAAAATTGCTTGTGGGCTAAATTTTTGATCCAAACTATTAAATTATATCTCTTTTCTTAATCCTTGTGGATAAATTAAGAAAAATAATTTAATACACAATCCTAATTAATCATATTAAATATAATAAAAATTCATGCGGGATAAAATATATTATATTACATATAATTGATCACATTTAGTGTTTATTTACTATATGTGATCTAAAAACTCTTAATATATAATTTTGCACAATTAAAGATGTTGTAGCTACTCTCTAATTATACAAAAATATGTAGATCACTAGTCATTTATTTTTATTCAGAAAAACTATTTTTTCTAATGCATATATCAATATGTCACTTTATAGATATATAAAAAAATAAATTATGCATAAAATTAATTACTTCTAAAATAAATTACCAAATCCTAACATTCCTTAAGATATATGGTGTTAAAATAAACATAATTTTATTTTAGAAACATTAATCAATAAGCAACTTTATGCACTTTTAATTAAATTACCAAAATTTTAAAATCCATAAAGTTTTGGTAATTTTAATCACTAAAAAATATTTTACAAATGCCAAAACAACTTAATTTGCAAGATTTAAATAAATTCTAGCATAAATAATTTTCAAAATTTTATCTAATCTAAGTAATAAAATTTAGAAAATTATTTTACATGATTCCAAAACAAAATATGCAAAATTATACAAAAAATGAATTTTCAAAATTTTGATATATTTTGAAAAAAATTTCAAAAGTTGGCTCCAAAAAATGATGTGTCATTTTGGCAAAGAATTGCACGTTTCATAACTTCAAAATGATATGTTGTTTAGATACTGTAAAAATGGCATCATTTTAAAGCTTTCTTAAACATAGATCTAGCACCATTTTTTATGTTTCAAATGATAGAATTGTTAGAAATTCAATTTCTTACAGATTTCTAACATTATTTTTTACAAATAATCATTGAAAAATAAATTCTACATATTTAAACCATTGTTGAAAACTTTGTTAACAAAAAACTCATCCAAACAAGTTTTAAGCATCAAGACAGAGACCTAACCTAGCTCTAATACAAAATGAAAAAATTTTGGTGTAAAACATTAATCAAAATGTGCATATAACCAAATTACACAAAATTACTGAAATGCAAAAATAAACTAAAAACTCACCTCCATCCATTGATGCTCTCATTTGGACTATGTGAACATGTTTTAGAGAGTGTTTTGGATTCTTCTATCACACTAACGCTTAACAACAATGGTGTATGCAAACTTTGAGTGTTTGTGATAGGGACCAAAAATTGTAACACTGTTATAAGTTTAATATATTATGGTACTATTTGTTCTCCCATCAAGAACATTTTATAGGCTTGAAAATCTAGTACCAAGGACTAACTTCTCATTTAAATTAGAAATATGACACCATTCTTGTGAAAACCATTACAACAAATTTAGTTTGTTTCAAATTTGAAATTGTTTGTTTCCATAGTGCATAAATGGTTACATTGAAACTTTCCATACCACATAAATGATTACATTGAAATCATTTTTTTTCCATAACCCATAAATAGTTACATTGAAACCTTCCATAATGTGTAAACAATTACATTGAAACTTTTTATAATGCATAAATGATTACATTGAACTGTTTGTTTTCCATAATGCATAAATGGTTACATTGAAACCTTCCATAATGCATAAATGATTACATTGAAACCATTTGTTTTCCATAATGCGCAAATGGTTACATAATCATCATTCCATCTTAGACTTAAAACATGTCTCAAAGGCTCAAAGACAATCTTAATTGCAAATGGTTTTGCTGAACTCAAGGCAACCACGTATTCTAGACTTTGACAATGTGTCTTTTGTTTGATGGTAATTTTGTACCATTGATACCATTTATAGGTAGATGACTAGA
Source organism: Gnetum montanum (assembly GCA_015680685.1). NCBI lineage: Eukaryota > Viridiplantae > Streptophyta > Gnetopsida > Gnetales > Gnetaceae > Gnetum > Gnetum montanum. Next base: position 526,573 of record MNCI01006382.1, read on the forward strand.
TGTTACATTGTGTAACCATGTCTAATATGTATACGGTAATCCTTATTTTATACTTATATAGATGTCGGAGCACTCCTCATCACCTTTCTAAGCCATCAACCAAGGTGGCTAGCCACTTTTTACCCAAAAACCAATGGCCTCCTTGTGAGACTTATATTGTATATTGGTAGCTCTATCATCTTCCCTAAGGTGATAACAATAAATATCTACAAGAAAAGCTTAGTGTTAAGGTATACGTTGGTTTAAATCCACCTCGACTCTGCATAAACATATAAGCCCTATTCATATTCAATGTCCATGGTATCCCTTCATGTGTAATGTTGGGTTGGGTCTATACATTATTTTCTTTGTACCAAGAATGGGAACCTTGCTTTGGGTCATTAATTTTGACATATACCCTCTTACATTTAGAAGTGTATTTGAAGAATTGGGTACAACATCTAATTGGGTTACAAAGTTGATTGTTTCTAGAAGCACAAGCTGAAATGTTTAGAAGATTGAACTTCATTTGATAGAACTTACATTTTTGTAGAATAGGGGAGGATACTTTTTATTTGTTGGGTTACACTTAGAGAGAAGTCTCTATGGGTGATCGTTTGAAGATTCAAAGTATTGCTAAGACTATTTTTTGTTATTTATTTTATCATAATAATTTTGTGGTATCTCACAATCATGCAACCAAAGTGATAGTGCTAGGGAATGATATCAACTTGGGTTACAAAGTGATTAATGATATCTTCCTTAAAAGTCATTTTTATTTAAACTTCAAAAATGTTTTCAACTTGGTGACATTCCATATAACAGTGATTTATAGAATGCTAATATTTTGTCATATCATGATAAACTCAAATTCATCCATTTTGTCCATCATCTTTGCATCTTTAATAAGAGACGGTTATTTTAACAAACTTAAGTTGTTGAATCAAAAAGTTTTATATCTATGTAATACTAATGCCTATTATTTCATTTTGAGCCTTATTTGTACATATAAAATCTTAACTTGCAATGCGATTTTTCCATATGAGTATATGAGTTTGACAATTTCTCTACACTATTGCTTTTATAATGAATTCCTTAGTGTTTATAATGTTCACATAACTTGCAACAAAACCTCCCACTTCAAAGAAAATTATCTTTGCTTTAAGAAAGAATAGAAAAATAGTAATTTAAGTGGTACCAGGGTAGTTATCCAAAAGAAAATGGCTTATTTGGGAAGGGACATGTAAAAGAAAATGGCTTATTTGGGAAAGGAAATGTAATGGGATCTATGCATGGTTTTATTTAGAAATATGAGATTTTAAAGTTACAAAGGTATCAATTCTTGCAAGCACAAAAATCTCCACTCTAGTACATATAAGAACACCTTTGGTTTCATTTGTATCAATATTGTCTCTTTTTAGAAGAAAAATATTGCTTTATTATAATATTAAAGCTTGGTTTAAGGTTGTGAGGAAACATCAATAAGATAGGTTGCATTGATGCAACCTCATTGACACAACCCTATCAATGTATCCCCATCGGTGTATCCCCGTCAACGCATGCTAGGATGTATTGATGCAAATACATCGACACTCACTTAGTCATTGTTTATATAAATATGTGCATCCCTTACAATAATGGCATATTTCAATCTTAGTCTTAATTGAACTCTTGCAGTTTCTTCCTTTGAGAGTTAGAATATTTTCCCTTTGAGTGCCCGTAGCATGGATTTATGAGATTGCATGCAATTTTATTTGAGTGCTCATGTACCTAGATACATTAGCATGATCAACAATAAAATTGAGATTTTCCACACCCTTGCATCACTTAGACTAGTTTACTATTTATTTTCAACACCTTAGTATTGACATTAACATTGGCCATGAATGGGGCCTTATCTTTTCCTTCACAATTGTAGCTGAGAGTAACACTAAAGTCAAGTAACAATTAACTCTTACTCACTGCCATTGGCAAATCACACCATACTAGTGCTCTCTCAATATGGTGGTGTTGTCATCATTGTGCCATGATGTTCACTACCATTGCTGCTATGATGTTCTCAACACAACTTTGATCAATTCCTAGTAGCTGCTACTCCTGCTGCTCCTATGTCATTGTCAAACCTCTTAGATCCATCACAAGCCATATTTTTTCCTCTTTCATAACTCTCTCCCTTTCCTTTCTTCCCTCCACCTTTATTTATCTATTTTTCTCTTTCTCTTTTGTGTTTCTTACTTGCTCATTGCATCCTTTTGTTTCTTTAACATATCCATTGTTCCTTGTACGATCTAACATGTAAAACTAGCCTTCAAAGTTGGTTACTAATAAAGCATCATCATTGTTATTATTGATGAACTTTTGAATCCATCTAGGATTGGGATTTTTTTCTATCATGATGAACCATGGCTCATCATCATAAGGCTTTCCACAACCATTCTAGAAATCATGTTAATCCATATCCGTGAAAACACAAGGCTCATAGTTTATACCTTTACAAATTTATATCATTGAGATATTTTGGCTTCTAAGAAGTTTCCTAGGCTTACTCTATTCCCTACTATAAGTTTCCTATCTTTCCTTGCTCAGAAATCTAGTAACTTTGCCCATCACTTATATACTTATATGTGCCCTTCCACATAGCCTAGAGTTGAGCAATGCAAAGTGACAAGCAAGTAATTATGTTCCATGCAAAATCCTTACTAAAAATGAATTCAATTCCATGTCATGATTAACCATTGTATCCCTTTAAGGAAGCTTCCGCATAGCTTCTATATCTCTGATCCTTCTATAACGTATAATTAAAATAAGTGGTAGCTCAAAAGAAGAAATAAAGACTACTCTATCTTTTTAGGTCTAACTTTTCTACTAAGTAGTACTCTGTAAAGCATTTGTAGAACTAGCACTTAAAGATCTCTTCTTGCATGGGAAAAGGATGAATCATCATTTGTCAACAACGAAGAAGAAGAATTAGAGTAACAACTATAAACCTGCAACCATCATCAAAGAACATTCATTCCAAAATTGGTCCATTTATTTATTTCCAATATTTTTTATTTCTATAGAAGAAACTATTAAATATTGGTAGTATATCTGGGGATGGGCTTGAAGGACACTAGTGTGCTGTTACCGATTCTTTTTGAAAATTAGGAGTTGACAAGATCATGATTGTTTTCCTTCTATAAACCTCCTTAATTAAAATATGAGCATTTGGCTTGACATACAATAACTGTAACTCATGATTATAGTCTGCATTTGGTACATAAGCATAATTCTTCAGAGTTACGATTCATACAAAGAGCAACAAAATGTAGGAAATTCATGTTGATCCTTTTCTGTTAGAAGTGAGGAAAATAGGGCATCATGCCTATTCATAGCTATTACATTAGTGAGTTTCTTTTTATATGAAAATTTAAAGAATATGCCAAGGTTTTCATACTGAAAATCTTTGTGATGTTAGTATTAGTTTGGATGCTTGGTAGATGTGTTTATTCAATTTCTTAATGAACACCAAAGGACGAAAGCAATTCATTGATGCTATGATATTAAACAATGGCTGTCTATAACAAACAGGTGGAAGAGAATTGACAAGGATGTTGGGTTTGCCTTGTATTATTATGGGGATGAAACAAAATGAAAATGTAACCTTCGATAGATAGGAATCGATAGGATTGTTTCGATTACTAAGAAATTTTCAGAGGATAAAGGAGGTGATTATGCTAAAGTTGTAGTAGGCTTTGGTAGCTTAGATGTTTGCAAATGTATTACTTGTTGTAAATTATTTTAATAATAGCTTTCTCCCTTGATTTGAAAATAATATTTATGATTTTATTCATGAATTCTAATTCTCTTATATCCTTACTTGAGCAAGTGGGAAACATAGAGAAAACAAAGGGGATTTAGATTACAAAGCATATTTGGATATTAGTTGTAACGATTTTGAACATCCCAAGTATTAGTCAGAAGATAAAGAAGATCTCTAATTGTTATGCATTAAAGACACATGGCACCCATGCTTTTATTCTAGAGAGAAAAATAAGGAGAAGAAAAAGAATGTAAGTGTTATAAAAGCTCATATACACGAATGAAGAGTGCATCGAGGAAAGATTAATTAAAGTTTCTTAGCTTATCTCTTTTACTTTCCATATCTTTCTCCCTTTTCCATTTACATACCCTTTCTCCCATCTTCCCCATCCTATATCCCTTCTCCCTTTCAATATTAGTGTTGTTGTTGCTATGTGCAAGCCACTACCTAATGTTGTTACCTATTATTGATCATTGTTGGATGCTTTTAGATGCTGCTGCTACTAGTAGTTACTATTGGATGATGTTGTTTTCTACAAGCTATTGATGCTACCTACCATTGCTACTATGTACTACCACCATGGCTACTTGTAGCTATTAATGAATCTGCTAAGTTCTTTCTTTTCTTTTTTTCCTATTATTTTCTTTAATATTATGAGCTTTTCAAGTTATTTAATCTTCAATATTTCTGCTTGCATTTAATGTAATATTTTCAAATCCAATGCTCTTTTAAATTATCTATCATGTTCCTCTTCTATTGAGACTATTCCTGGGCTAGTCGTGCTAATAAGCAAGGTGCCATAGGAAACAACCTTACAAAATCATGCATTGTCAAGTATTGTGCGTTAGGTTGCCTTGCAACCTAAACTTCTACATCAATACCCCTCTTTGGTGCTAGGAGGGCTATCATTATGATTTCCCTCAACTAGCTTTACCCCTTTGTTATCTTGTCTTTAGTTTCAATTTCCTTTTCTTTTCTTTCTTTCTTGATTTAATTTTTAAAAATCCAAAAAATATATTTTTAAAAAATTATCCTTTATTGCTAACTTAGTTTATGGTTAGACCTAGTGAAATTGCTTAATCTCAAACTAGGAAAATAACAAAACAAAAATTTCTAGCTAATCAATTTTTAAGTTATATTCCTATAAGACCTAGATTTAAGTCTTCATATTCTTCAAACATGGAAAATCTTGCTACCAAACCTATGGTCAAAAATTCTTCCAACTTTCAAAATTTCAACCTAATTTTGAAACCTCTTCAACATACTTCCCTTTCTTTTGATCCCTCTTTCAATGACACTCATCAACATCCTCAAAATTTTGAGATATTAATAGGCATTCACAACATAATTCAACATGATGTGACATGTAGGTCTATTGTCATAACCTTCTAAGGCATAAAAACTCAATGGTTTTTAATCCTTCCCAAGTTGTCAATCTCAACCTATAACAGCTTCAAATCCTATTTTCTCTCTCAATTTCACAAGTCCACTAGTCCTGCTATAGCTTCTAGGAACTTTACTATCCTTCAAAAGCTTAGTGGAGAAACAATTAGAAATTACAATTTAAGGTTCCTACAATAATTATTGTATGTTCCTAGCAAGATGTGTTCATAATCAAAAGAAATCTAAAACTTTTTCCTCTAGACCATTAATCCTTTCTTCGCATATGTAATCAAATCTAATCCTAATATCATCGACTTGCAAGGAGCTATGTCCAAAGTAGTCAAACTTGAATAGATCACTCCCACGAACTCTTTACACTCTTAATTCAAAACTCTTTCCTTAGGTACTCAAATCCCAATAGTCTCGAATCCTTTTCAAACCAATCCTTCAATCTTGAACTTTCTACCAAACATTCAAAGTTCAAATACTGGCTCTTATTTATTTTCTTAAAACTTTGGCCTAAACGATGATCAATTGATGGCTTTAATTCAATCTATTATCAATCCTCCCTTCATACCTTCCATTCCTAACCCTAAGACAACACATACCATTAACTTACCTAAAGTTGAAAGTTAACCTTCAATGAACCAAATCTTTGCCATCCTATAAAATCTTTCTAATAAAGTGATTGAACTAAAATGTAACAATGTTAAAATAAGAAATCAACATAATGAGGCAAATGAAAACCTAGGATAAGCAGCTCTTAGCGAATATTGTAGGTTACATAACACCAAACAACATTATGAGAAGTCTTGTCCTCAATTCTAAGCCTTATATTGGGATATCACGAATTACAAAATAAAGAAAAGGAAAAAGCTCTATAAATGGTTCTAGAAATCCCTAGTAAAATTGAAAATGAACTAGTAGTATCCTTTAAGCAAGTCATGGTCAATGAACTTGCCCCTAAAAATGCATGATTTAGGAAGATTAGCAACATCATGAACAACTCTAGTAACTCAAAAGGGAACACATATGTTTCTCTTGAAAAAAAAATCATAATAATATATTTCAACAACAAACACAACCTAAAACATCATTGCAAATCCATAATCATTCCAAAAAAAACCAACTTGAGCCGAGGAGTGAGATGAAACTTATGATCTTATAGAAGATTTGAAAAAGGTTAAGACTAACATATCCATGTATGAACTATTGCAATTTCAAGAAGCAAAATTTAGGAATTTAGGAATTTAGAAATTTAGGAATTTAGAAATTTAGGAATTTAAAAATTTAGGAATTTAGGAATTTAGAAATTTAGGAATTTAGGAATTTATAAATTTAGGAATTTAGAAATTTAGGAATTAGGAATTTACGAATTTATGAATTTAGAAATTTAGGAATTTAGGAATTTGGAAATTTAGGAAATAGATCTCGTGCATCAAGGAAAAGAACGGGGAGGTTGAGCAAAATACTGTAGAAATTGTAAAATAGGAAAACTATTAGACAGAAAATAATAGAAGCTCAAAGCATTGCACAACATCTTTTGTGACACAAAACATTTTCGAGGACTTTCACCCCTCATCAGTGTGTTTAGGCAATGCAGCCAAGCAGCCAAAGCTGCAAAGGCAAGGGAATGAGCATGCTAGTACATGTATAAATAGGGTCCCAACTTCAAAATTTGAAACTCCTGCTCATTAAAATTTGAGTGGACCCCACTCGTCATAGGCGAGATGGGGGTGGGACGATGTACTATTTGTAATAGTTTTGTCAGTACATCATCCCACCCCCATCTTGCCTTTGACGAATGGGGTCCGCTCAAATTTTAATGAACGAGAGTTTCAAATTTTTGAAGTTGGGATACTATTTATTCATGTACTGGCATGCTCATTCCCTTGCCTTTGTAGCTTCGGTTGTCTGGCCACATTGCCTAAAAACACTAATGAGGGGTGCAAGTCCTCGAAAACGTTTTGTTTCACAATAGACATTGTGCAATGCTTGAGCTTTCTATTACTTTCTGTCTAACAATGTTTCTGTTTTACAGTTTCTGCAGTATTTCTCTCAGCCTCCCGTTCTTTTCCTTGATGCATGAGATCCCTTCAAAATTTTAAGAATCTAGAGATAAAAGTAAGACACTTATGAATGAAAAACAAGTTAATTTCATAGATGGTGTTGGAATTCTTGACCCACCCATTCTTTACCAACAAGCCAAGAAAGACCAACATCCTTTCCTAACCACTTTAGTCATACTAGGAAAGAACATTCATAATTGCGTAATGAATTTAGGAGCTACCATAAATGTAATCCCTCTTGAGGAATGTAAAACTTTAAGAGTCCAAATGATTTCCCAAATAAGAAGTGCTATCCAACTTGATGGATCTAACATTCGTGTAGTATGATAACTTAAAGATATTCAAATTTACTTAAAGTAATATACTAATTTTTCATGTCACATAGATATCTTAGTAGTTAATATGAAACCTACTTATCAAATGTTGCTATCATCTACCTTCGATGCCCAATTTGAAGGTTTTTTAGATCTAGTTTCTTAGAGCTCATTCTTTCACTTAAAGGGGATTTGAACATGTAATAATTCCTAAAGAACCTTTTCATCGTCTTGTCATCTCAAGGACTAATGAATCTCATGTCATATTAATAGATCAAAGTGTAGACTTTGTGGAAGTCATTGATCTTAATTTTGGTGAATACAAGCTAGATGAAAATTTAGATGTAATGAATGACTGCTTACCTGACATAAACCCCTATATTCATACTTATGCCACACCCTCTTACCAAATGTATAGGAAACATTCTAAACTTCACGTTGACACGCTACCTTTCCACCAACATGATAGAAAGACTTTCCTATTTGATGATCCTTCATCAATTGGTAAAGAAAAGGATATTAGTGAAATCCTCACTATTCAATCCTCAAATGATAATCCAATTTATGATGATGATAACACTTATATTGATCAAACAACTTGCTTTTTGGATTCAAATAACTTAAATACATGTATACTTAGGACTGATGAACCCTCATCAAAATAAGGATGTCGTGTTGGAATTATGTTAATTTCTCCTAGGGAATCTCCAAAACCTAAGTCCATTCACTTTTCAAATCCCATGACAAACAACATGACTGAATATGAAGCTTTAATCCATGAACTAAAGTACACTATTTACTTTGATCTTTCAAAGTCAAATATTTACAATGATTCACAACTTATTGTGAATTAAATCAATAATGTTTATGAAGATAAGAATCCTTTAATAAGAACCTATAAGATATGTGTATTAGAATTATTTATGGAATTTTATCTTATCACATTAGAACATATCTATAGAGATGAAAATCACATTCCTAATGCTTTAGCATAAGCTAATTGTGTTCATCTTCCATTTTCTTATGAAGCTTAGGATTTTGAAATCATCATGGAAAAGGTTGATTGTTACTTCATCCTTGATAATGTGCTATCTTGACAAGTTTTTCATAATGATCATCAAATTATTCATTTTCTTACTAGCCAAGGTGAGTTTTATGATCATATTCTTAAAGCTCCACACACTTATTCAAACAACTCAATCCTTATTAATGAAGTTTCACATAATGATATTGCTAGGAAAGCTCAATTTGAGAAAATAGATAATAAAATTGAAGTCTTATAACACAAAGATTGGCAAATATTAGCAGAAACTTAAATTTCTTTAGTTAAAAAGAAAGATCAAGAATACCCTATTCAAATAGGTAAACATTTACATTTTCACGAAAATGGTTTGATAATTGCATTGCTACATAAATTTAATGATGTTTTAGCTTGGTTCTATGAATATTTAAAGGTTTATAATCCATTTATTATTACCCACACAATACTAGTTAGACTTAAAACTAAGCCTTTTAGATAAAAATTAAGACCAATCAATCATAAAATCATATCTTTAATGAAAAAGAAGATTGATAGACTCTTGGAATCTAAAATTATATATCCAATTAGACATTCTAGTTCAGTTTCAAACTTAGTTTCCATAGGAAAGAGATCTAGAGAGATAGTTGTGTATTGACTTTAAAAATCTTAATGCACCTTACATTAAAGATAGCTATTCACTTCCACTTATGGAGTTACTTCAAATAGTAAATGATGCGTAAATGTATTTATTCTTAGATGAATACTCACGTTACAATTAAATTCTCATGACTAAGAAAGATCAACATAAAACAGCTTTAGTAACAAAATAGGGAACATTTCAATATGTCAAAATGCCTTTTGGATGATTTAATGTAGGATCAACCTTTCAACGTGCCATGGATAAAACTTTTAAAGGGATGATTATGAAAAATATAGTTATTTACTTAGATGACCTAATAGTTTCTCACATGATAGAGGGACTCATATTCAAGATCTTGAAAATATATTTTTAAGATGTAGAAAATGTGATGTGACATTAAATGCTAAGAAGATAGCATTTGGTGTACAAATTATTTTCAAGATGTAGAAAATATGGTGTAACATTAAATGCCAAGAAGTTAGTATTTGGTGTACAAAGTGGAAAATTCCTTGCTTACATAATGATAAGAGAAGGTATTTCTATTGATCTTGAACATGTTAATGCTATCCTAGAAATTCCTTATCTCTTATAAAAAAAGGATTTAAGAGCTTTCTTTGGAAATATTAACTTTAATAGGAGATTTATTCCTATGTTTTTTGAACTAGTAAGACCTCTTAACACAATGCTAAAGAAAGATGAGGATATTACATGAACTGTCAAATGCAAAAATGCTATCTTAGCTCTAAAAAAAGTTGTGGTTGAAGCTCTAGTTTTAGTTTTTCCTTGGTATGAAAATGATTTCTTTCTATATGCCTTTGCAAGTGATCATATAATGGTTGCAATTTTGACTTAAGAGATAGCTAATCTAGAAGAATGTCCAATTGCTTATATGTCTGATATACTTAAAGATGTTGAATTAAGATGCTCTCCCATAGAAAAACAACTATATGTGTTAGTTAAATCTTTAAAGAAGTTTTGATTTTACCTTTTAAAATCGAAGATCATCATAATTGTTCCAAATTCCACTATTGTTACTCTAGCAAAGCTCCAAGATCTATTGGAAAAAAGAGTCAACTAGATTATGAAGTTGTAGGAATATGACATCAATGGAAGGTAGCAAAACTAGTAAAAGAAACCGGTTTAACCAAACTGATAGCCCAAGCATCAACCCTAGAAAAACAAAATGTCCCATTTGAGCTTGAACCTATACCTATACATGTGTTACAACTTGAAGATAACAACCGAGTTCTATTTGCACCAAACCACTTAATTGATCCTTCGTATAAAGATATTAAATATTATTTAACTTTCCATTGTTGTCCTTCAGACTTACCTAAGTAGAACTATAAGCTATTAATATCCAAAAGCTTTAAATTTACCATGATTAATGACAACTAAAAATCTTAACATGAAAAAGTAAAATGGGTTGCATGGACAAATAATGTTCATTACAAAGAATCTCTCAAGACCACTCCTTATGAACTAGTTTATGATCAAAAACCTATATTACCCATCAACTTGCAAATTTCTACTTATGAATTTTTCCTAGATGACCTAAATCCTGATGAAAGTCTTATCACTAAATCCTATGATCTTTGGGATTTTGAACTTAAACATTTAAAAGTATTGGAAAACCTATCAAATCATCAAACCATTATTAAAATATGGTTTAATAAAAAATTTGCCTCTAAATCCTTTCACATAGGCAATCTAGTCTTGAAAAGAGAAAGAAATTCTGGGAAAAAGGATCCTCAAACTAAGCTCTCACCAATGTGGTCAAGACCACACCAAGTCATGGAGGTTGTAGCCTCTAATTTTTATAAGATAGCCAATCTTCAAGGCAATAAGTTCATTAGAAACTTCAATGTATTCCATCATAAACATTTTTATACTAGTGTTCCATGTGGATACCTAGTAGATCAGTAATTAAATAAATTATAGTTATGAATAAGTATGTATATATATATATATAAGATGCATTAAATATCATATGTACTTGAATAAAATGCATTTCATCTTATTGTATTTATAATATCATATCTTGTTGTAGTACCATGCATAACATATTGCTTTAGGATTATATTCATAGAGGTGCATGCCTTAGAAGTTAACTTAAAAGATGTTTGAATTCAATACTCTGTTTTTATTAAGGGCACTCTATAGATTATCGGAATCCTTGTAACTCTTTCTTTCTGCATTAATTAAATTTAAAAATGAAATCCTTAAGGCTAAGTCATATGAATCATATCTTATTAAGTTACCTATTACCTACTTGTTATTTTATGATGCTACCTTTGAAGTTGACTTGATGCCATGTTATTTTCCTTTGGATTGCATTTATTTAAAATCACATGTATAATTTTGAGTTATTTCTATTTGGTGATCCATCCCAAATTATGATGAGATAACTTAATCTAAGGAATTCATGTTGTGCTAGAAAGAATTTGAGCTAGCATCCAACTGTTGGAATGAAAAGTTCATTCTTTCTCATGCTCAACCATGATTCGTTGTGACTATACTTTGAGTTCATAATGATGATGCAAAGTGATGAGATGCAGATTGCACAAGCCGCGATATCACGTACGCGATATCGCGGCCGACGCAATATCGCAGTCCTCCGCCATATCTATAAATAAGAGGTGGCACTCCCCTCATTTCACATCCTAGGCGTAAAGTAGCCAAGCTCTGGCGGATTGATCACCCCAGAGATAGAATATTTTCCATGTGCCCGCAGTAGGAGTCCCCCAAGTGAACGGTTCTTTATTCGAGCAGCTTTATACCTGAACACAAGTTCTGTACAGCAATAAAGACGAGCTTTGTGGATAAACCTTGCAATGCATGGATAGGTTTAATTAATGTTATTTACTGCTTTCCTAGTAACGCGGCATGAGTACGACTTGGTTACGAGCATTGATGAACGTGTACGGCTAGCCAAGGAATCGGCTACTCATCGCGATTAGATTCTCTCAACCCTTTCCTCCTAGAACGTGGGACAAGTACGACTTGATTACGAGCATCTACGGATGTGTACGGCTAGTCAAGGAATCGACTGCTTGTCACACTTAGGTTAGTTAAGTGCCTCAGTACAATTGCTT
>MNCI01006382.1:544709-597792 GCA_015680685.1 Gnetum montanum
GTTTGGTAGCCACAGTTGCACAGTTCACGGTGTGTACGGTAAGTGGGAACGGATGCTGACGCTAGGAGTTAGTGTTGTAGTTAGAACTAGCTTTAGTTTCTCAACCCTTTACCTCTTAGCATAGGAGAAAATCGTAAAATACCAAAAAAATCATATACCTCAGACTTGCTTAACCATACACCATGACACATACAAGCAAGCCTGGGAAGACAACGAATGATTCACCCCAAGTGTTCCTTGTGGCGTTTAGGCATTTAGTCTACGGAGTTCGACCGGATCGTGCGTGCTACGCTCGTTTCGTATGGTTGAGTGTAGGGGTACCTCGCCACTCATCACAAAGCTATAATTCCTTCCTTTTCTTTCATAATACTAATAATTTGTTTGATTCTTCTTGTCGAAAGCTACCAAGAATCTCATGATTAAATTGGGCAACATATGTATTAAAGGAAGAACATAAGATAGTACCTTAGTCTAATTATGCCTCTCAATAAAATCCTTGAAGCATTGAATTAAAATTCTTGAGGTGTATTTCTAAAGGTATATAATATTAGGTTTAAATTTTATTTAATAATAATTATTATTATTATGCACTATACATACATAGGTTTTAATATATGTGGATTTATAACATAATATATATTAAATATAAAAAATCAAAAAAATTGGTGGAGTGCTTGATGTTTTCTTTTAGTTGGGACTTAATGATGACATTAACATCATCCATGAATGGGACCTTACGATTGTAGCTAAGAGTAATACTACAGTTAAGTAATAGTTAACTCCTACTCATTACCACTAGTAAATCACACCACACTAGTGCTCTCTCAGTATGATGGTGTTATTTTCATTACTATTGTAATGCTTGTTATTGTTGCTACTATGATGTTCTCAATGTGACTTTGCTCAATTCCTAGTAGCTTCTACTCTTAATGCTCCTTTGGCATTGTCAAAACTCTCAGATCCATCACAGACCCTCTTTTACAAAGCTTTCCTCTTCCTTCCTTTCTTCCACTTCTGTCTACCTATCTCTCTCTTTCACTCTTGTATTTCCTCCTTGCTAATCATAGCCCTTTCTTTCTTTAACATATCCATCATTTCTTACATAATCTAATATGTGAAATTGACCTCCAAAGTTGACCATCAACAAAGTGTCATCATCGTTGTTGTTGATAAAGTTTTTTTTTTTTTGAAAAAATTTGAGTTATATTAGTCATATTGCAAATTTACATAAGGTTAAATGAGGGGATGCACCTCCACTCAAGCCCCAATAGATCCCCAACATGTCAAAATCTAGGGGAGGTTCATTTTCCCCCATTCCCATCCCCCTAGTACAAAATTGAGCTAGTCAATCACCCCTTAGGCCCTTGAGAACACACCAACCATGTCAAATTCAAATTAAAAAGACAAAGGAACAAAATTCAAAAAAGGACCAATAGACCCCAACCCCAACTCAACTATAAATGATACAGTAGTTTCATACAACAACAAATGCTCTGCTCCTTGCCATGGATGGCATCCAAAAAGGTCCTATGTAATTTTGTGTCGATGAATGTTGCGACCTACTAGAAATCCATAAAAGTTTCTAGTTTTCTTATGCATTCCTCTACATTCCCTTTACCATTTGGATGTAGCTCCTTCCCTCGCTGCCTAATATTCCTTTGCAATGCTTCGCAAGGTGCATTGCATCCAATTTTCATTATAACATAGGGGCAACATCTTTCATGCAACCAAGAATACACATTTCTCTCATGTGCCTAATCCAGCTGTTGCTCAATCTAGGCCACCTCCTACTCTTCCTGTTCATAGCGCTCTTACCCTTCTAGCACCTACGCCTCTTCAAGAAACTCCTCCTTGATATGCTACCTAAGGTCCACCTATAGAGTTGTTGCCTCCACCAGATCTTGACAGATCTTTTCCTCCATGGTAATCTCAACCTACCATTGCTCCAATAGTTCTAGTTGCCACTAAAACTTGTCTTTCCTACAATGTCATTTGGTCTTCCAATGCATCCATTCCTCTTCTCAAACCTACATCACTATCTCTTCCACCATCTCCACCAAGAGGGAAAGCCATTCCTCACCTCCTAAGCCTATCTCCTCCTTAGGATGTCTTGCATCTGACCTATCCTTTCCTCCTCGCAACCCCTCCCCCCCCCCCCCCCCCCCCCCCCCCCCCCCNTAGATCTTTTCCTCCATGGTAATCTCAACCTACCATTGCTCCAATAGTTCTAGTTGCCACTATAAACCCCCTGGCCCCTCCAGTTCACTCAAATCCTCAAAACCTAATGTGAGATCCACCCCCATTGATAGAATGTAATGCTACCTCTGTCAACCATAAATGGCTTGGACAAGGAACCCTCTCGACTACATCCTAATCTTCCCCTAGGCTACCCTCCAAAGAGCCAATATTAGACTAGAGTGACTACCCTGCCTCTTCTAGCATAGAACAACAAGGAAAAATGAGGTAATTTTACCAATTACCCTTCCAAAGATAATGCATGAGGGTGAAGTGCATCCCCAACAACTTCCAGCCATTATCAACGTGCACAAAGTAATGGTCCACCAAAATCGTAGCATCCTACCAAAGTGGTTCTAGTGTTAACTTTGGCAATTGGGCATATCCCGTTTTAGGGATGGGCCTCAAGAAGAATTCTTGGGCATCTTGCAAGCCCTTTCCTTGTATCAAAATCTGCTCTCCCTTCACTAGCACCTACAAGTAGCGCACAATGGCCTCCTCCAAGAGCTAAATGTGCACCCCCTGAAAAAGTGTAAAATCCCCCAACTTGTTTGTGTAAAATGTTCCATCCTCAAGCTCAAGGTCTTCCTACAGTAGTATGAGCATGCCACCCATTCAACTATCGTCACCAAACCCCATAGAATCGAGTTATCCCAATACTCCTCATAGGTCCAAAGGTGGGCATAACCCCCATCGCCACATGCACCTTCCTTCACAATCAGACCTCAATCATCGCAACCTACACTAGTGGTGATGGCAACATCCCTAGAAAACTTGATAGTTAGACACCTACCAAAGAATCCACAAAATCATTGATGCTCAGGAGTTGCCATCAAATCTAGTCACTGCCACCTGCCACACCCATTGTGGAAAAGGGCATTCTTGAGAAAAATGCATAATAGTTTCCATCCCTATCATGCAAAGTGGAAAAATGGCACACAAATTAATCCCTTGCCTCTATAACTCATGTTGCACAAGTAACATCAAATGATTCGTCAACCAAACGAACATTTTTATTTCTTCGGGCAACTACCCCTTCCACAATTATTGCCACCCCTGAATCTCTAAGTATTTATTGTAAATCAATTAGTTGGATTGGGCATTTAAGATACCTACTATCATCACCTCCCAGACATATGAGCGTAAGGCTTGTAAAATGTGAGAAACCTACCCAAAATCCTCCCAAGTCTAGTACTTATGGCACATGATCATAACCCATTAAGCTTGGTGAGAATCTCACCAAACTAGGTGATGAAGTAGACCCTGATGCACCAGTCCAGTAACATCCTAGAACTAAAGAATACCAAGGCCCCTACCATTCTTTGGTCTGGCCACCATATTCCACCCAACCAAATGCATCCAACTACCCCCTTTACCCCTCAACCAGGTAAAGTTTCGGATAAGCCAGTCAACCTTCTCTATGATATTTGGTACAAGAAAGGCCACAAAAGCTGTATATTGAGCAATGATAGATAACATCGGCTTAGTTAAGATCACCCTCCTTGCCCAACTTAAAAATCAAGTCATCTAATGTCCAGTCCTATCCTGTATCAGTTGAAGCAAACCTTCCCATACATGCCTTCAATGCTAATCATATAGAGGAAGCCCCAAATAACAATCATCCATGGACCTTGGTACAATCCCCAACAGTTGTACTATCCAATCTTGAACTTGAGCATTTGTGTTTAGAAGGTGGACCACCAATTTACCCCAATTAATCTCCAATCTGAGCTCCTCTGCCATACGTTAAAGTGCTTTATTAATCGCAAGTGCCTAGGATATCACCACCAAAAAAAGCAATATCATTAGCATAATGTTCAAATAGGCAATGCACATCTCCATTATCTAGACCTCTAACCCCCCTTCCTAGTGTAATATTTCCACATTACTTCCATCACCAAAATAAAAAGATATGGTGACAGGGGATCCCCTTGATGTAACCCCTTGCCTATTGAGGAAAACCCCTAAAGCCTTCCCTCCATGTCCAGAGAGAAAGCTCCATATGCCTAAATATGTAAACAAGGGTTCATAAAGTGTGGATGGAAGCCTTTTTGTAGTATGATTTCCTAGAGAGCACTCCAAGAAACTATGTTGTAGGCTTTCATGACATCAAGCTTGAGGCACATACCAAGGTACCTGGTCACCTGTAGCAAATGCATCACCTCCTACACCAAGATAATCTGATCTTGGATGTACCTCCCCTTGACAAATCCCACCTATTGCTCCCCCACTAGCTGTGGCATCAGGGGGTCCATTTGGGCCACTAGCATCTTTGTGAATAAGTGGAGCATGGTATTACATATCCTGATTGGCTAGAAATGAGCATGAATTGAATGTTTAGTTGTTTTTGGAATAATAACTCACTAAGAATAATTAATTTCCCACTAAACCTACCCCCAAAAGAGCATTATGTTAAAAGCATCTAGTAAATTATCCCCCAGGACATCAATGAAAGCCTAGAAAATTTGATCAACCACCTGTCGAGACCAAGCACCCTCCTCCCCTTTATGGAAGTAAGAGCCACCTTAAGCTTCTCCCTGCTAAAGGGAGCCAACAATTGATAATTTTCATACTCATTCAAATTCTAACCAATATCAATAGTGAGCAACACCATTGCCTTATGTTGCCAAATTCCCAACCAATAATCCATCATTGCCTACATGATCTCTTGTTTCCCATGCACTCAATTGCTAGCCAACGTGTTGCTATGTATATGTTTGGAAATTCATGCAGAACATGTAGCTACAAAGAAGAACCAAGAATTTCAATCCTACTCCCTAAGCCAACATGCCCTACTCCTCTATCTTTGATAGCTTTCCTCTTCCTTGTCTAGATTCTATAGCACTGCAAGCACATCCCCTTCATTATCCTCTAGATCATGGCTCTACTCCTATGTCACCTAGGCCATCACTAATCATCTCATCAACTCCCCACCACAGAACTAAAAGGAGTATTTATCCTCAGACTTCAACTCTCTAATGCTCTATTTTAATAGGATTAGAGCCTAATTAAGAAAATCCTAGAGGCCAAAATCTGAAGGCTAGTCTTTTCAAATATTCTCCACAAACAACTTCAACCATGGCTTAGTTAACTAAAATCATTTAAATCTGAAGTGGGTCAATCCCTCCAACTCTAGGGGACAAACTTGCCATAACAAGGACTTGTGATCAAAAGTGACACACTCCTTTTCTTGAACTACCATCCCCTAATCCAAGAGCAAGCTTAACCCCACTCATACTTTGTCAATCTTTGTCATGATCTAGTCCCAACCCTTTCTAGGATTAAGCCACATGAATTGGCAACCTCTAACATCCATATCCACTAGCCCATGGATGTCAAGAAACTGAAGGAAAATTTGAGCCCTAGGAAACTATTACATTCCACCATCAAACTTTTCCCAGATGTACAATCTTTAGTTGAAGTCCTTGATTAAGATCCACTTTCATTGATCAAAGATTAGGGAAATAATCCTCTACAATTCTTGAGGCCACTTTTCCCACTATTGGGCACCATAGAAGTTTGTGAGCCAGATTCCTATTTGATGGAGAAGAGTAGTGATGCTTGATGTGGATGCATCCACCATTTCAAAAGGCCAACATGATAAAGACACCAATCCCCTAGCTCTTCCCCGATAGCCCACAAAATTTGTATGCTAGCCTAGCCAACATAGCCAATGGAGTTCATGCTATTAAAGCTTAGTCTCTTGCAAACAAATAATATTGCAATGTTCCTACGAACCATATCCTTGAGGGTATGGCACTTGTATGGGATACCCTACCCCCTATAGTTCCATGAGAGGATTCTCATGGTTTTCTAGAAGAGAGCTTTTTGTATACTTCCTAGATGATCTTTTGGAACCTTAGGTCAACCTCCCTCTATGTCTTCTTTGACCAGGACATAGGGTCTGGTGGTCATTCAACCTTGGCCAAATCTAGGAAGATCGAAAAATCCCCTTCTAGTGTTGTGCCACCCCCCAAAATCTTTAACAAAGAGGGCATGGGGCTTCCCCAAATAATAGACATCCAACCCCCTAGGGAGGGAAGTCAATCCTCCCCCCTTCTAGAGCAACCAAAGACCCTCATGAGGACCTAGAGTTCCCTCGAGCAAGTGACCTCGATGTCATCTTTTCATATTCTTCTACCCCCAGTACCTTCCTTAGTCTACACTATCACATTCCAAATAGACAAGGCCTAGGTTGCCTTTAGCCACACTTCACGAGGAGGACGGGATCACCTTCCCCACCCCTATGGGTGCACCCCCTCCCCCTCCTTACATTCTCCTAGGGAGTACTCTCCTTCTCTTGAGAAACCACTATAGCCTCCTTCTCCCCAATATCCGTTGTAGTACTCTTCCCAAAAGGCTAAAACAAAACCCCATGCATAGTATTCTAAGGTTTTCCCCCTTGATGGGTAACAACCATCTAACCATCCATAGAGTTCTTCTAGCCCATAGCATTGGCTTTCACCTGAAAATCTACTATGGTATGACTTGCCTTTCCACACACTCCACAAGGGACCTGTGAAGGTCATTGCACTGCCAATCCATCAGTCACCACATTTTCATACTCCACATGAACTTTCTCTTATTATTAGGTTAAGGACAACTTCCTTAACCAAATCTTTATGTACAAGAGACCTTCAATGTGCATAGCCCATTCACTCTAGAGACATTTTGGGCTAATTGAATGAAATGAACTCCCCAAAGAACCCAACAAATGCCAATAGGAAGGTAGTTGTCCACATTTTTGAAGCTATCCTCAAAACCAAGATCCATACCAAGACTCGAGAGAATAGATCGGGGACCTAATGCATCCCAAGTCACCACTAGGTTAAGTCCAATCCCCTGGCACCAAAAAACTAGGGCCCCACTAGACGAACGTTATCCCTATTAGTGGTTTTTTGGAAACTGAACAATAACAAGTTCCTGAGGGGGCTATGAACAACCACTAGACAAAAATTCCATTGGATCACCACCCATTTCTAAATCACCTCCAACTTCATGCTCATGCCAATTGAGACGAACTTCCCAATGAGATTATGCTCCAAAGTCTATATCCCCTTACTAGGGATGGTCGCAATCTACAACCGAATGTACCCCTCCTCATGAACATAGCCCTCAATACCTCCCACCTCAAGGCCCTAGATAGAATAAGCTCCTCTAAGGCCCCTCGACCCTGACCCCTTGCCAACACTCCTCGTCTGCCTCAAAGTAGTAGCCCTCGTCAACACTTGTTCATTGCCAACCATGTCCTCAACACCCAGGGTGCCACTTGCACATGGTTCCCCAAATCCTACCCCTTCCTTACTTCACACATTAAACCTACCCTATGCAACAAACTCACCCTTGCTCTCACTCTCATTCCCTCTCATCATTTCCTTCGTTGATAAAATTTTGAATCCATCTAGGGTTGGGATTTCTTTCTATCATAACAAACCATAGTTCACCATCAAGAGGCTTCCCACAACTATTCTAGAAATCATGTTAATCCATATCTATAGTTTATACCTTTATGATTTTATATCATTGAGATATTTTGGTTTCTAGAAAGTTTCTTGGACCCACTCTATTCCCTATTGTAAGTTTCCTATATTTTCCTACTCATAAATCAAGTAACTTTGGCATAACTTATATAGTTATAAATGCCCTTCCATAGAGCCTAGAGATAAGCAATGTAAAGCAACAAGCAACTAATTCTATTCAATGAAAAATCCTTACTGAAAATGAATTCAAATCCATGCCATGATTAGCCATGCATATCCCTTTGAAAAAGCTTCTATGTAGGTTCTATATCTCTAATCACTTTGTAATGTGTAATTGAAATAAGTGCCAACTCAAAAGAAGAACTGAAAATTACTCTATCTTCTTAGCCCTAATTTTTCTATCGAGTAGTACTCCATAAAGTATCTATAGAGCTAGAAATTAAAGATTTCTTCTTGCATGGCAAAAGGACAAATTGTTGGTTGTCAAAAAAGAAGAAGAAGAATTAGAGTAATAATTATGGAGCTACAATGATCATCAAAGAACATTGACTTCAAAATTGGTCCATTTATTTATTTTTAATTTTTTTTATTTCTATAGGAGAAACTATTAGAAATTGGTAGTATATGTGGAGATGGGCCTGAAGGACAACGGTGTGTTGTTACTAATTCTTTTTTAGAAAATTAGGAGGTGAAAAGTTCGTGATTGTTTTCCTTCTATAAACCTCTTTAACTGAAACATGAGCATTTGGCTTAGCATGCAATAATTGTAATTCACAGTTTTAGCCTACATTTGGATCCATACAGAGAGTAATAGAATGTAAGAAATTCATTTTGAAGCCTTTTCTGTTGGATGTGAGGGAAACAAGGCATCGTGCCTATTCATAACTATTACATTAGTGAGTTTCTTTTTATATGAAAATTTAAAGAATATGTCAAGGTTTTCATATTGGAAATATATTTCCATGATGCTAGTATTGGTTTGGACACCTATCCAATGCATTTATTCAATGTCTTAATGAATACCAAGGAAAGATAGTAATTTGTAGGTGCTATGATATTTTTAAAAAATGGCTTCCTACAACAAACAGGTGGAAGAGGATTGAAGAGGATGTTGGGTTTACTTGGTATCATTATGAGGATGAAACAAGAGGCAAATGTAACTTTGAATATATAGGAATCTGTAGGATTGTTTCGATTGCTAAGAAGCTTTCAAAGGATAAAGGAGCTAATTATGCTAAATATGTAGTAGGCTTTGGCTGCTAATTATGGTAAATTTTTTTTTGTGTTTAAAAAATAATAAATAATAGCTTTCTTCCTTGATTTGAAAATAAGATTTATGATTTTATTCATGAATTATGATTCTCTTATATCCTTACTTGAACAGGTGGCAAGCATGGTGAAAAGCAAGGAGTTTTAGATCACAAAGCATATTTGGAGATTAGTTGTAAAGATTTTGAACATTCAAAGTATTAGTCAAAAGATAAAGAAGATCTCTACTTATCATGCATTAAAGACACATGGCACCCATGCTTTTATTCCAAAGAGGAAAATAAGGAGGAGAAGAAGAACGTAAGGGTTATAAAAGCTCATATACATGGATGAAGAGGGCATCGAGGGAAGATTAGGCAAAGTTTGTTGAATTCTCTCTTTTACTTTCCATATCTTGCTTTCTTTTCCCTCCACACTTACCATTTTTCCCATCTTCCCTATCCTATATCCCTTCTCCCTTTTAATATTACTATTACTATTGCTACATGCAATCCATTTCCTAGTGTTGCTACCTACAGTTGGTTGTTGTTGGATGCTTTTAGTTGCTATTGTAGCTAGTAGTTGCTATTGGATAGTGTTATTGTCTACAAGCTATCTATGCTACTTTTTGTTGTTGCTATGTACTACTCTCATGACTACTTGCGACTATTAATGAATTTGCTAAGTTCTTTTTTTTATTTTCTTCTTGTTATTTCCTTTAATATTATAATCTTTTCAAGCTATTTCATCTTAAATATTTCTACTTGCATGTAATGTAATATTTTCAAATCTAATGCTCTTTAAATTATCAATCATGTTCCTCTTTCACCAAGACTATTCCTAGGCTAGCCATGCCCATAAACAAGGTTCCCTAGGCAACAACCTTGCAAAATCATGCACTTTTGGGCATTGGGTATTAGGTTGCCTCGTGGCCTAAATTTTGACATAAACACTTACATTACATGTGCTTTACATTATTGTTCTTAATTAGTTAACTAATGTCATCCTTTAAAAGTGCATGAGTACAACCATTTCAAGCATAACATATTAACACTTAGTAATCCCAATAGTTGATACTTGGTATGCTCAATAGTATAAACTTGGTAACCTAGTAGCGCTAATACTAGTTCACGATGTGTACGGTAAATGGGAATGGATAATCCATGCTAGGATAGTTAGTTAATGAGATATTTAATTAGTTAAATAATTCAATCATTAAACTTTCATTTAATCCCCTATCAACTAAGAGAAAATAATCATAAAAACAAACATCTTATGCATTAACCATACATACAATTAAAACATAAGTATGGATTAGAAGATAGTCACATGCAACTATACAATTCACTATTTAAGGGTACTGGCAACTAAGTCTATATAATTTGATTGAATCATTGGTGAACACTTGTGATTTGTATGGTCAGGTGTTGGGGGTACCTACTACTCATCGAATTGTATATTAATGAGGCAAATCAAAAAATTGTACACTGTAAAACCTAAACACAAGATTAGAACTTAAGAACAAGCATATACAAAAATCCCAAAACCCAAATATCCAAACATCTCAAAATTGGTTTGGAGAATTCCTCATGATTATTTAAATACTTTATTTTAATTAGAAATACAAATAATATTCCCTGCTTTTCAAAGTTAAAGGATTTGCTACTAAATAGTTCTTGGAAACTAGCCACATAAAAAGTCCACTCATGCTAAAACAATAAGATAAGTGCATGTCTCAGTATTAAAGCTTCCATTTACCAAGTAAAAAGAATGAAGCCACTAAAAATAGGCATCAATCCAAATATTGAAAGCTACACATAATCTTAAAATCCCATAGCTACTTGTAATGGTCAAACATAGGGTCTAGAATATAATCCTACTCAACAATAGAATCTTTATGACCCTTCATTTGAAAGAGATAAACATATATGAAATTCAAACACTAAATTCATAGTAAAATACTATCAATGCATCAATTTAAAAAAATATGTATAGAAATTAATCACTTAGAAGACTTCAATTAAGAATTTTAAATATTAATAGTTTTTAAATTACATGCATTGTATGAGAAGCTTTGGGGTAAGCCTTTTTGCATGTGATTACAGAATTATAAGTTTTCACTCATGGATTCAATGGCTTTGTTGTTAAATCCTTTGGTAAGGAGTTATGATTAGAAAAAAGCCACACATATACTATATGAGAGAACAATTTACAAAACCAACTAACAATTTTGTTATAGTAACATCAATTTTACAATTAAGAGTGTTCCTAAAAACTCTTCTATTAAATTCTTCATTAATATTCCTAGTAACCTATAATATTATTACGTAGTCATTGTCCCCCTAAAAATCTTTTCTTTAACAAAATCATTTTGTATTCAAAAAGGCATGGTTAAGTTAATGATCTTTGATCATGTCTCTTTGTATAGGATTTTATTCATGAAATTTAGAGTATCCACTAGTACATATTGAATAAAGAAAATCATAAAATATGATTAATAAAATATTAGGTTGTAAATAAAAATTTATTACAAACAATGGCATAACCTATATATCCACATCTCTTAAATTATCACAAAACAAAGCAAAACAACACTTTGAATAGAACACATTATTACAAATGATCATGTGTTTTCAAGCCAAGCTTTAGCAACCATAAATTTGACATAGTTTGCATATTTTCCCTTTCAAGTTTAAAGTATTTAGCCTACACAGTTCTTTATAAATATTTTTACATGTCTAACTTCAAAATTGCATTTCATTTAAATAATAAACCTTTGTTAATCTTAATTTAGATTAGCCTATGTAGACATTCTCAACTATTTTGTTTTCGAGGAAGTAGGTTCTGAGCATTAATTACTAGAAAGTACACAAAGTAAGCAATCAAGGTAACCTATATAGACACATTCAACTATTTTTTTTGTATTAGTTACTAGAAAGTATACAAAGCAAGCAATTAAGGTAACATCTAAACATGAATACCAAAAGAGCATTTCAATATGAATGTGTTGATGTGCAGATTTGGGTCACACAGCAACATCCTTAGAAAACACATTTTAATAGACTATTACTAGGGCATCTCCCATATGGATACGAAATCCCATGAATAGTCTCAATTGAGAAGGATAATGTAGTATTTCAAAAATTTTAAAGAACTAGTTTTGGAATAATCTTTATGCAAGGAAAAAGAAATTGATTTCTTAAATTATTATGATATTGGCGATAATTCATAACACCAAATTAAGTAAGAGTTCTAACATAAATTGGTTGAAAATAAACTAATGCTAAATCGAAACAAAACCAAAGCAATAAACCCAATAAAGATAGATTTTATTTAAAAAGATCTTGTGGCAAAATCTTGACAAGTGTTCATACAATAACTTTAAGGTATTAACTGGAACTAAACTTTGACTAATAAAAATTAAATGAGAACAGAATCAAAATAGAGCCACTTAGCTCAAGCTTTAGCTTTGTATTTCATTTGCAAGACAAATTGCTACTTGCATAAGCTCACCTGCATGCACCTCCATTTGATAAACTTCTACCTATAGATCCTTACACTGGGCCTACTAGACCACTAGTAAACTTAAGAAGAACTATTTGTTAAGATACAACTCATAGATTAGGTCCTCTTCTTTAACATGAAGGGACCCAAACTAGTTAAGAAAATCTAGAAAAGGGGGGAAGATATCAAAAGATGGAACATTGGTTTTAAGAGGATTAGGTGAATGAAACTTGAAACTATAAACTCCAAAAATAAAGACTCCTACTTTTTGCCTTGTTCACCTTTTTGTGCTTCTTCCCCTCTAACCTTTTTCCTCTTGGTATTTGATTTTTCTTACCTATTCATTTCTATTATCTACTTGCCTCCTTCCATCCTATTGAAGCCTACATGCAAAAATCATAACTAGTAATATCTATTCATAAGGGAATGGAAAGAAAAGATTAAATATTTTACCTATCCTTAATGTTGATAACTAAAACACACTTCTCTATCTCCTTTTTTTTTCTTGAGACAAAATAAACCACCTATTTAATTCATATGATACTACAAAGAGTCAAAAACATCTGATAATTCAAATAGCATGTCCAAAACATGAAAAAAACCATAGCACCATGTCCTCAAAACAAAGAAGAATGAGGATTGTTACATGGTTAAGGCAAACAAAGCACATGTAGTGGCAACTAACAACAAACACAACCTTACTACATCAAACTATAATAAGAAAAGAAAATACAACAATATATGGCAAATGGAAAGTGAGCAAACGGATGGACACCACATCAAGACTGATGGCAAGTAATAATGAAAACATCTACCTCCTCAAACTACTGCCACTACCACTGCCACTGCCACTGCCACCACCATCCTAGTTATTATGAGGGTCATCATATGATTTGCAAAAGCTAAGCCATGACTATAACACTAGTGTTGAATAAGGTTGCATAGAGCCACATTTGAGATCAGCCCTATGTGAATCACAACTTGTTCAAATTTAAAGCATATCAAATGACCCTTTTCCAACCATCATGTAATGGAAGAGTAATTGATCATAAGTTTTCCCCATTGACACAATAGTTGGATCTTGCATGACATCTAGCAAGATCAAGCACCAAAAATAGTTTGGTGTGCTTGCTTGTGATGTCAAACAAAGAATAAACTAATTTTTTTAGATGAAGAAAACAACACACACATAACAAATGACTAAGTGGGCTATTTAATAGGCCACACAATAACTAAATTCCTAATGATATGCCACTAATAGTTGTTATCTAATAACCAGGTGAGCAGTACTATCATGGCACCTAAATAGCAACAAATAAGAACTCTACTAACTGACAAAGATTTATTCAACATAGTAAACAAAATATCTCTAGAATTAGGTTGACAACCAACATTCTCCTCTTAAGCCTAATTTAATAAATCTATCATTCCCAACAAATGCTTCATACTTCAAAGGTTTTATGAGGATGTCAGCTAGTTGATTTTCTGACTTGCAATACTCCAACTCAATCTTCTTCTTGTCAACTTTATTTGTCAAAAAATGAAAGTGTGTGTCGATGTGCTTTCTCCTTCCATGTATGACTGGTGATGAGTGGCGAGGTACCCCTATGCCCAACCATATGAATCACAAGCATTCATGCACGATCCGGTCAAATTCCACAGGCCTTAAGTTCCCACATACACTGGTTTCAAGACATGAAATCTAATCGTGACAATCATTATCTTCCCAACTACACTTATGGAGATTAGTTGTATGGTTAAGTGTAATTGAGGCACATGATTTTTATTATTTTATATTTTATTCATCTACGATTAACAACAAGTTAAAACTCAATTTGTAAACTAATTTAACTAATCTAACTGCTAATTAATAACTAACTATCCTAACATAAGTATCCATTCCCACTCTCTGTGCACATCTTGAACACATATAACATTGTTGGGTTTACCAAATGTTAAGCGTTGCTAGGATTACCAAGCATCATATGCATGCTTGAAGTGATCGTACTTGTGTGCTTAATTAATTTCTATTTAATCTAGCTATCTTAGTTTAGCTTAATTACTTGGAAGCATTAAAGGAAATGGCACAAAACATTAAATGCATGAATAACATATTTAAGCTAGCCAAGCTCAAGGTTTGATCAGAAAGCTCGTCTTTATTGCCACACACACTACCATGCTTAGGTACAATAATGCTCAAATAAAGATCCATATACTCAGTGACTCTTGATACAGGCACTTTGGAAAATATTCTAACTCTAGAGAAAAGAAACTACAAGCGCTCTTCTATGCTATGGCAAAAACTATTCCAAAATGTGTGTCCAAGCGCTATATTTATAGTCTAGCACACACATCGCAATATTGGATATTTGACATCACTTCTTGGGCCCCAATATCGGGTATATGATATCAGGGCTTCAATATCAAATAGGCCAAATACCATTCATCACACCCCCACAACTAAATGAAAACTCGTCCTCGAGTGAACAAAAGGAGGAACAAGTCCCTTACAAAATATTGGGAAGGTATGGGATTACTGATTAACATGTAAACTAACTCAAATGGAATAGATAGACACTAAGTGCCCAAGTATACAAATTTACAATCTTTTATAAAATTGGGTATTCATAACAATAGAATTGGACACCCTAGACAAAACTAACAACCAACTCCTTTGGCAGCTAAAGAGTGAGGGAGAAGATTCAACGTTCATGAAGGATCCTCGTCATATGGTGTTGTTGCTTCTTCCTTGGTGAAGATAGTCCCACTTCCAATCCATGTTCCCCACTACAATCACAACAAAATTTTGGATTAGTGTGCAATGTGTAACATATAGCTTTTAGGTACCTTGTCTCATTGGTAGTTACAGTTGGCTAGGTTTTAGATTATGGTGGATTGATTCCTTTAATAATAATAGTAGGAAGACTAAAAAATAGGGTGAAATGGATAACCAGTCCATTATTAAATCCTAAAAAGTCAAAAAGAGATGAAATGCTTAAAGAGCGTTAAAGAATTCACAACAATAAAAAGAGGATTTCACTAGAAAAAGATTACAAAGATGTGCTGGATGTCATTGATAGGGCATTGAAAAGGATTTGATTGTGAGAATGTCTAAGGATAAAAAACTTAAATAACCTAATTAAAAGGTATGTAAGTGGGTCCTCCCTAAAGTAAGCACATGCCCTTTATTGCCCTTGCATAACATCAAACCAAGGAGTCCATGGGCTGACATGGATGATTAATGGTTATGGAACATTAAGTACAAAAACTTAGAAGAGATTACCTAAGAATTTTGACATATGAAACTAAGACATTAAACAAGAACATGAACATCAACAATGAGGTGAGGCATGGAAAGCATAGATGGATGAGAGAGAAAGTGGAATGGAGTTCTTGATTAAGGTTACATGAAGTCCCTTGTGAATTTTATGGTTAAATGACCTGATAAGATCTATCCTTAGTCTAGACCAAAACCAACCACATTCAGTGACTTTACATCACCACTCTAAGGCTGGTCCACCTCCTTGAGACATAAGAGTGCTCCCATAGAACAACCACTGATCCTTATTTAAGAAGAAAAGAGATGCAGGAAGTGAGAAAGGGCTTTAGTTCGAGGGGACCTTCAAGCATGGGTAACATGTCTTTCTAGTCCCATAACCAGTGATTGTATTTCGTTTATTTTGTCTAAGGGGTGTGCTTCCATCATTTTTGTTTTGGAATGGGAACCAAACCATACAAAGACTTATTCAACTTCTTGTTATTGGTCGACACGGAATGGTAAGAAATTCATGAAAACACATGTGCGCCCAAGTAAGCAAAAAGGCACAAAGAGTACCGAGTCCCCTTGAAGTCACACCCTATTCAAACCTTTGAATCCTTTCCAAGTTTGAAAACTACCAAGGTCACAAGTTCATTAAAATTTTATTAATGAAACATGGACCTCATACTTTCACAATAAGGAAAACCATAGAGTTTGTGAATGGGTGGATGTTGTGGACTAAGTACCTATTTCATGAAAAAGAAACCATGTCCTAGTTATCAGTAACAAAATTCAAAGCTAGAATCCAAACACCAACAAATAATTGGATAGCATATGCCCACATCAAACAAACCACACTATACCTAGTTGGAAATAAGGCACATTATTATTAAAACTCAGTATGAAAATCACATCAAAATAAAGAAAAATATATAAGAAATTATAAAATATTTAAGAAAAATAAAATGTACTAACAATGTTGTAAAACAAAATTGGAAAAATTTAATAATGTAAAAACAAAAAGGTGTAAGATAAAGAATGCATAGAATAAAAAGTTGTAAAAATAATAAGATGTAAAAAAATGTTTAAAATAAAAAGATGAAAAACTAAGGAGGCACTTATATAGTTAGCATGGATGGCCATCTCCCCCATGACTAAGTTGAAAGGAGGAGATCTAAAAGATTGAGTGTGGTTGTCCATCCAATGAGGCATTTGTTGCACTAGCTTGCTTAGGCTTGTGGAAAGGTTTGACTTGTTGTGTGTTGACCAACTACTTCTTGTTTGGGCTCTCAGGTTTGTAGGTCAACATGGCCCCAAAAGGGGAAGTTTCATAAATGATATAAGGTCATTCCCACAACATCTGGAACTTAGTTTGTTGAGGTACATGTATGAGGTTCTAGTAGAGGACCTTATCTCCTAGTTGAAATTTGACTTTCCTAATTTTAAGGTCATGGCATTTTTTATTAAATACCTTATGCAACTTGTTAGATGATAGGACCACCAATTGATTCTCATCTAGCAAGTTGATATTTATTAATCTTTCTTTTTTTGCTAGACTTAAGTCAAGGTCACAAGTTGTTGACAATGTATAGAGCTTAGATTGAATAGGCAGAGTTGGTAATTTTCTATACACCAACTCATAGGGAGAGTAGCCTATAGGGAGTTTCCATGTTAAGCAGTAGGCTTAGAAGGAATCATTGAGTTTTGTGCTCTTGTCTCTTCTATATTTGCTAACAATTCTTGTTAGGATCTTTGTGATTTCCCTATTTGTAACCTCAGCTTGGTCATTGGCTTGGGGGTGGTAGCATGTTGTTAGTTTATGTTCAACCCCCAAGCGTTGCGTAAGCTTCCAAAAGGTAATGTCTGTAAAGTGGGTTCCATTATCAAAAATTAATGCATGTGGCACACCAAACCTATTTACAACATTCTATTATATAAATGAGCAGCAATAGAAGATGTACAGTCAGTGACATCTGCTACTTCCACCCATTTCATACAATAGTCAACAATGACTATGATGTATGCCTTTCCATTTAACATGGGCATGATGGAACCCATGAAGAATGCCCCAAATGTCAAAGGGTTCTAGTGGTTGAATCCACTATTGAGGTCCCTCCATTCAAGCAGTTATTCCACCATCTCATTAGTAGTGCTCACAAGAATGGACAAATTAATGAGCATCCTTGAAAATTATTGGCCAATAATACCCTACCATCAGGATGTTAATCGTTGTATGTCTCCTAGCACAGTCACCCCCACAAGGACCCTCATGAGCATGCTAGAGAACGTGTAGTTGATTAGCATCAAGGACACACCAATGAACCAAGCCATCAATGCACACCTTATAGAGGTGTTTATTGATCTCCATGAAGCATTTCACCTAGTGAAGAAACGATTTTTTCTTCCAATGGTCTAACCCTTGTGGCATCTCTTGAGTGAGAAGATAGGTGAGAATGTCATCATAGCATTTAGGCTCAATGAGTAATTATTCAGGTATAGCCCCAACAAAGAGGAGTTCATTAGGAAAAAAATTAGATATTGGACTTTCCTCCTCTTTGTTGTCTCATAACAATTGAGACAAGTGTTCAACAACCACATTCTCAATTCCCTTTCGATCTACCATCGTAAGATCGAATTTCTGCAAGATCACTAGCCACCATATGATACAAGGGCTTACCATTGGCTTATTCATTAGGAAGCGAATCACACTGTGGTCAGTGTGCATAAATACTTTATATCCAAGCCTAAAATTCTCTAGAGCAAACCCCATTACCATCAATTCTTTTTCTGTGATGGTGTAGTTCAATTGTGCACCCACAATGCTTCAACTTGTGCAATGGATGTAATATGGATATTTCTTATCGTCCAACTACATAAGCATAGCCCCCAAGGCATAATTTGATGCATTGATCATAATGTGAAATGGTCTAAACTTGTCAGGTGCCTGTAGAATTGGAGTGTCTACAAGTTTCTCCTTTAGTTGTTGGAATACTTTTTCACATTCTTTGGTCCAAACAAATGAAACATCTTCCCTAGTTAGCTTGACCAATGGTTTTGCGATCTTAAAGAAATTCTCTATGAATCATTGATAGTAGCCAATGTGTACAAGGAATGACCAAACATCATTTATAGTTTCTGGTTGACAAGTAATTCCTTGGATGACCCTTATTTTTTTAGGATCAACCTCAATCCCTTCTTGTAAAATTTTGTGTCCCAATACAATGTCTTCTTGGATAATGAGATAAGCTACAGGTTTATTTTCACACACCTTTTTAGTACTTGCTCAAGGTGGTCCAAGGCTTGCTCAAATGTAGCTCCATAGGTGGAGAAGTCATCCATAAAGACTTTTACTCTACTATTGATTTGCTACTAAAAAATACTTAAGACCAGACATTGGAATGTAGCAAAGGCATTGCATAGACCAAAAAGCATCTTCCAAAATGCATAGGTCCCCTAGGGACTCATGAATATTATATTGTCTTGATCCTCTAGCATGATCTAGATTTGGTTATAGCCACTATAACCATCCAAAAAATTATAATAACAATGCCTAGATATGGTGTCCAACATCTGATCAATGAACGACAATGGAAAATGATCCTTGAATGTTACCATATTCAATAGTCAAAAATTGATGCAGACCCACCACTTGCCACCTTTCTTTGGCACAATCCTGAGTGGACTAACCCACTCACTGTTCACAATGGGATAGACAAACCCCACCTTGAGGAGTCATTTGATTTCCTTAATAATGATTTTCTTTGATTTGGGATTCAATCGCCCCTGTGGCTTCCTCTTTGGCTTCATGGTCGGGTCAATATAGATACGATGCTAGCATATCCTAGGATCAATCCCTATGCAACCACATTTAATAGCATCTATTTCTGTTCTAGAGCAAGATTTGCATTGATTATTATTGACTTTCCATTTTTCAATAATGCATATTCCATGCTAGCAAGTAGGATTTTTAACTCAAGGGGCTCTTATTTAAAATTTTTAGGAATTTCTAGCTCTCCCCAATAGGTATCATCATTTGCATTATTAGAGAGTTGGTGATGAACTTGCTCTAGTTCATCCATGCCTACAGCATAAGTGCATGTCAAGCTCTCAATAGGTTCCATGCACATTGTGTTGCATTCAAGATTAGCGATCAACCACTGGGTGTCCTCTTGTTTTATGGCTACTATGTACAAACACCTTTAAATATCTACTTTAAGGGCACACTGCCTACATGAAGAAATTGATGCTTGTTTCATGGACTGGAGTTTTTACACACAATTACACCCTGTATCATTGTACGTGATACATGGAACTCACTTTTTCTCAATCTTTCCGAATGCATTTTCCTTAGATATCTCCAGGGAAGATCTCTAATGTCCATTCTTACATCAATAGTGCTTAGCCATGCCCTTCCCATAATAATTGGAAAGTGCTCTTTATAGTTCTTAACCTTGATTACTAGGAAATCAACAAGATAAGACCATCCACAGACAGTGGTCACAATGTCTTCTACTAGCCCCAATGGAACAATAATGGACCAGTTTGCCAATTCCAATCGAATATTGCTCTTCTTCAGAGGTGGCAAGTTCTAGCAATATACATCTCATGAGAAATTAAGTTCACATCGAAACTTGAATCAAGAAGAGCTTTACATGGTTCATTCCTAGCAATCTGTAAATAAATAACAAGACTTCCATGATAAGCTAATTTCCTAAGAAGGTTTCTAGACTAGATCCAATCAAAGATGACATGAGTGAACATAACAGTATGGATTTTGGGAGGTATTTGGTTTGAAAGGGACTCAAAGGGATTAGATGCAAAAGGAGATGGAGAAGTAGGATTGCCAACTGCATGTGTATGTGAGGGTTTAGGTGGGTTGTTGGGTTGGGAAAAAGGTCTTTTTTGTGATCTAGTGTTTGAACTACTCAGTTGGTGAACTGATTGTAGATTGATGACCTTGGTAGCATTGTGTTGCTATGTTTGAGTTGGAAGTTCATCATGCATAGATGGAGCATGTGGTAGCTATGTTGAGGATGGAGGAATAGGTGCAGAAACAAGAGGAGGATAAGGATAAAATGTGGTATCCCTCTTGGAATGTGAAGAATGAGTTCTATAGTAGTCAAGAGGATAGTAGTGATGTTGGAAAGAAGAAACATGACTAGAAGAGTCACATGGAGATGGGGGTTACTAAATATAATACCCATATGGATTTGGTTATTTGTAAGGGTATTGTTGCCTTGGTAATGGTAACACCCATGACTATGGTTGCTACCACTATTCATACTGTTTGTACGATTATAGTGGAGTTCCACTTGGATAATATTGTTGTTTCTAATGGAACTACCTAGGATTTCCTTGAGGATAAGGCAACCTTTTGAGTGCTTCTCTTTTTGCTAGTCATGGATTCAGAGAATACACCCCAAACTCTTGTAAGTGTAACACGATGGGATAACATCCCTTAAGATGTTCATATTGATAGATGTCACACCCACCATCATCATCTAATTTAGTTTCTACAAATTCCTCGAATGTAGCAATCTTGCCCTTACCCCTTTTATTGGCACATTCGGCTTCTTTTCTCCTCCTATGATCATGATTACTACTTTGTTCTTTGAACTCTTCAATAATTTTCAGGATAGCTTTAAATCTGCTATCCATAGAGTCCCATAACTAATCTAGCTTAGCTAAAATTTCAAAGGTAAATTTTTTAATCAGTAAGGTTTTCCAGTTCACCACCTTATCAAGTAATGATTCCTCCTCACTATCACAGAATTAGACCTCCCTCTTGCGAATGGAATGACCACAATTGTATTCTTCTACACTTTTGCGTTTCTTCAACTCTCCTTCTTCTTTTGCTACTTGCTCGATTAGCCGTTGGATCTGATGGGCTCTTAATTATGACAATTGCCCTTGGGCATAGACTCCAAGAGTTCTCCTCATTTCTGATTGGAGCCCATCTATGATATGACGAAGTTACTCCTAGTGAGAATAACCATGGCCAGGACATCTATGCAATAGAGAATAGTATTGGCCCATGGTGGCATCCAAGGGTTCATGTATCCCTTGTTTTCATCCTTAGATCTACCTCCTCAAGTTGGATACTCGAGAGTACATTTGATATTTGTCATTGAATTGTTCAAGAATTGTACTCCACCATCTAATGGATTCTGATTCTAAGGACCGATACTAGCTTTTTGCTTCTTTAATGAGTATCCTCAAAAATAAATTAAGCTGTTGCCAATCATTTTCTATATTTTGCCAGGCATAAGCATCATGAAAAGCCTAAAGATGGTTTTGCATATCTGAGTTGTATCTTCCTTTGAACCTATGAATATTTTTCATGTCTAGCCTCTTAATCTAACTATCCTTTACGTGCCTTATGAGAATTCTTACTACCTCTGCAATGTTTGGCATGCTTCGAGTAGTGAGCAAAGGCTCATCAAGGCCATGATTCTAGTGCCTACAATGCCCTTTACTACCCCATTATTCATGGTGATGGACCTCTCTCGAATGTCTATGCCCCAAGTCTTAACTTTCTTAATGGTCCCTATGATCATCTTAGTCTCATCGATCATCGCCATCATGCTATGGTGATTCTTTCACTCAGCAACTCCATTATGCTATGGACTGTAAGAAATTGTGACTTCATGCTTTATTCCCTGCTCTTCATAATACTCAGTAAATTCATTAGAATTATATCCACCCCCACCATCAATTCTTAGAATTTTAACAGAATAACCACTTTGCCTTTCAACATGAGTTTTGAACTTCTTAAAATAGTCAAGAACTTTAGATTTCCATTTCATAAAATAAACCCATGTTTTCCTGGTGAGATCATATTTAAAGGTAAGGAAGTACCTATTGTTACCATTTAATAGGACATTCACATGGCCACACACATTAAAATGGATGAGCTCAAGTGATTGTGTTGCATGTCAATTATTTCCTACTACAAATGACATTCTTGTATGTTTTCGAAGAATGCAAGCTTCACATAACTAGTTAGGATAATGCATGCTAGGCAAGGCATTCTTGTATGTTTTCTAAGAATGCAAGCTTCACATAACTGGTCAGGATAATGCATGTTAGGCAAGGCATTCTTGTATGTTTTCTAAGAATGCAAGCTTCACATAACTGGTCAGGATAATGCATGCTAGGCAAGCTTTTCACCATAGTTCCTCGTGCAAGCAACTTCAAACTGTGGAAATTTAGATGACCAAAGCAAAGATGCCACAACCAAGATTCATCTTGTATAACAACATTAAGACATGCATAAACTTCCCTAGTAATGTTAACTTGAAACATATGATTTTTTGTCAAAAGAGCTTTAAGAATGAGTGTACCACTTTTATCAAGAACAAAGATTTGATTATCACATAAGTGCATCTCATACCCTTTTTCAACTAGCTGGCCCATGCTAAATAGATTACTCTTCGTATCTGGCACATAAACTACATCTAAAATATATGTGTGATCTCCATTTTTCAACTTAATGAGTATTCATCTCTTATCCATTACTGGTATAGTGCTGTCATATGCAAATTTGACTTTGGAGCAAATTAACTCATCAAGATCAACAAAAAGCTCCTTCTTGCTACACATGTGATTGGTACACCCAATGTTAAGGAACCATGTATGGTAGTTTGACACTTCACTTGTTGTAATAACCATCAAAAGAGAATGATCTTCATCATTTTCTTCTTCTTGTACACAATGAGCCTTCTGATTATTCTCCTTATATCTGCACTTATTTTAATAATGGCCAAATCTATGACAAGAATAACACTAAACAGTAGATTGATCATACCTTCCTCTATCACATCCATGGCCTCCACCTCTACCTTGGCCTCTGTGGCTTGAACCTAAGCTCTTGGCATCATTATTTTGATTACCTCTACCTCAATGGTTATTACTATGACCATCACACCCTCCATGGTTGTTACTATGACCACCATGTCCTTGTCCTCTGCCTCGAGAACTACCACTCTATTGATTGTTTTCAGCTTGATCACCTCTGGTAGAGAGTTGACTTTGGAATGCTTACTCAATTAGCTTCTTAGGTTGCTTCTTCTCATTCATCTGGTGCTCATGAGCTTGCAACTTACCAGACAATTCCTCAACTATCAACTCGAACAAATTATGGGCTTCCTCTATTGCCACCACAATATGCTCAAATTTGGGCATGAGCATCTGTAATAAAATCTTCTCCAGTTTAATCTTATCTTTGTACTCCTCTCCATAGGTCTTCATGTGGTTTGTCCCAGCAAGAACTCAACTTATATAGTTGGTGATAGTTTCAAACAATTCCATCTATAACAACTTGTATTGACGTTGTAAGGTCTTAAGTTTCACCTCTTTAACTTTGTCCACTTGTTTGAATGCAATGACTAAAATATTCCAAGCTTCCTTTGACGAAGTTGCTCCTGCAATCTTCTCAACAATTTCATCATTGACTCCTTGATGAATAAAATACAGTGCCTTCATATCCTTTTTCTTGGCCTCACAATGGATGGTCCATTGTACTTTTGTTGCATTCTCAACAATATCTACAGCTCTATTTTCCACAACTCCTAGCAACTGTTGGTAATCAAACAACACCTTCATTTGGACACTCCACCTATCATAGTTTTTGCCATTCAAAATGGGAATGGAAATCTAAACTCAGCTATTCATGGCTCCAATACCACTAATGTCAAAGTAAGAATAAACTAATTTTTATTTTTATTTTTAGTTTTTTAGATGAAAAAAACACACACAACGAATGACCAAGTGGGCTATTTAATATGCCACACAACAACTAAATTCATAATGATATGCCACAACCAGCTATTATTTAATGATTACATGAGCAGTGCTATCATGGCTAAATAGCAACAAACAAAGACCAAAGACTTATTCAATATGGTAAATAAAATATCTCTAGAATTATGATTCTCCTTGCATCACGAAATCCTAATGCCTGTGATCTTCACCAATATTTCCCTATCCAGACCTATGTGCCAAAGATAAATCTGGATAAATTTTGACAAACTGTTTGCGTTGGATTTGGATGTACAGAATCACATTAAATCCGCAGTGAGTACTTATTTCATAATTTCCAAGGAAATTTTGTCTGGATCTATATGTATACGTTGAAATAGTCACCTTGCCTTGCCTCGCCTCGCATTATTCTTGCCTTGTTCTTGATGTGTGCATTGTACATTAAAATCTTACCTATCTTCTCCCTGCTCCCTGCTCTGAATCTTACCTGAAACTCCATTTCATTGTTAAGTGGCCAGCAAGCAATCAAGATTCTTGGCATCGGCATGACACAGACCACAGAAAACAAGGGAGTACGAATGAATAAACAAACACACAGAAATCAAGAAAAGGGCTACTTTGGTAACCGAAGTTTCGGACGGGGCGTCCGAGGTAAACATTGCATTTGAATGGACTGGCCTTTGGGAGCGTCCAAGGTTCCGCCATCACTAACACATTCACGCGTGTTTATTGGTCATTGCTGGTTTTTGCTCTTTTTCTCAGATCTCTGCTGAAAAAGGAAAAAAACAAAACAGGGTCATAGTCATGGTCATGAGTCATGAACATGATTACGGATGGATACTTGTTCAACTTTTTTTTAAAATGTGTTTGCTTATGAGCCAACGAAGCCCACCAGCACTTAGCCAATGCTATATGCAACCTCATGGCACTCTATTTTTACTTTCCCTTTCATCATGACTAGTGCTCATTTCTCAGTGTCCCAAAAGGTTTTCAATCATCGTAGCTGAGGTGAGTTACTGGGCTGTCCCTAGTTTAGTTAAGTTGTGTCTTCTTATAATGTGGTTGTCTTCAACATGGCCCTATGGGGCCAGGTCATGGTTGAATAAAAGTATTAGTAGACATGATTTGTTATAAATTTGATTGAGGCTTGATGCTCAATTTCATTCTTGGAAAGATTGGATTGATTAATAAAAGGGTTTCATTTTATTGCTGTTATTTTGGATGTTGCAGAAATTATATGTTTGGCCAGATTATAGCTCGAGTAAGGAAATGGATTCCATGAGCTTCATACCTTTGCAAATTTTCTTGCTTCAATTTAATGGTGATATTGCAATCTTCTAAGCAATGATTAACAATATTTTGGATTTACATTGTACTTGTTCTATATTCTACAATATTTTTTAATGATAATGAGATTTAATTTTTTTAAAAAAACTAATATATTTAAATTTTCTATATCACATCCTTGGCTACAAACCTGTCCGCACTTTTTCCTTGGCTACAAACCTGTCCGCACTTTTTCTTAAGGCACATGTACCCAAACATGTTCAGAATCACCAATCCTGGATTCTTTGCGCGAATCGGATTCTTTTGATGCATACATCCAGACACATTTTGCACCCCAATTGGCATGCATGACTTTTGGCACCTGCTTTCCGCGTTTGTTAACATGAAGCTTAGTGCGCCAGGCATGCGCACGGATGAGCTCGACAATGTGGAGAAACTTGAGCAGAAGCATGTCCAGCGCTGTGGCCAGGTCTTGATTGAGCTCGTGGAACTGACACACAATGGCATCATCCTGCATATGGATCCAAAGGCAACTTGTCTCGCCACAATCTTCCAAAAGCATCTTCATCTTCTGCATCATGATGCAGAGCTTCGTGAAGCACAAAATGGGCCATGGAGGCAGCAGCTGCGACGAGACCAGAACATTCACTGGTAAAAGCAGCGTAAGCATCACGGGCGGTGGCAGAGCTGCAAATGCATGCTAGCTACGATGCGGTGCATTGGCCGCAAGAGCCAAGAGAGACAGGAGATTTTCTAATTTCAAGCCTCTCAAACACCTGATTCCAGATGATACGGATCTTGTTGAACTTGTAGATTGCTAATTTTGCAGTCTTGAATATGCCATGCTCTTTTGTTTTTTTCTTAACGCGGAGCACAGACCCCCCACTACAAACTCGACTCCCAAGATAGATGCTACCTTGATTTGGGATTGGACTTTTTCAATAAATCCACTAATGCCCACGAACATTTCATCATCAATATAGGTACCATTGTATCTCTTGGGGCCTTGAACGTTGCCTAATGTTGGATAGGGCATTTTGGCACCTTGATAGGTAAAAGCCATGGTGTTAAGGACTGTCTCCATGGTGAGGGTAACTGCTGAACCTCTGTCATGAATTCCGTCGTCGTTGCAATTCCCACCTCCTGATTTATTCCCCCATAACCTACTAAAGACCATCACATGTTTTCTATGCCACCATAAAGAGGATCAAAGAAGGATTCATACCATTGTATGGGTATGATACTAAACAAGTTTATCGAAAACTATAGGGAATAAACTCTCAAGAGGTATATACCCTAAAATATTGAAGTTTTAAGTTTACATATGTCATCCAATGCTGTTCCCTCTGCAGCCTTCCGCAATTCGTTAATTACTTTGGTAATGCAAGGCCTTAACTAGGGTTTGGTTTTGACACACCACGTTGCCACTCGCAGTCAAAGCTATGGATTGTATACTTTTAAATTTTCATTTCAAACGCGAGTATAAGATTTAAACGGAGGTGCTCTAGATTCCCCAATCTCACGTAGAGTTATGTTTTTGTAACCTTTGCCCTTTCTGGCAAACAAAATGATGGCAATTCCCAATAGGGTAAAACCTAGCAAACTAACATCACTTTATGTCCGGATTGTCACACCATGCTTCTAATGCTTCTTTGAACTTGAAACCTTGAACTTGTTGCTAGAAAAGTCTTTAAAATTAACATATTCAAGCTGCCTTGGTATTTCACCGTTAAAGTTATTATTCTGTATAAACAATTCTAGATTTGTTTTAGTTTAGATTTGTTTTAGTTTTGTTAGCCAAGCTGGAAGGTGACCATTGAGATGGTTGTTGCTTAAATTCATGGTCTGCAACATGATTTGATTTGAAAGGTCTAGCAAAAGTCCTATGCTAGCATTGGAATGTTGATATCAATAGAATGGTAAAAGATTACTATTTGGAAAGAAAAAACAAACAAAAAAACATTGCAAGAGTTGGTGAATTAGAATACTTGGTTGACTTGAACTAAGCAAGTTTGGATATCAAATATGTAGTATACAATAATGATTACTATAAGATAGCCCTACAAGTGATGATCCACTCAAGGATTTTAGGATACAAGAAGGGCTCACCGCAAGATTTTCAATAGAGGAAGGGTCTATAGCATACTTTGACAAAGCTATATTGCATATAACAATGCATTACATTTAATAAAAAAGTAGGGAGTAGAATCTATTAGCTCAATTTTTCATGACATATATTGAAACAAGATCATTGAGGAACTTACTACAATTATGAAAATATTATCATGTCCCTATTCCCAAATAGTACTATTCCATAATGAGGAGTTGTAATTATCATTATAAGACCCTTGATGAAAGTGCATACTATAATTATGGGTATGTCGCTTAGAGTAATGTTTAAGGATTTGACATAAGGTACTTATAGTGGCAACTTCCAAATTGTACAAGCATTTATTTGCAGAGCTAATGAAAGGTGAGTAACAGGTCCTAGGTGAAGTGGAACAACAAAAGCCTTGATCATTTCTTTTGGTTGGATCTAGGCCTAACTTTGGTGGTAGTGCTACATTGTCTTTAAAAAATACATACCTTCAAAAGATAACTTGAAAGAACCATAAAAAATACAATTCATTTCCTTTTACATTTTCTTTATCATATTCACTATGCATAATGTCAAATATAAAGTATTGTCCTAACATTCGTGCAAAATAGAATGTTACAAGTAGTGATTGCATAAGTTGCGCTTAAGTGCCAATCAGGTGCTTAATTGTCGTTGTGGTAAAAAATTGCACTGACTTAAAGCGACAATGATTTTATACAACTTTGTGCAACTGAGGTGCCTAGTCGAGTTTACCTATGACCAAGTCGACTTTCGGGATATTAGCATAAAAACTCTATTGAATTTAACTAGATTATGTTTTTAAAATCTATGCTTTCCATTGCAGTTAAAAATTGTGTGCTTCTACTACATGATTTAGCAAAAAAATCAACATTGCTACATGATCAGCGGTAAGGTACCCCTATGCCCAACCATATGAATCACAAAGCATTCACACATGATCTAGTCAAATTATGCAGACTTTGTCATTTCCAGTGCACTAGCCCTTTAGAAAGTGAATCTAGCCTTAAGGTCAATCATTGTCCTCCCAATTACACTTGTGATGTTCGTTGGTATGGTTAAGTGTAATTGAGGCATTTGATTTTTATCATTTTTATGTTTTATAGTTGGGTGCTTGAATTGTAGATAAAAAGGGATTTAATTAACTAATCTAAATTAACTATATTATTTAACTAATACTAACATAAGTATCCATTCCCACTTTCCATACACGTCTTGAACCCATGTATCTACTGCTAAGTGACCAAGTGCTATGCTACTAGGCGTACCAAGCAATAACGTTGTTGGGATTACCAAGCAAATACATGTTATGCTCGAAGCAGTCATACTTATGTGTGTAATCTATCTCGTTTAATTGTCTCATCAAAGTAATAACTAGGAAATATTTAATAATTAATTGAAAACATTTAATAAATAATTGGAAACAATAAATGTATAAATAAAATAGCTAATCTATCCAAAGTGCTACAAAGTTTATTAGAAAGCTCATCTTTCTTACCGCACACACTATCGTGCTCAGGTACAACAATGCTCGAATAAAGATTCGTACACTTAATGACTCCTATTGTGGGCACTCGAAGAAAAAATTCTAACTTTCAAATGGAAAAAATTGAAAGAGCTCTACTACAATTACAATCTACTATGCCATAAATGCAACTACAAATGCGTATTTATAGCCAAAAATCAAGAAAATCGACATTGCGTCGACGGGGCCTCATCGATGCATGGTAAGATGCATCGACTAGGCCTCGTCAACGATGCCACATCAACGTAGCCAACTTAACGTGACTCATCATACCCCCAAGACTAAATGAAAACTCGTCCTCAAGTTCTTTTACAAAATTGGGAAGGTATGGGATTATTGACTGACTTTTCTTCACACAAAACATACTGACTAACTTGACAAAAATGGAGTGTACAAATCAACACATTACAAAAAATGAAGGTGTTCAGGACACAAAATTGAACACCATGATTCAACTCTTCAAAATTGGAAAACACGTTTCTTGATGATGTGAAGCTTGTTGGAGAAGATCAAACAGTCCCAAGCGGTGGTGGTCCTTGAGGCTCCAAGGGATCCTCACTAGCTTTATGCACTAGCAATGGTTGAGGTGGTTACAGTTGTCCTACTACTACTGCAACTTTAGGCGGGAGGTGGAAAGCATCTAACAGTGCTTTCATTTTCTCCTCCTTACTCCTAAAATCATGCATCATCCATGCAACTTTCCCAATGTGGGTAAGAATGGGCACATCCCAAGGACATGAGATTGCTAGAAATAACTCTTTGGCATTGAAAAACTAAGCAGCAAACTATTTGCGTTCAATGTCAAACACTCTCGCTATGTTCTTCAACTCCTAGTAGTCATTCATTTGTTTGGCTAGGTTCTTAGCAATAGATCATTGATCTCCAAATTGTCCTCTAAGAACTTTGAGGTCAACATTAGCAGTCTCAAGCTTTTGATTGGTGTCCTTATGGTGTTTGAACTTGGCCTCATATAGAAGATACAAGCTAGCCACTTGTTTCTCTAACTCTGACTATATCCATCTAGCAATCAGTATTGCTAGATTTGCATAACGTAGATTAGCCAACTCCATGTACTCTGTCATCTCCTTGATTTGCAACTCCTTCAAGCGAATCTCCGCTTTGTTGTAGGCATCAATCCCATCAAGGATAAGCTACCACATCTCTCTTCCTTGCTAGAGTTGTTGGAGGGCTTCATTTGGTTTCGCCTTTGCCATCTGGATTTGTTTTTCGTTCACTTCTTTTTGCAAATCGACCTAGTCCCTATAATGATTTTTCACTTTCTCAAATTTGAGTGCTTCGTTCTTCTAGGCAACGATCTCGATGGTCGATTTCTGGCATAATGTACCTCCTTCATTAACAGATTGTGGTTCTCTACAGTCAATTTCCTTAGTTTAGTATTTGCCCTGGTAAGCTACTCCTGTTGTTGATAAATGAAATCTTGCATTTGATCTTTTTGTGCATCAACATTTCGCAAGTGAGGATTTTGTGCGAGCAATGATTCATTCTCTTGGCACATCTGGTTTAAGTCCTTTTTGATTGAGTATGCTTTGTCTTTAGCTACAGACTATTTAAAGATGGTCATCACTGCCTCTTCCTCAGCCTTCTGACATTATTCTTGAAGCTTTTTGATAGCTTCATCTCTTGTCATTGTTGGGCTGAGGATTGTTTGTTTGTTCTACAAGTCAAGCACAAAGTTCGACAACCTCCATGGCCAAGCATTGATTTTGCTCTTGGGCCATTTCTAGTTGCCTCTCCAAAATAATGCATCTACCCCTTGCATTTAGCAGCTCTGACTGGGTTGCGGTGATGTTCTCCGAAAGATCAAAGATGTCTAGAGTTGGTTGCCTAGTTCCTACTAGTCATTCCAACAATTTTTCATGTTGAGCTACATCCAACTTTCTGTTGATTGTCTCTGTGGACATCTGCACATCTTGGAGTGCAAATACATCTAGTATAGATGCTGCGAGTGCATTCAGTGCTTCAGGTACAGGTCAACTACCACTTTTGTTGTTGTCTCCTACCCATGGTGCTGCATCCCTAAGACAGTTGCCTCTTCACCTTCCTCTAACCTCACTGAGAAGGTGGCAGCATTCCCAGATATTTCAAGGAATAAATGGTGTGTTACTAATGAAATTTTCACCTCTCGAGCATTGGGATCCAACCTCGAAGGCAACTACATTCTTTGGGTAGAGAAGATGGAACCATCCCTCTCCATCTAGCTAACTGTTCAAGCCACCTCATTAAGGTGACTCAGTACTAGCCGATACACAGATGGATCCACTCCACTCATTCCTGCTTATTGCTCTTTTTCACTCATGAGCTGTTCGTAGATTTTTTGCAAACGTTCAATGGTTGTGCAAGCTTCTAGTGTTGTTTCTTGAGTGGGTGGTGGTGGTGGTAGCTTCTCCTCTTAAGTTGTTCTTGGCATTTTATCCTTCATGATTTC
The DNA here is from genome assembly GCA_015680685.1 of Gnetum montanum. Taxonomy (NCBI): domain Eukaryota; kingdom Viridiplantae; phylum Streptophyta; class Gnetopsida; order Gnetales; family Gnetaceae; genus Gnetum; species Gnetum montanum. The sequence continues at coordinate 576,570 of MNCI01006382.1, forward strand.
TGCCCATGAGGCCACAAGAACATGCTTAAGAGTATCATTAGAATAGCAAACAATGCTTGTCCTTTTGCAAAGTTTTTTGATGAGGCATGGAAAGGGCAGGGTCTTTCTTCCATGTTCATTTTCTTTGAAACATTTTTCAATCTCCAAGTATAACAGTTGTGGAAGGTTAACAAGGAACTTCCCACTTAGAGTGGCACATGCTTGGGTGGAGAAAATAGTCACCTTGCTTGGCCTCACCATTAGATTGAGGTGATAGGCTGTAATCTTGAAATAAATCCACTCTGTTAGTGTGAGTGTGCCATACTCCTTATGATTGACCTTGTAGCATCATTGGATCCACTCCCTTTTGGCCTTAGGATTAACTTTTTTAGACAATTCAACTAGCTGTGTTCCTATGTCAGGCAACCCAAGTGCATGTGCAATGGCTTCTGCAAAGTAGGACACTTGCATGTCCTTGATCTTGACAATGGAACTTGGCCTTTAGCTATTCTAGAAGAGATAGGTCTCTTCCATGTACCATTCCCCACTGGACATGATGATTGGCCACATGGGAGAGGTCTGCAATTGGGTCTTGACATCCTACGGGGCTTTGTCCAAAAATGGCCCAAAATTGGTCTCTTGAAGGACTGATTTTTGACTGTCTCAGGACTGAATGATGTCTAGGTAGACTTGAGTCAACGTGACCTCAAGCCTTGGTGCGGGTCCAAGCACTTCTCCTCTTTGTGATTATTTAGTTGGCACTTCTTCCTCTAGAATTTGTCGAACAAATTCAACTTTGGGCTCCTCCCAAAGAGGTCCTGTTGCATGGGTCACCTCTAGTAGTTCTTGGCCTTATTCTTGTTGGCCCCTTCTAGCTATGGGCCATTTCTCTCATGGTTGTGAGGGTTTTCCTTCCTACTGATGTTTTTGTTTGGGTGCCATCTGTAATCACAAGAAGACCATGGATTAGCAATCATTGTGTAACCTTAAAACAATTGGGATACCTTAACTCTTGAGGATATTTACACTTAGCTAAGTTGTGATTATGCCTAATTTAATTAACTTAATTATCATTCATTTTATGTATTATTATGAATAATTCATCATAGAGGTTGTTGGAAGGATTAATTTGGGAAAAATGTGATGTTTATATATGGTTAAGGTTATTAACCCTTTGGGGAAGTTAGGAAAATCTCCAAAAAATTTCATCAATTTTTCATCAGAAACCTTAAGGTTTGTGGCCCCACGATAAAGACCTTACCTTTGGTAAGCGTAGGATCAAAAAATGGAATGATTTGGACAAATAGTTGGGAAGTTATGAGCTCTAGAAGATTTTGGGCTCTAAGAAATTGTAAAAGTTCCCCGTGTGTTATGAATAAGTTGCAAAAAATTCCAAAGTATTTGGTGGTATATATAAGATCTAAGCATTGCATTGACGAGGTTGCATCAACAAGGCCTTGTTGATGTAGTCAACCACCATTAACTTGATCAAACTTTTAAAATACAAGGAATTTTTGGATGAAATGGGGTCAAATGGAAGCTCATAAGACCAAGAATAGTATGAAAACATGAGAAGAGGGTGCTGAAGCTCATAAATTTGAAAAAATGGAGAAAATTTAATTTAGTAAATGAATGAAATGAAAGATTAAGGAATACTAAGAAGTTTACGTAATGGAAATGCGAAAGGTAGGATTGTAGTGATGTCAAAGGTAAGGAACCTTAACTAATCAAGCCAAGAGTTATGCAAGTGGGTCCTCCCCATAGCAAGCTCATGCCCTTTTTGCCCTTGCATAACCTCAACTAAAGGGTCTATGGGTTCCATAGTCAATTAATGGTTATGAAAAGTTAAAGACTAACCCAAAAGAATCCATTCAAGAATCCCAACACATCAAACCAAGACATGGAGCATAACATAGAACATGATAGTGAGGTGAGTTATGGTAGCATGGATGGATGATAGAGAAGGTGGAATGGAGTTCCAAGTTGAGGTCATAAAAAGTCCCTTGTGGAATTTGTGGTTAAAATTACCTAGGAAGTTCCATCCTCAATCCAAACCAAAACCATCTGCTCTCAGTGAATTTGCATCACCACTCTAAGACTAATCAACCCACTTGAGATACTAAAGTGCTTCCACAAAACAACCACCATTCCACAAGGAGAAGCAAAGGGGAGTAGGTAGTAAGAGAGAGGGCCTTAGTTAGAGGGGACCTTCAAGCATAAGTGCATGTTGTTTGAGTCTCATAACCAATGCTTGTAGCTTGTTTATTTGTCCAAGGGGTGTTCTTTGAATTCCCATTATTTTTTTTTGTTTTTTGTTTTGAAATTGGAACCACACCATGCGAGGACTTATTCGTGTCAAAGGGGTGTGCTTTGAATTTTCATTGTTTTTTTTTTTTTTGGAATGGGAACCACACCATTCAATGACTTATTCATCTTCCTATTATTGGTTGGCATGGAATGATAAGAAGTCCATGAAAACCACTCAAGCACTCAAGTAAGAAGAATAGGACAAAGAGTATTGAGTCCCTTTGAAGTCACACCCTTTACAAACCTTTGAATCCTTCCTAATTCCAAAACTACCAAGGTCACCAATTGATTAAAAGTTTCTTTAATGAAAAGGAACATGAAATTCCTAGAACAAGGAAAACCATAGAGTTCATTGGACGGGCGGATGATGTGGACTCACTACCTATTCCATGAAAAATAAACCATGTCAAAGTCATTAGACATTAGAATTCAAAAATAGAAACTAGACATCGACAATCACTCATTAAGCACACAACATCATTAGTAAACAGCAATAGCAATACAATGTCTTGTGATAATAAAGCAAATTTAATAGAAAAAATGAGAAAATATCACACTTAAACAAAATAAAGTAAAATATATAATAAAGTGTAAAATAATCAAGAAATTTTAAAGATACTAAAGATGGTGTAAAATTAGAAAAATTCAAAAATCAAAAATTTGTAAAATCAAAAATGTGAAAAAAAAAAGAGGAGAAACTAAGAGGCCATGGTAATGGTTAGCACGGATGGCCATCTCCCCCACGATTGAGTTGGAGGAAGGAGATTTGAAAAATAGAACGTGGTTGTCCATCGCTTGAAGTGGTATTTGCAGTAGCCTATCTTGGTTCTAGGAAAGGTTTAATTTGTTGGATGTTAACCAACTACTTTTTATTTGGGCTATCAAGTTTGTAGATTAACATAATCCTAGACGGAAAGGTTTGATTGATTATATAAGGTCCCTCCCACAATGTTTGGAATTTTGGCTTTTGGGGTACATGTGTGGGGTTCTAGTAAAGAACCTTATCTCCTAGTTGAAGTTTTACTTTCTTGATTCTAAGGTCATGATGTTACTTACTGAATGCCTTGTTCACCTCATTTAAGGATAGGGCCACTAAGCAATTTTTTTCTAGTAAGTTTAGGTTGATTAGTCTTTTTGTATGTGCTAGACTTAGGTCAAGGTTTAGATCATAGGCTGTTGAGAGTGTACAAAGCTCATATTGGATTGGAAGCATTGGAAGTTTCTCATACACTAACTCGTAGGGAGAATAGCCAATAGAAAGTTTCCAAGTTAAATGATAAGCCCAAAGAGCATCATTAAGTTTTGTACTCTAGTCCTTCCTATATTTTCTTATGGTCTGCAATAGTATTTTTGTAATCTCCCACTTGGTTACCTTTTCTTGACCATTGGCTTGGGGGTGGTAAGGTGTTCTTAATTTATGTTCTACTAACAAGTGTTGCATTAATTTTCTAAATGTGTGATGGGACACGATATCGCATGGGCCGCAATATCGCGTCGTCCCCCACGATATCGTGATGCGTCGTCATATCTATAAATAAGAGGTCACGCTCCCTTGTTTCTCATCCTAGGCTTAGACCGTAGCGAAACTCTAGCAGTTTGATCCCTTCAAAGATAGAATATTTTCCATGTGCTCGCAGTAGGAACTCCAAAGTCAACAGATCTTTATTCGAGCAGACATTGTACCTAAACACAAATTTATGTACGGCAATAAAGACGAACTTCTTGGATAAACCTTGCAGTGCATGGAATAAGCTAATTAGGATTTTATTTACTGTTATTTACTATTTATCCTTTAAATTCTTTATTAGTTATTAAATCTTTCTTAACCCTTCTCTCCTAGTTAAGTGCCTCAGTACGACCGCTTCGAGCACGTGTGTTATGCTTAGTGATCCCAACAACGACTAACATTTGGTAACCAAGGTTGCATTGGTTTAGGGTGTGAACGATAAGTGGGAATGGATGCTAACGCTAGGTTAATTCAGACTTAGTTAGTTAGTTAAAGTTAGTTAATTAGTTTCTTCAACCCTTTGCCTTATCAGCATAGGAGATAAAATCGAAAAGCTATAAAAATCATATACCTCAGCGTTACTTAACCATACACCGTGACAAATACAAGTAAGTCTAGGAAGACAACGAATAATTAACCTTAAGTATTCCATGAGGCGTGTAGGCACTTAGTCTGTGGAGTTCGACTAGATCGCGTGTGCTATGCTCGTATTCGTATGCTTGAGTGTAGGGGTACCTCGCCACTCATCATTGGCATCGTTGCTGGGGACTAAGTGTTTGTGTGCTAAGTAGAACATAGGAGATCACTCACATCGTTGGGAGCTTAAACAAACCTTAGGGTTAATTAAATGAAAAATTATATAATGGTTAAATAGCACACCAAATAAGACACAATGTCTTCTTCTTCTCACAAGAGCATTACACCACCTAGAGATAATACAAGAAACAGTCAGCAATCTAAAACACATAACGAAAATCAACCAGTTCCTCAACAACATTAGGTAGTATATACTCATCCCGATGAGTACATACCAGATTTTACCTTTATCCTCCATCAAGACGAACAGCTACGATGGAGAGAATTGCAAGGTAACATAGTGTTATCTCCAGATCGGTTAGTCCCAAACATGCTCCTCCATGCTCTTGCACAGATCAGCATGACACAGCTTTATGCTGAATACATTATAGGTGATTTTGACACAAGGGTTTATCATCCCATAGCAGCACAACATATAAGGGACTTGAGGCAGGAGAGCCAACATACACTGTTGAAGGGCAAAGGGGTCTTGCACATCCTAAGTGAAATTGGAGATGGTGAACCACTTATAACAGGTTCTCTATCAAATGATGTTCCCCCTCCTAATGATAGTGAGGAGGGTGGGGTATCAGAACCTATGATCCATGATACACAACCCTGGTTCTGATCCCCATGAATGCTAGCTGTTCACTGAGGGAACAACAACACATGATAAGGATGGGCACTCAGATCGTCATCACGATCAAGGCCGAAGCCACAGAAGAGAAGGTAGGAAACATCATCATGGTGATGGTTCTCCTTCTTCTTCTCCTTCATCACATCATTCACCCTCTGCTTCCACATCTGGGTGTAGCCACCAAGAACATAATGGTGAGGATGGAGGTAGATAAAATGAGAGACCTCGAGGAGAAAGTCGAGAGCGAGGACAAGGGCATGAACGAAGGGAAAGTAGGGAACAACATAGACACCATAGATGTCATGAAAGAGACGATCATGACGAGCCCCTACTTGCAACCCAAAGTATGCTCAATATAACGAAGGCAGTGAGAATACCAACAAGGCATCTAATAGATAGCCAGATCAAGCATTTAGACATGAACAACATCCCATGCTTTGAAGGGGGATACAACATTGATCTGCAAAATCATTTACAGGCATTCCATAATGCCTGCACCTTGCAAAACATAGAGAACGAGTGGCAGAAACTAAAGTTATTTCCCAGGACACTCATAAAAGAAGCAGAGAGTTGGTACTGGTCCTTAGAACTGGAAACCATTAGGAGGTGGAGTACAATGTTAGAACTCTTCAACGATAAATATCAAACGTACTCCAAAGTGTCTAACTTGTGTAAGCAAATCCAAGGATGGAAGCAAGGTAATCACGAACCCTTGGATGCTACCATGGGCCGCTACCACGCATTGTTAGATTGTTGCCCGGGCCATGCTTATGCACAACGGGATCAACTTCACCATCTCATAGATGAGCTAAGGTATGAAACTAGGAGAACCCTTGGGACTTATGCCCAAGGGAGATTATCAGAACTTAGATCCCATGAGATTCATCGATTGTTGGAACAAGTAGCCAAAGAAGAAGGGGAGCTACGAAAAAGAGAAAGCATGGAAGAATATAACCGTGATCCCTCTCTTTGAAAGAATGGTGTGAGATTTTGCGATAAAGAGGATGAGTCACCACTCAAAGAGTTGGTGAACAGAAAAACCTTGCCGCTTCAAAAGCTAACAATAGAAGTAGCAACTAAGGTAGATTAGATATAGGACTCCTTGGATAGTAGACTTGAAACTTTCCTAAAGATTGTAGAGGAGTCTAAGGAGGAACGAAGTAGTGACAAGAACAAGATGAACTGGAGAGATTTAGGCCCTGCACATGACAAGGGTAAGGGGAAAATAACTATCTCTGATGAGGTTGTGAATTTGGACATAGACAATGACGATGGATGTGAGATCTAACAATATGACCATCCTAAAGGATGTTGTCCAATCATCTCACATCTACAAGAGTCTGGGGTGTATGCACTCAACTCGAGACTCAACAGATGGTAGACACCCTGAAGGTTACCTTATCCCCAAGGTACCCCAAGGCAGTTCCACCAATCGTTGACATACTATCCAAGTGGAACTCCACCACAACCCATTAGACAACATTAGCAGTGGCAATACCCACAGTCATGGGGGATGCCATCGTCGAAACAACAATACCCTTACCGGTAGCCAGACCCATATGGATACTACGTGCAACAGTTGATTTCTCCACGTGACTCCATGGGTCACACAACTCCCCAACGTCACTACCAAGCTCGGGAGTACTTTAGAAGGACTCCTTCTCCTCTGGGAGACGATCCACATCCATACCATCCTCCTAATCCATATGCTTCTCTTCCATCGTTAGTTCCCATACCACCTGCTCCAACAATGCAAGGGGAACTCCCCACTCAACCGTAGCAACGAAATGCTACGAGAGCTGTAAACATTCAACCCACTACTGGTTCTGAAAACCACAAAACAAGAAGATCTTTCTTCAGAACCAAAAGCCCAGACAAGCTCTCACAACAAGAAGCAGTTGAGTCTGTGATCACTCCTCCAACATACAAGGCTTCGGAGCTCCCTTCAAACGAAAATTAGAGCTCAACGTAGACGGTTATGTTAACACATACCGTAACCAACTGGATCAAGGTAGGCCACCTTCCCAGGAAACTATCTAACCCTGGAAGTCCCTTAATCTACCTCCAAATCATCGAGAATGAACCACATAAGGCTCTTCTTGACTCAGGTTCCGGAGTCAACTTAATTTCACAAGAAATGTATCAAGCCTGAAACCTATCCCAACTTAAGAAGAGCAATATCCAACTAGAGCTGGCTAACCAATCCATCACCATTCCCTTGGGATTGGTGGAGGACATAGTTACCACTGTGTGTGGTTTGTCATACCCAGCTGATTTCTTGGTGATAGAAATTAACAATGACAAAGGGGACTTCCCAATTATAATGGGAAGGCCATGGCTGAGTACAATAGATGCGTACCTAGGGATCCACGATCTTTCCTTGGAAATATCTAAGGTAAATATTTATAGCGAGATCGAGAAGAAGAAAGTTCCATGCATCACATACAATGACTCAAAGGGTGAGGACATGCAAGAATCATGGGTGATGCGAAATTTAACATCTCCTGCATGTAACCAGTGTGCACCAGAGGATACCATTCAAAGGTGCCTATATGTAGCAACCACACAAGTAGTGGACACCCCGTGGTTGACAGCTACTAGAAAGAGTAACCCATCAACATGCATGGAACAAACTAGGGGAACAACTCATGCTAACAACGAAGGCATAGACACATTGGAGTATGAGCGTCATCGACTTCCACCCCTTAATCTAAGAACATCAATGGGGAGAAGTTGGGCACTTTTAAGAAATTTAAATAGGCGTTCATTATTTTGGATCTCTCCCTTTCCATTCAGTCATGGGGCAGATGGCCACCTGTGCTAATAAATCGAGGCCCTCAGTTCTTTTTTAGTTTTTGTTGTACACATTTTTGTTTTTACACGTTTTTGTTTTATAAATTTCTTCAACTTTTCTTATTTTTGTTTTACAACATAGTTATACTTTTTCATTTTGTGTGTGTGTGTGTGCGTGTGTGATCCATCTTGTAAGTTTGTCACCCAATAAGTGTTCTTTATGATGGTATGAACTAGTTTTTATATTGATTGCTTATGTTTGGTTTTTACCTTTAAATTATGATGTTGATACTAAGGTATGTTCTTTTGATATAGCAAGCAATGAGTCCACTTCATCCATTCATCCACCAAGTTCTATGATCTCTCTCAGCTTAGAAATGTACAGTCCCTTTCTAAATAGGAACTATAACAAATTGGTGACTTAGCATTTCTCAAACTAAGGAAGGACTCAAGGATTGAAAAGGGTGTGACTTCAAGGGAACTTGATGCATTTGTGTTGGCCGTTCTCTTGGGTGCTTGGATGTTTTCTTCTTGAGTTTTCTTGCCGTTTCAACATCACCCAATCATCAGGAAGCTGAGCAATAAAAATAACAAAGTCTTTGCATGGTGTGGCTCTCATGTATAAACACATAAAACAAAAACAAAAACAAAAAAAAAGAGAGAGAAAAGAAAAAAAATGAGAATTCAAAGCACACCCCTTAGAAAAAGTAATCCCTTGGGCTACAAGCATTGGTTATGGAATTAAAATAAAAATGTTTCCTCTAACTAAGGCCTTTCTCGCTTCCCATTCTTTCCTCCTTATTTCATCAAAATGGTGGACCCTCTTGGGCGAAGGCATTCTTGTTACTTTTAGAGGATGGTTTGGCCGAATGCATTGATGTGAAGTCACTGGATGTGGTTTGTTTGAGGCCGGACTTGGGATCTACTAAGTCACATTAATCATTAACTACACAAGGGGCTGTACCCCACCTTATTCTTGGGATTCCATTTCATTCTCTTCTCTCCACCCTTCTCTCCATTATTCACCTCATTACTGGTTGTATCATTAGTGTATATTTTGGTTGATGCATTGTTTTCTTTTTGGTAAATTCTTGTGGTTAAGACTTTAACTCTTGTTCCATATGACATTCCCAGAGCCTACGGACTCTTTGAATGTGGGTTTGTCAAGGCATTAATGGCATGAGCCTGCTTTGGGGAGGACCCATTGACATTCCTATTTGGTGCACCAGTTAAATTCTTTTCCCTAACATTTTGCAATCCATTTTATTTTGTTCATTTCCATCTTGACATCCATTTCATCGACGTTATCGTTTTCTCTTTTTCTTCCTCTTTCTTGTTCTTTATTCTTTCTCCATTCTATCGCCACCGGAGGTTCGCGATTAGTCATGGGGCTAAGGGCCCAATTTTTTTGATTTTCTCCTAACCCCTACACCTTTGATAATCATCATTATTATATCTCCAGATCCGCATCAACCATACCATAACCTAGCCAACGGACCTTTCACCGGAGCAAGGTATCAATTGCATTATGATTCATTTACCCTTGCTAATATAAAGACTATGTTGTGTGTGCAAATGGTAATCATGCAACAACGGATTGGATCTGGAAAGAACACTTGGAATGGAGCAGTGCTGAAAACAACTATGCAAGGAGCAAGATCGAATGGCGCACTTAAGGATGGACAATGAAAGGTGCAATCTTAGCGTTGGCAGCAGCAAAACTTCTTTCTCTCTCTCTCTTTCTCAGCTACCAAATAAGGCCTGATGTCAAATGTAATAAGGTGTTCACTCTTGTTGTCATGAACACCAGTTTTGTCTTGTCTTGTAATGATGATCCGTTCACATGTCATCCCATTAGTTCCATTTTGAGTTAATAATTCCATACCTTCCCAATATTTTGTAAGGAACTCAAGGACAAGTTTTCATTCAATCATGGGGGTATGATGGGACGCGATATCACGTCCATCACGATATCGCATCCGCGGCGATATTGTGTACACGATATTGCGGTGTGCCGTCATATCTATAAATAAGAGGTGGCTCTCCCTTGTTTCTCATCCTAGGCTTAGACTGTAGCGAAACTCTGGTAGTTTGATCCATCCAGAGATAGAATATTTTCCATGTGCCTATAGTAGGAACTCCAAAGTGAACAGATCTTTATTCGAGCAGAGATTATACCTAAACACAAGTTTGTGTACGGCAATAAAGACGAACTTCTTAGATAAACATTGCAGTGCATGGAATAGGCTAATTAGGATTTTATTTATTGTTATTTACTATTTATCCTTTAAATGCTTTATTAGTTATTAAATATTTCTCAACCCTTCTCTCCTAGTTAAGTGCCTCAGGACAACCACTTCGAGCACATGCGTTATGCTTGGTGATCCCAGCAATGACTAGTGTTTGGTAACCAAGGTTGCATTGGTTCAGGGTGTGAACGGTAAGTGGGAACGGATGTTGACGCTAGGTTAATTCAGATATGTTAGTTAGTTAAAGTTAGTTAATTAGTTTCTTCAACCCTTCGCCTTATCAACATAGGAGATAAAACCGAAAAGCTATAAAAATCATATACCTCAGACTTACTTAACCATACACCATGACAAATACAAGTAAGTCTAGGAAGATAATGAATAATTAACCTTAAGTGTTCCATGAGGCATGCAGGCACTTAGTTTGCGGAGTTCAACCGGATCGTGCGTGCTACGCTCGTATTCGTATGGTTGAGTGCAGGGGTACCTCGCCACTCATCAATGTGGCATTGATGAAATGAGTTTCATTATTAGAAATTAGTAAACATGGCATCCCAAACCTATTCAAGATATTTTGTTGTATAAATTTGGTAGTAGTGGATGATGCACAATCAATAACGACTGCTACTTCTACCCATTTTTTGTAGTAGTCAACAACTACTATAATATACACTTTCCCATTAAACATGGATGTGATGAAACCCATGAAGTCAATGCCCCATATGTCAAAAGGTCCCATTAGTTGAATCCATTGTTGATGATCTTCCATGTGAGCAATCATCCCCCCGTTACATTGACAATGTTCACAAGACTTGACAAATTGGTGGGAATCCCTAAAGATTGTGGGCTAATAGTATCCTGCCATTAGGATTTTTATGGTCGTGCATCTTTCTCCATAGTGGCCTCTGTAAGGCCCTTCATGAGCATCCTGGAGAACACGCAATTGATCTTTGTCAAGGACACACCAACGGATTAGGCCATCAGCACATACCTTGTAAAGGTGTCCTTTGATATCCATTAAGTATTTGACCCGATGAAGAAATTGTTGCTTTTTCTTAAAATAAAAGTCTTGTGGCATCTCTTGAGTGAGAAGATATGTGAGGATGCCATTATATCATATTTCTTTTTTAGGCATTTTTTCACTTATTGCTCCAGTAAAGAGGATTTCGTCTGGAAACTAATTAGAGAGTGGGCTCTCTTCCTCTTTATTATCCCATCTTAAGCGAGATAGGTGGTCAACAACCACATTCTTGGTCCCTTTCCAATCTATCATAATGAGATCAAATTCCTGCAAGATCATAGGATACTGTATGACACAAGGGCTCACTGTTAGCTTATTCATGAGGAAGCGGATTACACTATGGCCCATATGCACAAATACTTTGTAACCAAGCACATAGTGCTTGAACTTTTCTAACACATACACCACTGCCATTAATTCTTTTGCTATGATGGTGTAATTTAACTGTGCTTCCACAATGCTTTGACTCACGTAGTGAATATAATATGGACATTTCTTATCATCCATTTGCATGAGCACTGCTCTCAAAGCATAGTTAGATGCATCTTTCATGATATGGAATGGTTTGGACCAATCTGGTGCTTGTAAGATTGGTGTTTCTATGAGTTTCTCCTTTAATTATTAGAATGTGTGTTCACATTCCTTGGTTCAAATGAAAGGTGCATCTTTCTTTGTAAGCTCTACTAAAAAATTTGCAATCTTAGAGAAATTCTCAATAAATTATCAATAGTAACCAATGTGTCCAAGGAATGATTGGACATATTTAACGGTCTTTGGTTGGTGTGTTATTCCTTGGATGACCCTTATCTTTTCTAGGTCTACCTTAATCCCTTTCTATGAAATTCAGTGCCCTAACACAATGCCTTCTTGGACCATGAGATGGCTCTTTTTCCAATTGAGCTATAGATTTGTCTCAACACATCTCTTTAACACTTATTCAAGTTAGTCCAAGGCTTGCTCAAACGTAGCTCCATAGGTGAAAAAGCCATCCATGAAGACTTCAACACCACTACTGATTTGCTATTGAAAGATACTAAGGACCAAGCATTGAAATGTTGTAGGGGCATTGCATAGGCCAAATGGCTACAATATGCGAAAGTACTCCAGGAACTCTTGAATGTTGTCTTAGCTTGATTTTTAAGTGCAATTTGAATTTGGTTATAGCCACTATAATTTTCCAAGAAGCTATAATAACAATGCCTAGATATGGTGTCTAATACTTGATCCACAAATGGCAAAGGAAAGTGATCCTTAAATGTTACCATATTTAACAGCCTAAAGTTGATGTAGACCTGCCATTTACCATCCTTCTTCAATACAATTATGAGTGGACTAACCCACTCACTATCCATGATTAGATAAATGAACCCTGCCTTGAGGAGTTGCCCGATCTCCTCCTTAATGATTTGCTTTAATTTGGGGTTCAGCCACCTCTGTGGCTAGCTTCTAGGTTTCATGGTCAAGTCAGTGTAGATGTGGTGTTGGCATATCCTTGGATTGATTCCTATTAGCTCTAGATATGACCAAGCAAAGGCTATTGAACATTTATTTGCCACCTTCAACAACTTTTATTTTTGTTCAAGAGCAAGTTTGGCATTAATGATGACCAGTTTATCATTCTTTAAAAATGCATACTCCATACTAGCTAGTAAAGTTTTTAGTTCTAAGGACTCCTGCTTGAAGTGATCAGGGATTTCCAACTCTCCCCAATAGGTATCATCATCTTCATTAGAGAGTTAGAAATGAACTTGTTCAATTTTGTCCATGCCTTCAACATATGCATATGTTAGGCTCTCAGTTGACTCCATGCATATTGTGTTGTTATCTAAATTAGCTATCAGCCATTGGGTGCCCTCTTGTTTTGTGGCTACTGTGTACAGACACCTTTGAATATTAATTTTTTGTGCACACTGATTACATGCTTTAATGTATGTGCTCTTGATTGACCAAATCCTTTACACACAATTACACCCATTATCATTGTATGCAATGCATGGAATGCACTTCTTCTCAATCTTTCCTAGCTCATTTTCCTTAGATATTTCGAGAGATAAGTCCCTTATACCCATTCTTGCGTCAACTATGCTTAACCAAGTTCTTCCCATAATGATAGGGAAGCCATTTTTGCAGTTGTCCACCTTGATTACTAGAAAATCAGCAGGATAGGACCACCCACAAACCATGATCACAATGTCCTCTACTAATCCCAAAGGAATAGTAATTGACTAATCTGCTAATTCTAGATGGATGTTGTTGCTCTTCTTAAGAGGGGGTAGGTTCCAGGCCTTGTACATATCATGGGAGATGAGGTTAACTCTAGAACCAAAATTAAGAAGAGCCTTGCATGGCTCTTATCTAGGAATCTGTAAATAAATGAGTGAACTTTCTAGGTTAGATCTTTTCATAGGAAGATTGCCAACCTTGGTCCAGTCAAAAACAACATGGGTTAGCATTACAGTGTGGATCCTAGGCGGCACTTGGTTTGAAGGGCACTTGAAGGTATTTGATGCAGAGGATGAGGGTGATGGAGATATAGGATGATCAGTTGAAGCAAGCTGTGAGGGCTGGAGAGGACTGCTAGGCTGAAAGAAAGGTCTTTTTCTTGATTGATTATCTAGACCACTTGGTTGAAAAATTGATTATGAGTGTACAGCCCTTGTAGCATTTCGGTGTTGCGGCTATGGAGGAATCTCATCCTACATAGACGAGGCAAGAGGTCATTGGGTTGAAAGTGGAGGTGTAGGTGTAGGTATAGGTGTAGAGGGATGTGAAAGATGATATGGATATGGATATGGGTTTTCCCCTCAAGTAGATGGAGAATGTGTTCGATGGTACTCTAGAGGGTAATAGTGATGTTGGAATGATGCATGACTTGCAAAACTCCTAAGGAAGATGGGCTATTAAACATATTACTTGTATGGATTTAGTTACCTATAAGGGTACTACTGCCTTGGTGGTGGCATTCCCCATGACTATGGTTGGTACCACTATTGGTATTGTTCATAAGGTTGTGGAGGAGTTCCAATGAGGTAGTAAGCTTGTTGTTGCTGATGGAACTATCTTGGATTATCTTGAGAGTAAGATAATCATCTTGGAGCTTGCCTACATGCTAAGTAAGGATTCAACATGTATACTCCAAAAGCTTGTAAGTGTAACACCACAGTAACATCCCTTTGGATGTTCATATTGGCATATGTCACATCCAATTTCATCATCAGAGTCGTACTCCACAACTTCCTTTACTCCACAATCTAGAGTATGTCTAGTATTTGTCATTGAATATTTCTAACATGGTACTCTATCTGTGGATAGATTTTGGCTCTAAAGACTAGTACCAACTTTCAGCTTCCTTAATGAGTGTCCTTGGGAAATGTTTGAGTTTTTTCTACTCATTCTCTATGTTCTGTAAGGCATAGGCATTTTGAAAAGCTTGTAGATGTGTTTGTGGATTAGAATTGTATCCCCCCTTAAATCTTGGGATATTATTCATGTCCAGGTGCTTGATCTAACTATCTTTAAAATGCTTAGTTGGGATTTTTACTACCTCTACAATGTTGAGCATACTTCAAGTCACCAATAGTGGTTCATCATCATCATTGTGTCGATGACACCGATGATGGTTTTGATCACCCCTTCGATTTTGGTGGCCTTCACGATCATTATTATCTCGGTGATCACATGTATCACGGTTGTTTCAATAGTAGCTTCCATGAGAACTGTTAAATGAAGTGGAATGTTTGGAATTTGATGAAGAGGATGAAGAGGAAGGTGGACCACCACCACCATCGCCACCACGGTGTCTGCCACCACTCTTACACTTGTTATGATCACCATCCTTATATCCCCTGTTGTTACAATGTTTACCTAAGTCCCTACCTTAGCTATCACTTTTTCCTGAACCTAATTTATGAATAGTTGATCGTAGGATCAAGTTCACACCCTTGCCATCAATAGCAAGTAGTGGAAAATCTTCATGTTAAGAACCTTTCAAGTGAGGATCCTCATTGTCCTCTTGATTTAGTAGAATAAGGGGTTAGTGTAATGTTTTCCCTTTATAGCTTCATGGAGTTTCTCTTGACATTGATCTCATTTAAGTTGTGTTTTAGTGGGATAGTAGTTTTGAGTGTCGTATCCATCCACAACGTATTCTTCATAAAGATCTGCTATGCCCAACTTCTTAAGGGTTTTGAATAGCACCCCAGGCATAGATCTATCAGGGGGTAACATGACATTGCCCTCCATATCATGCCATCACATGTATTCATCCTGATGTAGGATGAATGTGAAATTTGGCATAAACTCATCTAGATGAGTGTATACCACTTTGCATTCTTGTGGGACCGGTGGTTTGGTATCTTCAAGCTTATGAGAACAAGAAGACATTTTACAAAATAAATAAAATTGTTGATGTGCCTTTATAACTTTTATGTATAGTGGGAATGATATTGACCTTTAGGTTCGCATAATGATATCAATGGTATTCACTTAAATATAAGTAACACACATTCCACAAACAAAGTACTTGGCAATAGTGCCAATGATGAGTGGTGAGGTACCCCTACACCCAATCATACGAATCACGAAGCGTTCACGCACGATTTGGTTGAATTTTGTAGACTTTGTCGTTCTCTAGTGCACTGGCCCTTTAGAAAGTGAATCTAGCCTTAAGGTCAATCATTGTCCTCCCAGTTACACTTGTGACATTCGTTAGTATGGTTAAGTGTAACTGAGGCATTCAATTTTTATCATTTTTATGTTTTATAGTTGGGTGCTTGAATTGTAGATAAAAAGGCATTTGATTAACTAATCTAAATTAACTAATTAACTAATCATTTAACTAATCCTAACATAAGTATTCGTTCCCACTTTCTGTACACATCCTGAACCCATGTATCTGCTGCTGGGCGACCAAGTGCTATGCTACTGGGTGTACCAAGTAATAACGCTGTTAGGATTACCAAGTGAATACGTGTGCTGCTCGAAGCGGTCGTACTTATGTGTGTAATCTATCTTGTTTAATTGTCTCATTAATGTAATAAATGAGATATATTTAATAATTAATTGAAAACATTTAATAAATAATTAGAAATAGTAAATGCATAAATAAAATAGCCAATCTATCCAAAGTGCTGCAAGGTTTATCAGAAAGCTCATCTTTATTGCCGCACACATTGTCGTGCTTAGGTACAACAATGCTCAAATAAAGATCTGTATACTCAATGACTCCTATTGCAAGCTCTTGAAGAAAAACATATAACTTTCAAATGGAAGAAATGCAAGAGCTTCACTACAATTGCAATCTACTATGCCATAAATGCAGCTGCAAGCACATATTTATAGTCGAAAATCAAGAAAATCGACACTACGTCGATGGGGCCTCATTGATGCATAGTAAGATACATCGACTAAGCCTCGTCAAAGCGACCGTGTCGACGAGGCCTCATCAACGTAGGCAACTTAACGTGACTCATCATTACATTTGTGTTTTTCTTGACTTGTCTACGAGACTATACATCTCTCTCTATCTTTGCTTTGTAACTAGCTCCTTTTGTTGAAAAAGGGCAAATAAATGGCTAAGAACAGGGCAACGAGGCTGCTCGCATACTATGAGCCACACAAAAGATGACAAAGCTAGGGTAGGCATAGTTTGCATCAACAACAATGCTTAGAGCTAGATTATTCTTTAGTCACAAAGGCCTTGGTACTAAGCACACCTTGGCTTATTACATGTATGATCTGTTTGCGAGAAAGAGCAATTAAGGTGTTGCATGATCGAAATTAAGAAAATCATTAGCCTAATTTAAAAATTGTTAGTTTAAATTTTTTAGGTTTGACTTTTTGATCAACTATTTGAGTGATTATTCACCTACTAGCCAACTCCAACTTTGTTATGAAGATGCCAACTCGCATCCAACTTAAGCATTGGTTACAAGTAAACACTTGATAAATTTATTTGTAATTTCCTTGCTAAAGTCCCTTTCATTTCCTCTTGCATTATCCTTTTCCTTATCTTATTGAGGATGCCTAAGTCAAGTATAAAGTAATGTTGAAGTCTCTTTCGATTCCTTTGACATTTTCCTTTTCCTTGTCATATATAAAGTAAAGCAATGTTGATGTAACAACGTTGCCCCGACGTTGCCCGGCACCCCAAGGAATTCACAAAGATCCAAAGGATCTTGGGCGGAAGACCTAGGGAATACGCCTCAAACAAGCAAGCATCGCACAAGTGTAAGCAGAAGAGAACCAAGAAAACAAGTACACACACAACCTTGTAGACCACATCGATAGGAGGGGACGATGCACCTACAAAGGAAGGTACCTCACCCCCAGATCCCTCACAATCTAGTACAAGGTGCGGCATGGCACCGCACCAAAACTATCCAGTCTTGGTTGCCTACATATCTACGACCGCCATAGAATCAGGGCCATGTAGTTCTCCACGGAGAAGAGGGAAGGAAGAGGACTTAGAGAAGAGAGTAGCAACAGGAGTGTGTCCTATTGCTAGCTTGGTACCACCAAGCCGGGGTGGGTTTTGTAACACTTGAGAGCCACCCGAGGGCACCTCAGAGTGTTCCATGGCCCCCGAACCATGGGGAGAGCCCAAGAGAACCACCACTTGGGACATCTCTCACAATCCTCCCCCACATAAAGAAGCGACGTCCTCGGAGCGGAGCCTAGGATAGCTTCGAGTGTACACTTCACATGGGTTCGGAACTCTGTCAATTCCGGGGATCCGTCAACTCCATAGACGGCAGGCTTGAAGGAAGGAACCAACCCCAATACTTGATACGTCCTTCCATCCAATGCCTTGCATGAAACGCAAGGGCAATTGGAGGAAGCCCAAGACTTTCCTTCTCTATACAAGCGGGAGAGTCCAACCCAAAGGGCCAACGTCTCTAAGGCGTCCCCTAGATCCGTCCCTTTTAAGGGTCTAGAGACATATCTTGTTGCGTAAACCCATAACTTATGCAAGAAGATCGCTCCTCTTCCACAAGTCCCGCTGAGTTCCTCTGTGAATGGCATCTCAGCACCCCTTCATTTTTTTTTGAGGGCTCACCAAGGTCACTACCCATGGTGAGGGACTTGGGAACATCACACTGAGAGGGAGGACATGCCCCTAAGAGCCATGTCTCTGCAAGCAACTCATGCTTGCCAGAACTCCATGTTCTGCTACTCGCATCGAGTTCAGAACTCCATGTTCTGCTACTCGCATCGAGACCCATGGAGGTCTCACCAGTGCAACCATCTAAGCACTGACTCCACATGTATTGGTACCGTGCACAATCTCTTTTCTCATCATTTTTGTTCAAGCTGGTATGAAGGGAGTCAATCATGTTCTCCCTTACAAACAAGGTACAAGGGCAGATCTTTGAGCTTGACCTTGCCATCTGCAGACACCAGCATCGCATGCCTCAATCCATCATTCATCATTCCCTAGTATTCCAACAAGAGAGAGAAGATCCAAAAATCTATTTGGAAACTTCTCGAAGAGGCTACATACAACAAGCCCCAACTTTCAGGAACACCTCTTGTGATTGTCCAACATCGAGAATGCCTGCTCGAATGTTAGAACAAGGGAGGGTCAATTGGGCAACCAACCCCATGACAATCCTCCATCACCTGTCTCATATCAACTATAAGCACATCATCAAATGCAACCATAATATCTCGTTCATGGAGAAGGGTCACCCACATTTGCCACATGCAAGCCATCCTTCCCACACCAAGTTATGGGACAAGCACCATTTTCTGAACACAAGGCCCAAGAACAACATAGAGTCACCTCTGAGAGTAACTAGATCATGAATTCTCTGAGGAACATCAATGTTCTCCGAATTTGCATTTCCCCACTATATCACAAACGACTGCCAGTCTCACGATTAGCACCTTTCAGTAGATTTTGCACTTGCAGGAAGGATCCTTTTTTAGGAGGTTTCTTCCATAGGGAAGTATAGCAGCCCAGCTACACCTTACCCATCATACACGCCCAAGTAGTCAATATAGCTGATAAAACCATCTCTAGAACTGTCACCAGCTGAGGGAAGACATGGGTTCACAAGTCTTACCCAAATTCATTTTTCACCTTGAGAACAACTCAAGATACCAAGCATTTCTGTTCCATCTTGGGAGATCTGGGTTTTGTTTCATACATCCCAGTCAAACCCATTTACATCAATTTGTGGTGGACAAGGCCACACCACTACCTATTGTCATTCAACCCAAACAACAGACACAAGTCAACAACAACATCTTTCCCATAGGAGGACCAAGTCCTCAAGATAGTTTTTACATGGAATGGGCTTTCATCAACATCATTACAACTCAAACATAAAATAATTCATCCCCCGAAGGGTTTACAATCAGGATGGTCTACAAGAGAACCCCAACAAGAAAGTTACTCTGAAGACCCCAAAACTACGAGAGTACACAAGATCATGCCTTGCTTACATGAAGAGGAATATGTATCTTTAATTTACATCAACAGCATGACCTCACAAAGGAGGTTTCATGAATTTTCACCAAGGTAACAACATTCTGTCTCTAAGAAAAAGCCCCACGAGTTCACGAACATAGGACAACTGCTAAGAACAAGTCCCAAACATCAACTGCTTATAGGAGACAACCATCTCAATACCACCTGCCTTATTATTTCAGGAACTGAAGAGGGCATCCATTGAAATGGAGAACGATCCCTCATAATCAACTCTGCTATCCCACCAGGGAGGTGAGATCACCAACATGAATTAACATCACACCAGAGACATGGGACAATACATCAGCGAGGGACTCTGTAATACATCAATGTACATAAGGGACAGAGTACATGGGACAATTTAGCAAGACACCACAGCCTATTAGGCACAACGAGTCCCCTATCATGGAATCACACCATAGACCACGAAGGCACCAATCAGTCCCAATCTATGAGAGTGCATCCTAGCTCTCCAACACACCAAGCAATTTGTTATGAGAGCCCACCAACATGCACAAACCATTAGAAGCCCACAATCATGAAAGCATCGGCTCAAGTGTTTCGAGCACATTCAAGCTCACCAAGAAAGGCCACCAGGAGAAACCACAAGTTCTGTATCTGTAACGTCATTTGTTCAAGGATGGACCTCCATCCCAACGTTTGGGCTACTGCTCCACGATCGCTTCCAACATGCAAGAGCAAGTCTAGGTGCCACTACCCAGAACTCTACTCAAACCCACCATTAGACATCACATTGATGTGAATTTCAGTCAGCAACGATCATCTGTGGACAAGATCTTTGCCAGTCCAAGAACACAAGAAAATGTGTTCCCAAGATTTGTCCTATCTCAAGGACGTTCACCAAGCATACACGATCCAGGCACGCCAACATCATCAAGAACACATGGCACCAGTTCACGAGCATAATGGACAAGGACATGCCCTGGCCCATTCATTACAACGCTGTATCACAACTGAAGCATTTCTCATGAGGTTTTCAGCAGAATTATACATCAAGGCACAAAGGCCATTTACAACATATAGCAAGGGTGCTTTAAAACAAGCACCAAGAGAACACCATACATCGGGCTTGGCCTTGTCACAGTGTGTGGCATAGGCCTACAACCAGGAGACAACTGAGTCATATAGGCAATACATCCAGCACTTTTGAGTGCATACAACCGAATTGAGAATACCACAAGGATACATTTCACACACCCAAGGATCAGATTACATTCATATATGGGAACATACATGGTATATGGAATGCTACCCAAGCCTAAAAGACTATAGGACAACTACCCAAACCCTTCCTAGGCTGGAAGATTTAGGCCACCAAGAGCATACCAAGAAAGAACCCTGGTGTTTTGAGAAAAACTTGTCTCTGTCACGAATCATAAACGATCAGCTGTCATCTGTCATTGGTCTCAAAAGATACATGATCTACTGTCACACTGAACTG
>MNCI01006382.1:598594-627655 GCA_015680685.1 Gnetum montanum
AGACACACCAAGAGAGAGATAGCACACTCTCAAAATCTCAATATTCATACATAACAATCATTCCCAGCGACTAGCACTGGCCTCAACCAGGACCAAAATTTCAACACACTTGTATGAGTCATGGGCAATAGACAATCTTCAACTCAACCCAAAAATAAGGAGGAAGACCAAGGTCTATCCAACAACAAGTTCGCATCAAACCAATTCTCGCAACAACGAGCAACATCACGAAGGATGTGTTCACAAGAAGACCCTCATTAAAAGAGGTGTGGTCTCAACAAGAACCAACAATAGGATGACCCACACCAGTAGTCTTCAAAATCAAATGACCAAAATGTCACCAATCAAAATAGTGATGCCACAAGCAACACCACCGGCTCAACAAGGAGCACAACTCACAAGGATCAACAATAAGGGCAATCATGCCTCATGCACAATACGTTGTCAAACAAGACAATAGCCATTTGGCTTTGAGATGACACAAACAACCACTGCATCCTCAACGTCCCCAACAATAAGTCATCATACCGCGTAAAACATTTAAGCCTTGCGTTACGAATGATAGATGCAACCACGATAACACGCATATAGAATTTGAAAGCGCAACCAAGGAGACACGCATACAGAAATAGACAAACATACAATCGCAAACATGAACGTACGAAGTCTACCGACAACGGTCTTAGTCCACCCAAAACAAGGCTCACCAAGAGCACATGTTCGAAAGACCTCCAACCTGAGGTACCTAGGAACCATCTTGTTCCAATTTGTATTTCCCCATACTCACTGTATCTAGGGTGAGTGGGAGTGCTAAGGATATCAAATCCTGCACGATTCAACAAATGCCATCTCAAACATGTCATCTGGGTGGAGACCGAAGTAGAGACTCGGTCTGATTCATCCCAGATGAATCACTGGAGACCTAAGATGGGAGCTCCTTGAGCAACAAAATTTCTGAGTTGCCAGTAGAACTCCTCTCAACCATATCACATACAATCACAACTAGTCCAACCACAAGTAAACAAATGAAGGACATCACCACAACACCATCGTTTATATCCTTAGGGAGAGCAACATACCTCAATTGCTCACATCTATCCTCTTATGAAGAGTGAAGAACATTGCCATCAAGAAACTCTTCAAAACCACATAAGGATATGATCCTAGATCACCTAGGTATCAATCCAAAGGGACCATTAACCAAACAAGCTCAATGGAGTAACACCACCAAAGAGCACAAGGCCACCCTCCAAGGGAGTGGTTAGCCAAAGTTGATAATGGGGTTAGCTAGTTTCTATCGGAAACCTCACAAACCACAAACCCTGATACCCACTTAGCGAAACTTTTACCACTGACTAAAACAAAAACGCTCTGATACCATCTGTAACAACGTTGCCCCGACGTTGCCCGGCACCCCAAGGAATTCACAAAGATCCAAAGGATCTTGGGCGGAAGACCTAGGGAATACGCCTCAAACAAGCAAGCATCACACAAGTGCAAGCAGAAGAGAACCAAGAAAACAAGTACACACACAACCTTGTAGACCACATCGATAGGAGGGGACGATGCACCTACAAAGGAAGGTACCTCACCCCCAGATCCCTCACGATCTAGTACAAGGTGCGGCATGGCACTGCACCAAAACTATCCAGTCTTGGTTGCCTACATATCTACGACCGCCGTAGAATCAGGGCCATGTAGTTCTCCACGGAGAAGAGGGAAGGAAGAGGACTTAGAGAAGAGATTAGCAACAGGAGTGTGTCCTATTGCTAGCTTGGTACTACCAAGCTGGGGTGGGTTTTGTAACACTTGAGAGCCACCCGAGGGCGCCTCAGAGTGTTCCATGGCCCCCGAACCATGGGGTGGCCCCCGAACCATGGGGAGAGCCCAAGAGAACCACCACTTGAGACATCTCTCACAGTTGAAGTCCCTTTTATTTCCTCTTACATTTTGCTTATCGTATGGAGGATGCGTAAGTCAAGTACAAAGTAATGTTGAAGTCCCGAACAGATGCGTAAGTCAAGTATAAAGTAATGTTGAAGTCCGGAACAGGATGTAACAGGTACGGCAACGAATAATTGGGATATAAAATTTAGAAATTATGCGGATTCGCGAAAGTTCTTGGAAAACAGCAAAAACAAGTCACAAGCAACCAAAAATACCAAGGTCCGCAGCCGAATGCAGATTTAGACAGGAACATCACATGACCTCAGCGTAGCCACAGTCTGGTCCTGTGTGATGACGACCTAAAATATGACGTCGAAACGCACTTTATCATCTGAAAGAGAAAGATCCTCTTCTAGATTGAAAAATGGAATCGGATTAGTAATAAATAATATAATAAATTTAAAAAATTAATAAAAATTATAACACTATTTATATTTATTAGATGAAATGTCACATCTGATTTTGAATCGTTTTAATGTTGCATTAATTGCAGATTCCTCAATGCATTTTTATATTAATTTCTCATAACTACCACATTCCAATGAGACCATTGTATTACACCAAGAATTCCTTTCAACTCTGGTGCAAATCCAATAGATGCTACAAGCTTCAGCAAATGTCTGAAAATATCTAGTTTCAGGGTTGTAATGAAATTGAAATTTAACCATTATTAAGCTCAAATACATAGGCTCTTTTTATGAAAATTAAAAACAGATTTTTAAAAATAAAGAAAGCACCGTAGTCCATGTTTATTTTCCCAAAAGGATATTTTTAAAAATTCAAGACGGAACAAGGCAACCATAATTTTAAAAAATATTTGTGGGGAAGCAATGCCTGAGGCTTCCTCACAGCGCACTGATGGTTCCCACACGTGAGTTTGAATTTACCATCATATCCTTTTAAATTTGGTATAATAAGAATAAACTCTGGTTCCACGAACTATTGAATTTGCCAATGAAAATCAAAGTTTATTCGTATTGGACCGACAATGTTACATAATTCAACACTGATGCTATCTGTCCGATGTCACGTACCGTGGAAATGGCACACCCCTCTATGTATAAGCAGAGACAATAATGAGGTTTGCAGTAAAGCCCAAGATTCTTTCCTGACACAGTCACAGGCTTTCGCCTCGATCAGTAGTGTAAATCGTATTTTGTGGGCATTGGCTAAGCAAGGGCACACCAACTTCGTCTGTCAGTAACTTTTTTTCAAAAGTTTGCCGACAGTCAGTTTCAGTAACAGTAAGCTTAATAGACTCATATGGTCTACGGACATTCAGTTTCAGTATCAGTAGACAGACTTATAATAAAATTTCATTTTGAGTAACGGTTCGGAATCACTGTTTTAACTGGATGACTAGCGCACAGCCTTTATATATTGCTTGAATGTTGTTAGCATTCAACTCTACTTACTCGCAGCTTCTGTTTTTATCATTGTTGTTATTGCGGCTCCAGCTAACGATTTTATCATTAAATCCCTTGTGATGAATCCTGTGGACTGATGGATTGCTAGAAATCACATTCATTCCGCTCATTTTTCTGGAAGATATATACGCGCAATTATCCAATCTCTTGGCCGAAAGAAGTATTCCAAGCCGGGCAAGGCATTTGGGGTTTTTGTGAGGGGAAGGGAATTACAGAGCATAATGACAAGCGAGTTGAGAGAAGCATTGAACAAGAATGAGAATGAGGAGAAGGAAAATGCTCCAGTAGTTTACTACCAAGAATGTTCAGGCTGTAAGGTAGAGCTGCGCAAACAACAAAGCACATCATCGCCAAAAAGAGATCTGTTCTTGCTTGCATTGCTGGTGCTGTCCAATAGTAGGTTCCATCATTATTATTCTCACTGTTATTATTATGGTTAATATGTTCTTTTGGCTTTTGGATACTCAAAATGATCATAGGCACACAATGATCGATTTTGTCATTATGGTGTCCGCTCTATTGTCTTCTCGTTGGGTATATACTTGCCTGCGCATGTGAGATGCAAAGTTTGCATTGCCATTATTATGCTTCACTTTTTGCCTTACCATGGATAAAAAGTGCCTTAGGTTAAATATCAGTATTTGAGGCTATAAAGTAGATTACTGCATGAAAAATGGTAGTATTTCTCTTTAATCGTAAGCAAGGGTTTAACGGAATATCCATTGTATCCTATCCTCTTCATTGTATTCCATGTAGATTTCAATCATTGCGTGTCTTCTTTTTGGTTTGAAATTAGGAACCTCAAATTTGCATTTTTATACATTTTTATTTTAAAGTTGCTTTCTCCAGAGTTTAACCAGAAAATGAATTGTGTTGCAGCGCTCCCCATCTCTTCTCTATTCCCGTTTATATATTTTATGGTACGTAGATCTTTCGTTATCTACCTCATAAAATTTTCATTCCCTGTTATGTTATCAATTTCAGTTTTAAAGAAATTTTTAGTTTTTGCATCCGTCCTGGTTACGGTCCTGTTAGAACTGTATTTTAAAGTTATGTATCTTTCATTTTTTGTTGAACTGTATTTTAAAGTTACCTATGGTATCTTTTATTTTTGGTTAACCTAAAGCTAAACACGTATTCAGTCTTCACTGATATAAATAGTTCAAGCCTGGTATATCTCGAAGATTATTATGCTCTCTGTGCTGATACTTACCCTGCTTAAATAAAACTTAACCTCCCTATATGCCAAAATCAAAATTCATGGATTAATTAGTTCGCAATCATTTAGAATGGTAAAGTGCTTAATTATTGAGTACTAAGAACGAGGATTAGGGAGATAAACATTAAGCCTGGAATGATAATGCTTTTCAACGCATTTAGGGGTCAGATACCAAAAGAATGTTGTGGGCTTAATTTCTGTTTCTGTAGCAGTAAACTAGCCCCAAGACATTGGAATAGGAGATTGTGGGTTTAATTGATTAGGGTTCGTTTCTTGCCTACCTTTTCAGGTATAACAGTAGAGTAGTTATGTGCCAAAAAATTTTGAAGAAAAAAAAAATAAAGGGTATTTCTCAAGTTAAAAAGGCATAGGTGTCCCAGATCTACTACCTGGACTCTTTCAAACTCTTAAAATCCGAGCTTCACCAGTACCGCACTGGCTCTTAAGAAAGCACTCTTCTGTGATTTATTTTTTTGACTTTTTGCCTTAAAGTACTTGGGCGGCCGCGGTTGTCTTTTGTGCGTTCTACTTTATTCCCCGGACTAAAGTGCCTCAATCTGATTTGTCCGTTTTATGCGAGCGTGTCGTTCGTGGTCGTTGCTTTTGTACATTTTCTTTATTCCCGATCTGAAAGATCAGTGCGTCATGATTTACGAAATCATGACCAGAGATCTGAGGTGGGACCATGGTTGATTAGGCATAAAATTTATAAAACCATGATACCGTTTGCCTAAGCCATGGACGAGGCAATATTTTAAACGTTTTAAAATTTGGTTTCCAAGTCCTGGGTTCGAGGCGCATGGCTAACCTCAACTCGCGCTGACCGTCCATATAACGGCTCTCCTATTTACGTTGCCCTTCCTTAACCTTTCATGGGTTCTTTGTTAGTTTCGGTGGGGTGTTTGCTTTTGAACTGATTTTTCGGATCAGTTTCAAAATTCATTTTATGGACTTTTTTATTTTTAATTTATAAATAAATGCTATTTACTAGGGGTGTTGGAACCTAGAAATAATTGTAATATAATTACACTATATAGTTTACATAGAACTTTATAACTCAGCATTGCCCGCAAAAGTCAAATCTAGGGCTTAGAACTTTTATATCAGTAGTCTAACTACTAGGTTAACACCTCATTGTTGGAACCCCTAGGCTAACACCAGTAAGCTAACACCTCAGTGCTACTAATTAGAATTGGGGGGAGATGGGTGTTAGAATACCCAAATAATTATAATATAGGTACACCCTAAAATATATAAAACTTTATAACCCAACATTGTCCATCAAAGTTGAACTCATGACCTAGAGGAGCTACTACTAGAATCAAACCTGTGATGTGGGTTTACCAGGCCAAAACCCTTACCCTCATTGTTTCTTAAGTAATAAGATGTGGGTTCAAACTTGGGAGCAGCTATCCAAAAACTTGGGATTTTGCTTGTCCACCAGCGCTTGTAGGACCTTGCTCAGCCACACAAGCATTGAAGCTCGTGATGATCCTTTTTACGTTGGAAAACTGTAAAAAAGTCAAGCTTTTGTTGATTTTTGCTGACCTTTACAGCACAAGCATTGAACCACCGATTGACCCTGTTTTTATCCTTGAAGGAAGTATGGCTGAAATTTGATGAGCAAATGCTAAAGAAAGCGTCATTTCTTCGATCAAACAACGTCCCATCTCATCCGACCTTGTTAAGTTTTCTTGGTCCACCAATGCATTATTTGCGGGGTAATTTTCTTTTTACGTTTCTCCATCATAGCTGAGTGATCTGAAGTTGGGTACCAGTAAATTAACTGTATATTCATTGGAACCTACATCTTCTATATGTTTTCAACAAGTGGGAAAACCTCCTGTGTACTGTGCATTGGACGCATTTGTCATTCTATTTCGATGGAAGAAAGGGAATTGTTTTGACAGGTCCCGTATCGTTTGACTATTGAAAAGGTTGCCTTTAAAAATTTCTGATAAGAGCAGAAAAATGTAAGTGCTTGGAATGGAATCCGAATTCCTATTCTTCTATGGAAAGGAGAACAATCTGAACCAAAGCTATCTGATTTGTTTTGACTTTTGAAAGCGTTGCTTATACAAATGTTTGATAGAATAGAACATTTAAGTGATTGGCATTGAATCCAATTACCAACCTATTCTCCGAGGGAAAGGAGTCCAATCTGAGTCGATTTGACTCTTGGATTTAACACTTCAAGCGGAAGGAGACCAATCTGAACCGATTTGACTCTTGAGAGTGTTGCTTTTCAAAATTTTTGATATCATCTTATAAAGATGTGTCCTTACCATCGCTAAGTGGTGGTTTCTGTTGAAGAGCTTGAAATTGAATGGAAAAAATCTTCATACTTTTTTTTAACAGTAAGGGGGTCGGTGTTGGAACTCAAAACAAAGGTCCTGAGATTTAAAGAATCAAACTTAGAACTTTTAAATCAAGAATCACAAGTTTTTCATATTTTTACTAAATAATATCTCACTAACTATATGCATCCAAAAATATATAACCATCATAGTGATTTGTTAGAACTTCAGTCGAATATGAAAATACTTCACTTCTAAAAACGCTTGCCATACCATTAGGCCATCCACCATGAAATGCAAGGCGATTTAAAAATCAAAGAAACTGACACTGACAGGAATGAGGACTATTAAAATCGGTTAAGTTACAGCTAATGACTGTTTATGCAGCTTAAAAAGTCAAAGAAAATGAGACCGAAGGATGAGGACTTCTGAAATAGACAAGGTTTCAAAACAAGAATAAAGCAACTTTAATTCAAAACATGAAGGTAGTGGCTCTATATGCACGTCGCATGAAGAGCAATTTCTCATTCCAGAACCTTATAGAATTTTTACTTCAGAGTGGTGCAAACTAAGGTTGGAGCTATGGCTAAGGCAATTAGTTCACAGCTTTTGTTCCTGACTGCATCAGCTGCTGCTGCTGTCTGTTTTACAGATGGCAATAGGTATCTACTAAATAATTTTGAGTCCATTTAAAATCCGAGGCATTGTTAAAGGTTAAGTATTATCATTTAAAGTGATGGTAAGGTGCTTGTTTCTCAAGTCTGAAGAGAGATAGGCTAGAGCTAGGTGCTCTTGCACTAGAAAAGGTTAGGCTCTTACTCATCTGCCAGCCCTCTCAATACCTATACGATGAGATGAGCATTGTGATAATTCTTTTAAGGATTGCATAATAACTTTATCCTATGTTAAGCATAGACTGGTCCCCCAAAAAAAATAATATTTGGAATTTCACCCTGACTGGGAAGCATCCCCAAACTTCTTTTAGTAACATAAGTGGGACGTCCAGCATGTTTTGGTATCCAAAATACATAGAAAATAGCAAATAACAACTCTTAGTTGTATTCTAAAACATTGTATAGAAAATAGCAAATAACAACTCTTAGTTGTATTCTAAAACATTGTATAGAAAATAGCAAATAACAACTCTTAGTTGTATTCTAAAACATTGTATAGAAAATAGCAAATAACAACTCTTAGTTGTATTCTAAAACATTGTTAAAATTGTTTGCTGTCGAGATTGCACCACAGATTTTTAAGATATCTCAAAAATAACAGATTTATCAATTTCAATACGCTGAAAGTTGAGTAACTTGAAAGCAACTATTTTTCCCGGAGTCCCCTTGATGCTCTGAAAAACCAGAACATCCCCAAATGTATTTAGAAATGCATCCAAATGTTCCCATTGGGGCATGCTCCAAACAAGTGAAACACTGACTTTATCCAATTAATTTCAAATTATAAAACTAATCATATTTTTTTTTGGAATTTTCTTGGCTGAAGTTACAGACTGATGGGCTTAACCTGGTCACCCAGCTCTGCAGGTGACTTTTGGGCTTAAGCCCTTAGCTAGGTTGATTTTAATTTTTAAACTATGTCCACTGGCGCATATCTTGTGCTGGATTTTTACATACATTGGTACGAGTCCGATTGACAATTAACATGTGAAATCACCATCATCAACCTACGCTCCAGCCGTCTCTTTTAGTTCCGAACTTCACAGTTGCAACTAAACAAAATGGTTGAACTTGCTGCTAGACTTAACCCGTAAGCTAACTCTATAAGTATGTTATCTTTCTCCTTTGTTCTTGCATGGTATTTCTTTTAACAGAATTTACGGTTGATTTTTGCATTGATATTCTGCGTATTCTTCATTGTTTTCATCTTTGTTTATCGTACGAGGGCATATAACCATCTAAATATGTTCAAGCAAAACATTATAGCACCTTAAGCCCACCTCAAACTCCTAACCTGTTACAAATAAATAACAAACATACATATTATTACAAATAAATAACAAACATGCCTATTATTAAAAAAAAAAAGATTGTAAAGGTTGTAATGGTGCTGCCATTTGAAAGCAGCCAGTCAGCACTACTTTGCTTGGGAGCCCCAAAAGCAGCAAGGGAGTGTGGACTTAAGGTGGACTATATCTTAAAGTTTACAACACTAGCAAGCACAATCTAGGAGGGCACAACTTGTTAGTGCATGGTTAGAAGTGCATTGGAGGTGCCATAAGTAAATGAATAAGTAACCAAACCAACAAGAGGCGCACACATACACAAACAACCATCAAACTAACATACATACACACAACACCATTCCCTTGAGAGAGTTAAAATGCATTCCTACTCTATCACATCTATCTTTAAACCCTACTCCAAAGGGAAGGGCAATAGCCCAAGCTAAAGGAGGTGAAGCCTCCCCAACAGGCCTACATATCCTTGTGACAAGGTTCACAAAGGAATCAGGGCCATGAGCATCTCCATGCTCCTCCAACCCCTATTCTAGAGGAAACAACTTTTGATCTACCAACAAGGTATGTTTTCCTACAAAGGTGAAAGACAAAAGATGTGTGTTACTTTAAAATGATGAATTAATATGAAAAAAAAATATAAATTAAAAATAAAGAATGCTTTAAAAAAGCCATTTTGAGAAAAGATAACCTAATTGTGTGATCATAAATGAAAGCACTAATCATGATAATAGAGAGAGGTTGCAAATAGATAAAAATTAATGGATAACTAATAAATATGATTTACAATTGAATAGAATGGAAGAAGTCTTAATAAAATATTGATGAGTTTAATCTATTGCATCAACAACCATTTAAACGATGAATATAATGTCATTCAAGAAAATTCAAAAAAAATAAGATATGCATGTTTCTTTGAAGAATTGAAACCTACCTATGAATAAAGTAAGGTAATCTACTTGTGGAGCAGGGTCACTCTAATTTTCTTTAACCCTTCAAAACACATTGAATCTAGATATTATGCAAGACAATTAAATTGCTAGAAAATAAGAAAACAAGCTATTTTCTATTAATGCTGAAAGAAGATTCCAATAGAAGAGAACCCAATCTACAAAACACAAAACACTTACACACTCAATGATATTGCAAAGCATGAAGCTCTACAACTACACACACAATCAACCTCAATGCAAGGCACAATCAATCCAAATATCTTCCTCACACATGACTAAGATCCAAACACAAAGAGCTATGGTCAATACCACCACACACAGTTAACCATAGAGATGCACACAACTCATGCAATCTCTCTCCCAACTCTTATGTGCTCATGTCTACAAAACATGCAAAGATAATTAATATTTATTTGTTACAAGACCAAGACCTTATAGAAACCTTCCCCATGACCAACTTGGAGATTCTCGACTATTTCCAAATTGCAACTACCTTGGAGCTTTGTCCTAGTCAAACAAGACGTCTACAGGCTTGACAAGATGTCTCTCTATCAAACCCAAGTTGTAGGCAAGACATCTCCTATGGAAACAAGATGTCTTTGGCAAAATGTCTACAATACTGGAAAGACATCCCCTTTGACATCTCAACTCTTAGGCAAGACATCTTCTAGGTCACCAAGACATCTCTTGTGACATCTTAGCTCTCAAGTAAAACATCTACAATGGTCCAAAACGTCTTTCAAGCTACCCAAAATCTTTTTCTTTTTCCTATGGGGATGAAAAGGGATTCAAAATAAGTTTTCCTACACCAACTCTCCCACCCTTCAAAAAGTGAACTTAGGTAAACAAGGAAGTAGTGTTAAAAGTGATCCCCCCATTCAACAAGTTTGGTCTCATGGACCCATACAATATCATCAATAGTTTGATTCTTCTAATGGATAAAGTACTCATGCCTTTTCACTCCATGAGTGTTGGAAGCTTCTTTCTTCTTTTGTATGATTGCCTTCCTCTCCTATGAAGGCTTAGACTTGTCAGTAGCCCTTTTCAACTCATTGATGCTACCCTAAAAAAATTCATCATTTGCTAGTCCATGGCAATGCATAAGATCTATAACATTAAAAACAAAAGACATAACCACATTGTTTGGTAATTTATTTTCAAAAGCATTATTATTAACTTTAGCCCTTATCTTAAAAGGATCTATCTTCTTGGCTTTCAATTTTGAGAAGTTAACAACTCTCAACCTCTTCTTCTTCAAGTGCACCTAAACAAGATCACCAACATTAAATTTGGGCTATCTCTTATCCTCATTTCTCTTTAGGACTCTTTCTTTTGCCTTCTTTTCAAGATTTACCTTCACTAAAGCATGAAGATCCTTCATCTCTTGTACAAAGTTAACACTCAATTGAGCATCTCCATTAAAGCTCCTAACATTATCCATCATCTTTTGACAAAAACTATAATTAACCTCAAATGGGCCCTTCCCAATAGTGACATGAAAAGCATTATTGTAAAAAAAAAACTCAGCATGACATAAGTTCTTCTACCTATTAGGCTATCGTTCACATAAAAACCTCAAAATATTCAGCAAAAACTTATTGATTGGCCATCAGACTATGGATGATATGCACTAGAGAAATTCAACTATCCCTAAAATCTTCCAAAGGGACCTCCAAAAATGATTAATAAACTTGGAGTCTCTATCACTAATAATATTCAAAGAAATCCCATGCAACTGCACAACATGTTAGAAAAACAAATTTGCAATATGAAACACATCACTCACCTTTTTGCATGGAATGAAGTGTGCTATTTGGAGAATCTTTTCACCACCACAAAGATAGCACTGTTCCCACCTTTGGGCTTAGGAATCTCATTCACAAAGTCCATTAACACACTTTCCCAAGGACACTTGGGAATTGGCAAAGGCATATAATATACATCAACTCCTTTACCTCTTTTGAATTTCTAACATGTCAAACACTACATAAATTTGAAGACTTCAAAGGTCATTCTAGGCTTAAACTAGTACCTACCCACAAGCTCCAATCTTATCTCTACCCATGTGACCTACCATGCCACCACAATGTTTTCAACCAAAATTTTCCTTCTAAAATCACAATTGAGAACACCAACCTTTCCATTCTTGAAAAACAGTTCTATCTTGAATATGATAGTCCCTCCATTGTTCTATCCTACTCAACAAAGGCTCTTTGAGACTTCTCCAAACCTGCCCAAAATTTGAATTATGTTTATACAAATTAGCAAAGTCAAAGTCATTCATACCTTTCACATGAGGCACTTTGAAATTTAGACAATACATTTGCTACCACATTGGCTTTCCCACTCTTGTGTTTGAGCATAAAATTGAACTCCTACAATTGTGCCACCCACTTCATGTGTTTAGAACTTAGCTTCTTTTAGGAATTAAGAAATTGAGGTGCTCTCTGGTTAGTCATCAAATTGAACTTCTCAGGCAACAAATAATGCCTACTATGCTTGATTGCTTGAAGAATAGCGTACAATTCCTTCTCATGTACACTATATTTTTTACCTTAACTCATTCAACTTCTCTGAAAAGAAAATAATAGGTCTTCCTTCTTGTAAAAGTACCCCTCCAAAAACAAGTCCACTTGCATCCACCTCCATCTGAAAAAGTTTATGGAATTTTGATATTGCATGCACTGATTCATTAGTGATTTTTCCCTTCAACAAGTCAAAGCTTCTTTGGGTTTCATCACCCCACCCCACTTGAAATCTTGACTCTTCTTAGGCAATGCAACCATAGGCCATGCAATACAACTAAAATTTTTTATGAACCTTCTATAAAAACCTATTAAACTAAGAAATGATCTTATCTACCCAACATTTTTAGGAGTTGACCATTCTGTAATAGCCTTCACCTTGGTAGCTTCCATCCCAATTTGATTTTTAGAAATCACATATCCCAAATATGTGATCTCCCTCTTAAAGAAGTAACTCTTCTTCGCATTGATCACCAAACGTGCCTTCTCCAACTTAAGACACACTCTCCTCAAGTGATCCAAGTGCTCCTCCTCATTAGAGCTGTACACCAAAATATCATCAAAGAAGACAATACAACACTTACCAATCAAATCCTTAAGAACATCATGCATAAGCTTCATGGATGAAGCAGGAACATTTATAAGCCTAAATGACATCACCAACCACTCAAACAATCCAACCGATGTCTTGAAAGCAATCTTCCATTCATCACTAGAGGCTTAATCTAAATGTGATGGTATCCACTCTTTAGATTAATTTTGCTAAAAACCTCTATATTTGTAAGGACATCAAGGATATCATCTATCCTTGGAATAGGAAACATCTACCCCACTGTTATTTTGCTCACAACCCTAGAATTAATGCACATCCTCTATTCATCACTATCCTTCTTTGATACAAGCACTGGTGGAACTACACAAGGTGAAATGGACTCTCTCACAAAGTCATTTGCAAGTAACTCCTCTACTTACCTTTACAATTCAACTCACTGATTTGGTGCCATCCAGTATGTCCTCTCATTTGGAATGGTAGCACCAAGTATGAAGTCAATTTGGTGCTAAACATTCCTCATTGGTGGAAATCCATCCAATTCCCTTTGAACACCTTGGAAAATTGCTCCTTCAAGCCTAGCATACCTACTAGAAGATCTACTTGCACAACATCATGATTAGAAGCAACAATTGATACAATCATAAAATCAAAACTAGCCTCATCATGTTTCTTAGTGTATTCTCTCTCCCCAAGAAGAATTAAGAAAGCATTAAGTGAACTTTATTGCTTCACTTGTTCAGCTGTCATAGAAATCAACTCATAGATTCCATCCAGTCTTGCTACACTCCATACATTTCTTGCCCCACCAAATTGAGCATCATTATCAAAATTCCAAGGCCTTCCAATAATTACATCAACAGAATCAATTGGTAGCACATCACATTTCATAACATCATGATAACTCCCAATTTTGAATTTCAAGACACAATGCTCTCTCACCTCTTAAGAGAAGTTTTTAGACAACCAATGCACCTTATAGGATCTAGGATAAGGATTTGTCACTAAACCCAATCTAGCAACTACCCTAGAGGAAATAACATTTTTTGGGGCTCCCTCATCAATCAAAATATGTATCCATTCACCACTAAGCAAACATCTAGCCCTAATCCAAAACAACAATTTTCTTGCTAGATGGTCTCCTCTATTAACATTTTGCATAAATACACATCAATTTAATTTAGAAACTTTCTTAATTTGGGAAGCATTAAGATTACCTCTTTGAAGAGCTTGGCTTGATGTCTCATCCACCTCCATGGTTTATACATCCTTGTCCTTGACTACCTTGTGAAGTGGACATTCCCACTACTTGTGTCCCTCCTCTCCACATTGGAAGCATTGAATCTTGGATGAGTTACTGTCTTGACCCTTGCCTCCTCTACCTTGGTTCTTCTTAGCCTTACCCTTCTCATCATCCTTCTCTTGCTTCTTGTCATGGCTACCATTTTTATCTTTAGATTTTGACTTGGACCCTTTTTCTAATTTGCATCCTTTATCCTTCCTCTTTGAAGTTGGTTTGCTCTTATTTCCAAATCCATTGAGTTTCTTTTCTAAATTGAGTGCAAATCATAGGCCTTATCAAGGGTTTGACAACTCTTGCTAATACGTCATCTTGAAACCTCCAAGAAATATTAAAGCCTAGTCATATTCCTTCCACTTTAACATATCTAAATGGAATAGTTCACAAAATTCAATGTAAAACCATTGACGTCCTTGTCTTCCTATCTAAGGAATTTAAGCTTCATGATTGTCTCTTGTTTTTGCCGAGATTGTTCAAATTTTTATTTCAACTAGGATTTCATAAAATTCCAATCCTTGATAGGTCGACCATTTTGCCTCACATAACTTTGGATCTCTTTTTCCCACCAAGTTGAATCCATACCTCCAAGTCTGGATTCAACAATTGGTACCCTTCGATGATTTGGTACCTTCTCAACCTCAAAATGTTTATCAAGTACCTTCAACCAACTTGCAAAAATATTGGTGTCATCTACACCATTAAAAGTTTTCAATTCTACATAAGAAAGTTTTGTAGCATTTATGAATGCTCTGGCAAGCCTTGCTTCATCTTCATCATTCAAATTTCCATGAGCAGAAGAAGATGTTTGTGATGGATCTCTAGAAGTGATGGCATGAGGATTTGGATTCCTTCCCATGGAATCCTAGGCTGATGGGTTCTCACACTTCCATAATTGGAATGTTCTTCCTTCTCATCTGCTCTCCCTTCACCAAGTTGAGAAACATTTTCATCATAATTTGAACAAGAATGCTCATCATTATCATGAGTCTAAATATGGTTGGGACATGCATTCCTATCTACCTTGGCACTTATCTTATCCAATCGTTCAACCATTAGCTAAAAGATCGATGTCATGCTCTCCATATCTTTGTTCATGGCTTGAACATTTTTCTTCTTAGGAGATATCTAAAACAAACAGAAAAAATCCACAACCAAATTCCAAACAATAAACCTGCTCTCTAATACCAATCCTAGAGCAGGGTCACTTTGATTTGCTTTTAAGTCTTCAAAACATGCCCAATGCAGATATTATGCAAGATAATTTAATTGCTAAAAAACAAGAAAATTAGCTATCTTCTATTAGTGTTGAAAGAAGATTGCAAATACAATGGAACCTAATCTACAAAATACAAAATACTCACACACTCAATGATATTGCAGAGCATGAGGCTCTACAACCACACACATAATCAGCCTTAATGCAAGGCACGATCAATGGCGGTTGGATTCCCTGGATGTTGCAGAGGTGTGCTACATCGCAACTGAACGAGCTCGACAAGAGGAGAGGGCAGCATGCTAGTCATAGTGGTAGGGAATGCAAGAGGAGGTGCCAAGACAGGAGGATAGCTAAAGGATCTGAGACCTACGGTAGATGGAGAATATGGTGAAGGGCCCTCGTGCGAAGTTGACACAGCTAATGGAGGAGAACAAACAGAGGATGGAGATAGGCTGGATGCAGGAGGATTGGTGGTCGCCACTGGCTGGAATACCACAAGAAGCGGAGGAGATGGGGGTCTCTCAAAGTCTAGACAAAGAGAGAGTATTGGAGGGCATATGTTCAAGTAGAATCATGGGGGGTGCTAGGAAGCTAGTTGGGAAGGGCAAGCGCTTTGCAGCTGAGTGACTTC
Source organism: Gnetum montanum (assembly GCA_015680685.1). Taxonomy (NCBI): domain Eukaryota; kingdom Viridiplantae; phylum Streptophyta; class Gnetopsida; order Gnetales; family Gnetaceae; genus Gnetum; species Gnetum montanum. The sequence goes on from MNCI01006382.1 coordinate 614,632, forward strand.
GGGGCATCCTTGGAAAGGAGGGGTGCATATGGTAGGGTTTGCAGGGATGCCAGATTTTGGAGGTTGGGTTTTTGGGGGATGTCAGGGGAATGCAAGGGTTATGGGAAGTACTCTTGTCGATTGTTGGTAAATGGGGCCAAATGACGTTGGCATGGGCTTTACACTCTTGTACAACTTAATTTTTTTGGATTAATACATCTCAAATTTTTCTCCAAAAAAAAAAGAGCTAAATATGGAGAGCTATGGTCAATACTACCACACATGGTTGACCATAGAGATGCACACAACTCTCATGCACTCTCTCTCCCAACTTTCATGCACTCATGTCTAAAAAACATGCAAACACAATCAATATTTATCAATTACAAGACCACAATGTCTCCTATGACATCTCAAGTCTCAAGCAAGACATCTCCTAAGCCACCCAAAACCTTCATTCTTCTGCCTACAGGGATGGAAAGGAGTTTGGAAGAAGTGTCCCTACTCTAGCTTGTAACTTCAATTATACCAGGGAAAAATTATAATTCTACGTAAATTCAAATATCATTTACAAATTACCACTCTTTAGAATGTGTAATGGTCCAAGGTATTGCTCATGTAGATCCAACCCAAACTCTACTACATCAGGAGAATATTTATTTCTAGACATGAAAACATAAGGACAAGAGGAATGCTAACTCATTAGATTAGTAAGTGCCAAAAGCATTTGGCCAAAAGGGTTCTTAGTTTGAAGATGAAGTAATAAATATTTACAAAGGGATCTTGTTTAACAAGGAACAACAACTACATTAAAATACAAATTCTCTAAAGCCAGCAGGGAATGGATGCAACAAAACAAAGGAAATTAAAATCCATACACAACAACCTAGATTCACAAGCCCCTATTTCTTTCATATATGCACAAAGATTGCATCATGCATTGAAGAGAATATTTATGTAAAAAGGGGATTTAAACTCTAATTTATTTTATTCCTTGTTTTAATGTGTTTGCTGATAATAGAAAAAAATAGAAAAAAATAAGAAAACAACTATAAAAATAGCACTCTTTCTAACTAGAAATCATCAAAATTCAGGAACTGAAATCTGCTTTCTGAGCAAATAGAGGGATTAATTCCATGTCATCATTATGCTACATAGAAACATAAAAACAAATGAAATGAGCAAAGTGACAAGTGTATTCCAAATCAAGCTTGACTATCACGTTAAATTAACATGGTGCCAAAATATTCCAAACTTTATAATTTTATTTCCTGCCTCTCTCGTTTTCACAAAAATCACGAGAGAAATACACGGTTGAACAAAAGAACATTTAACAAAGGATTGGAACTGGATAACTCCCTCAACAAATTCCTCAAAGTTGACCAAGAACATGCTCAACAAAACCAAGCATACGCATTTGACTGTCCATGCAAAAGACACAACCAGCCATCAATATATATACTTTATTTTTATTTTAATTAGAACATAATGGACCATTTGGCCATCCAGCTGTCACACATCAAGTGCCTCCAACCTTACAGCATCTGGTAACCCACACAAGAATAACACCAAAGTGGGATAACATGGTGGAGGTGAACACCATCAAGCACCTCCAAACACAAAGCCCTTGTTGCCCACACAATAGGTCACTCATAAAGGAGTAAACAAGAAGCATACTCATGAAATTTCTACTGCTGTTTCTATTGCAATAAATAAATGAAATTTTGAAAGGCACTTGTGAATGAATAAAGGTGGAAGATCTTGTTCAAAGTTTTTTTTAGTCTAACAAGCTCCATTGCTGAATCATGCATTGAATTGATAGAATAAATTTCTATGGTTTGATTTTTTAATTTCTCAATTTTCTATTTGGTTAAAGAATTTGGTTTCAATCTTCCAATTTTACCTTTGATCTGCAACACAATTCCGTTATTTACAATAAAGTTGCATGTATACACGACATGACTCATTACCCGCCTGCAAGTTAATCACCACGGGTTAGTCAATGACAATTATAACTGGCCAGCATAACCGTACCATGAATTCGTTAACCACAGTGGTTTCCTGTAATTAGTTTAACTGCAGATGCAACAGTCAATGTATGATTCAAATAAAGTAATAAAATTTTTAAGAATGAAACTTTTACATAAATTATGTATTATAGCAGGAAAATACCTGGACCTGTAAAGAAATTGGACGTAACCAAATTATTACACAACTGAAACTTTAGTATTACTTAATAAGCATTATAGGTTTATCTATTTGACAGCTCAAGGATTCACTATGTCTGCTACAATTCATTTCATTCAAATCAAAACTGTAAAACCAACGCATTTATATGTATAAGCAACATGAAATCCTTTAAAATATTGTAGTACAAAGTAAAAAAGCAATTTAGATACAAAAGTTTCAATAGTTAATGTCCCAAAATGTTCTTTGTATTTACAAGATGAGTTATGTCTATGTCAAATGCAGGTACGAGATTTTCATATGGGAAGGACGGAAGATATTGGTTATTATGCTGGTTACATAGGTTATTTCCTTCACGCAATTCAGAACACTATCATCTTGCTTAACTCTGCACATGCCATATGCAGTTTCCAAAATTTACACATCATAAAAAATTGTCACAGGCTCTATTTTTATGATTGGCCGTTTTTTGACTTCTGCTTTGTGGGGAATAGCGGCTGACAGATATGGGAGAAAGCCAATTATGCTTGTTGGTGTAGTTTCAGTGTTAGCACATTCAAACCATCATTTCATTTATAAATAACAATGAAAAACCTTGTTGTCATGTTTAAATGAATGCCCGATGTGGTTACTTCTTTTCTCCACATTATATAGCTGGTATTAAGTAATATCCATAATTCACGCCTCTCTAACTAGATACCTTTGCAGTGTTGTCTTCAACACCTTATTTGGCATGAGCATCAATTTCTGGATGGCCATGATAACAAGGTTTCTTCTAGGAAGTTTTAATGGTTTGCTTGGTCCATTAAAGGTTGGTTTCAAGTATTCATGAATTGCATATGCATTTAAAAGGAAACAGAAAAAAGAAATGAAAAAAAATATGCTGCTACTATGATTTTGCATTTTGTTTGAAAGAAAAGAACTAGAGAACAGAATATATTACTATATTCAAAAACAAGTTTCTAGTAACTGAGCGTGTGGTTGTCTCACAGGCATATGCATCAGAAATCTGCAGGGATGAACATCAAGCATTAGGCCTATCTATTGTATCATTCTTTTCCTAATCATACTTTATATAATTAAATGTTTAACAGTCAGTCAAATATTTGCTGATGGCTATTTTTTGTCCCGACGTAAGGTTGCAACTATGTGGGGAATAGGCTTAATAATTGGTCCAGCCCTTGGGGGATTTCTTGCTCAGGTAAATTTTAACTCTTCTGTCTCAAGAATATCTTCACACACTCATTTTCTATCGTACCTAGTACTAGTGGTTACCCCTCTTTAATTATTTGAATATTCACATCCAAGTTATTTTCTCTCAAACTGGGTGCAACTTCTCATCTCATTGCATTTGTGAACTTCAGTGTGTCTGAGCAATAGTTACATTATAAACAAATATTATAAAAAAATGGTGGTAGATGTGGTTATGGATTGGCTGAATTCTAACGAAGATCATCCTAGATAGCCTTCTGCTCCGGAGATTGTTGGATTAATATGAGAATTTATACATTGAAGGAACTGCTAGTCTGCATCCTGGATTCTATATCACTTATGAAGAAGCTCATGCTTCCAATTTTCTGCCAAGCTACAGTAACCCCATGCGATTTGTGTCAGGAAAACATTCAACAGAAAATAACACTGTAAAGATATTAATCAAGAACCAAACACAATAAGTAGTAAACATGTACAGGTTACTATTGCAACGACCCCTCCTACCCTTTAAATAAAAGCATTTCTCCTTTATTCTGGCCCAATTATGAGTTTAGTTTTTTAATATATCTAATGTTACTAGCCAAAGTTATTTGGAGATATCATAGAAAGAAAGCAGGATCCCTAGAACATCCGGAAAGGCTTGACTCAATAAAAGTTCAACCACTTCCTTTGATATTAGGCTAACCATGAACTATCTGTGGAAAGACTTATTATATATATATATAAGATTAAATCATGGTTTGCAATGCTATAGTGATGACATAGTTTTTCATAAGGTTTGCTATTGTGTAATTGCTATTACTGCATTAAATCATATATTTGGAAGTATATGATGATGTGCGCGCTATTCATTGGAGAAATGATTAAGCAGGTTTCACCTTAGTGGTTTTCAATGAATGTTCAGCTAATAAGTATTTAAGAAGTTTCTAGATGGTCTATGTACATTGTGAAAACAGTGCGGGACAAATTGTTTGAAAATTTTATAAATTGTTACATGCATTTGGAACCCATCAGGTTGCCAAACCAAAAACTAGCCAGATGGGGAAAATAGCTAAGAAGTGGAAAGAACACACAAGCATAAAAAATGCAATAGTTTATCGAGGTCTATCATTAACTCCCGCCCGCTTTATAAATTTGAGCGTCTCTCAGAAAATACTCATATATTTGAAGGTCAAAATTATATGTAGTGCAAGTTACTAACCTTACAACATAGGTAGGATACACAACACAGTTAATAGTAGTTATTTAGAGGGGTGGTTTAAGGTATCCGAAAGAACAACCACTAACTATATGACCCATTAGGCATATAGCTAGCTGATTTCCACATTGGTGTATAACAGTGCTTACATGTAGTTCAAATAATCCTGCCTCTAGTCTCAATGCTTTCGATTTTAGCCAGATTTTTTTTTAATTTTTTGGATAAAAGTTGTGTACATGAACTGCTTTTGAAAAGATTAATGTATACTACATACTGGTTTCTAACCCATTTGTGTTGGCTAGCCGGCGGAAAGCTTTCCAGAACTATTTTCAAAGAACTCATTATTTGGAAGGTCAGCTTTGATTTTATGGCTAATATTATGAAGGATAATGCACGAAAGTGAAGCTTTCAGTCTTGTATTGTGGTTCTGGCATAAAAACAGTTATGTTCATTCAATATGCTTCTACAGGTTCCCGTATCTCTTGCCATGTCTTTGCATATCATCAATTGCTGCAATAATATTTTTCTCAACACTCTTGCTTCCTGTAAGTTTTTGAGTACCATGTATATTACATTCCATTGAATTGAACATTTTATTCACATTTCCAAATTTAAAATTAAAAGCATTTTTTATTACATGAATTTCTGAGAGCTGTGTCAGAAAAATAGGAGGCATGTGAAGCAATCGAGATAAACAATTTTTCCATGTTTTTCAAAAATTTATAATAAATGTTTATATCATGTTAAACATATTATGTAAAGTTAAAATAGGAGTTGAAATCCCAAAGTCATGGCATTATGAAAAGGAAAAAAAAGGATTTGCTGAGCGAATGTAAATTAGATTTTAGGAATTCTAAGTCCATGAATAAGGGCTCCCATAGTTGTACAATGATCCCATGACAGATTATAAATATAGAGGCCTCATATCTCTCATGCTGTGAAGTGGATTCAGTATTAAGGAAAACCCTTATTCTTCACTCTCATTTCTACTATCATGCTACTACCATTTTTCCACCATCGACACTGTTATTTTCTACTATGAAATCTCTCATTCCTGCTATCATTTCAATTTCAAACTAGATTTTTAAAAAACATCTCTTCAGTTTCAAATTTCTAGCAGCACTTCTGCTGTTTCCTGATCCTGACACTTTCCAATGAGAAGGAACCATTGATTTCCTCATTTAGCCTGTGCTGATGATCCAGCCAGCATGCTTGGATGCTCCTAGTGCCAGGCATGCATTACCACAGAGCTATCAAAATTACCTGTGTATTATAATGATATCTGTATATCTAACTTTTAGCCATATTACCGCTAGTATTGTGTTAATTTAACTGAACTTTTTAATGCTATTATTGATATTACAATCTAATTTACTTCCATCTTAGTTGTAATAGTTGTCTAATAGTTTATCATCACAAGCATTTATGGTTGATGGTAATGCTTTGATCGCTGCAAAGTTATTGCATAGAGGCTTTATTTCAACAGTTTGCTCAGTATTTATTAAATGTAGTTTTCAATGGCCATTAAAATAGAATAATCTTCAAAATGACAATTGATGTCGACACTTGCTTTAGATATCTGTGTTTTGCTAGAGTGGATGCTGGTGTTCTTTTACCATGACCTGTTATTGTCTCATACCTGATATAGAATATCAATGTATGGCACCAAACTTTGGTTATTTAAAATTTTGACAATAAACTAAAATTTTCATTTAGTTTTCCCAATCCCTTACTTCTCGGACTTACATCATCTCTGTTGGATTTTGAATGGCTTTCGAACAAGAAAAGCATTGCATAACCAAAGTAGGAACCCAAGTCAATGATGCCACCATGTTTTTATTATTACTACTTTTAGAGGGACAACCACTGATGCTAGTACCATTCTTGGCATATTAGAAACGCAGTGTCTGTAAATTTTCTTCTCCCTTTCTTTTTTAGCACATCTTAAAAACAATACAAGCATGATGCTGTGATTCATTTTTAAAAATTTGCAGTGCAGTAAAGGTAGATTTGTGTCTATGACTCGTGGATTTTGGCAACGTGGGACATGGGAGTGCCAAAATGATTTTTCTTACAAGTTTGGGAACAGTGTGTGTTTTAGGGGATAGGTCTGAAATGCAGCTGGAATGTGCATGAAAAAAATTTAAAATATATATATTTCATAACTTTAATACATACTATCTTTTACACGAACATGTTTCATAGCTTGCAAGAATTAGTGTTATTTTGTATATCTGCCCTCATTAATCATGCCACAACTACATGTTCATACTTGGATGGAATGGAAAGATTATAGAAGCATATAACAGTAAACTGAACCACAAAATATTATTATCTTGGATATTATTCTGATTTTAAAAAATAATGGGCTTGGAAATCCTTTAACTGGTAAAGATTTATAATGAAATTATTTTGTAGGAGACGATCCACAAACATCCTTTGGAATGCATTGAAGAAGAAGCTAAAAAGAAACCAAGAAGGCCAACTAAAATGTCACTCTTAAGGAATTGGGCTGTGATGTCATCAATCATTATTTATTGTGTCTTTGCATTACATGATATTGCATACACAGAGGTATTTATGGATATTTTAGTATGTATGAATGGCTTTTGCATATCGCTACTTTTATTACAAATAATACAACGCACATTTTGAACTAAACCGTGTAACATTCAGATATTCTCTTTGTGGGCTGAGAGCCCAAAATCATATGGAGGGCTAGGCTACAGCGCTAGCGATGTTGGGATTGTTTTAGCAATCACAGGTATTGCACAGTATGATTACGGGTACTTACATATCCATAAATTATAAATTTTGCTTATTTTTCCATTCATGTCAGAACATAACTCCTGACCAAATCCTGCTATTGATATAGATAAGGTTTTTCTCTAATTATAATAGTAAATATGTAAATGAGAACTGCATTATGGATATAAATAATATTTGTATACAGTGTGTTGAACCTTTGAATCTTGCGATAATATTAATTACATTCTACAAACAATTTACTATATTTGAAATATTTGGTTTTATCATCTCTGTAAAATGAAAAGAAAACAAAATGTTTATATCAAAACTAAGTTTTAATCCTAAAACTTGAAAAAAAAAATAATCCAACTCTTAAACATTCTAGATATGTCTTTTTTCAACTTCAAGGATGATAAAAGTGTCATCAATAAAATTAGGTAAACCATGAACTAGTGTAATTCTTTCAATCTCTCCCTTGTTAGGTTTCTCTTTAATCAAGCAGCCTAAAGCTCCAACGACCATAATAAACAAAAAAAAAGTAACATAGGATCTTTTTGTCTTAACCTTTGATTCACAAAACTGTGTTCCTTGGGAAAAGTTTTGTTTGGAATGTAACAAGGATGGGAATCCCTAACTGCTTGGGAACACAAGTGGAAGATGGTCAAAACTAAGATCCCTAGTATGTTTGGGACGTCCCTGGTATGTACTCCAGAAGCCAGCTACAACTTTTCTCCTTGTTCTAAAATGCTTCAAAATGTCTTGTTGTCCAAATTGCAATGCATATCTCCGAAAAAGCTGACAAATCAGAATCTATAATAAATTCATCCATAATCTTCAATAGTCTGTAAGCTAATGCAACTTGGAATATCTTAGACAAAGATATTCCTGCTCACGTCCCTATTGCATCCCCACAATATTTTCTAAAAATCATCCCATTAATAAATGTGTTTAGGGATGCATTCCTACGTCCTCATGTTCTAGTGCCCTAGAAACTGGTGAAACATTGATCGCAGCCCAGTGCTACTATAAGATATGTCACGTGCTACCTGATAAAGCAATACTGAAGATGATCCAATAGCATAACATTCTTTCAGCATTAAACACCAATGGTCAAAGAATCCAAATTTATGTAATATGACATTCAATATTTTCTATGAGATATAATTATAAGCTTTGTTAAATTAACTTTAACCCTAAGTAAACCTCTGTTTTGTTTTGCTATGTTTTGAAGTTAAATGAACAAGTTCATGGACAATAATAATCTGATCTAAATTTGTTTGTCTTTAACAAATCTTGCTTGGCAATCATTAATGATGAATAGCATCACAATTTTTAGTCTTTCTGCTAAGAATTTAAAGATAATTTTGTAAAGAACATTACACAAATTTATAGGTCTAAAGTCCAAGATGATAAAACATTTGCTTCCTTAAAATTAAAGTAACCCATGTAAAATTAAGAGATTACAGTAAACATCTAGATCTCCTAAATTCCTAGCATATCTTGTATATAACAGTTTTTATTCTACTAATATTTCATGTATAGCAGAAAACACCAACCATGCATAAGTATATTACTGTTCTCTATAGCAAATGAATATATTTTGATAAACAATATTAGTAGCCCACACATTGGCGATCAAAATTCTGAACATTTCTTTTCATCAAGGTTTTGGAGTGCTTATTTTTCAAATTTTCATCTATCCAAGAATTGTCAACAAATTAGGACCCATTCTTACAACTCAAACAGCAACAGTAAGTGAAAATTTTCTGGATACTGTCATTTTCTGATAATGCATTGAACCATCTTTATGTTGTTATTCATTGTTACTGGATCTTAACATCAATTATTCCATTTATATGCAGATATTAAGCATACCCATTTTGACTGCATATCCTTACATCACAAAAATGCCAACATCTTGGCAATGGCCTGCTGTCATTGGTGCATCTCTGATAAAGAATATACTAGCAGTAAGTATATTCGTTGTTAATGTATAATAATGCAGTATGGTATGTCCACATAATTAAAAGATTTTGCGTCCACATAATGCGTTCACGCACAATTCACAATTACTGCAAAAATAATGTAAACATCATTTATGATCTTTCCAAGTTCATCTATCAGACATAAGCATGATCCAAACATTTTCCTAATCTGACATTTAAACTGCAAGGTTCCAACTAAAAAACTCACTACTTGTAATTCTCATTCTCCAAACATTTTCCCAATCTGACATTTAAACCGCAAGGTTCCAACAGAAAAACTCACAACCTGTTAAGATTTTTGATTATTGAGGCAATGTTTTTCAGAGCAAGGAGCATGATTTTACTAAAATAACTAAGAAAATACTAGTGAATGATAAGTAACTTATTAATATCCTTTGCAAAATTTTATCTAAGATAAGGGCAGATGCGACTAACAAGATATATTTCTATTAATGTATATTCTATGAAAGCATTATGTTTATTTTATTTTCCCAGTCGTTTACTAACTTTTCAGATGACTTTCCTTATAGTTAAGTTTCTTCATCTGGTTATAAACAATTTTTTTACAAATACAAATAAATTTATGACATTTATTTATTCTATTATTACCCAGTTCTTTTATTTAGTTAAACATATTCTACTTATAAAGCTTGGTTTTTTTTTTTTTTTGGAGAGAGAGAGAGATAGGAGATGTCCAAACCTGAAATGATTTGACTAGAGGTACACCCTAAGATATATAGTCAACATCATACATTAGAAAAATTATACAGAAATATCAAAATGTTTCACATGTGACTCAAATTGGCAATCTCTTATCTAACAAGACAATGAGCTAGCCACTTAAGCCACCTATCAGTGGCTATAGCTTATATTACTAACTACATTACATGATGATTATGCAGCTTTGTTATTAACATCCTACCATCACCAAATATGTTCACTCAAGAGGCATTTATTTGCCATATGCAATTTAGGATGCTTATGATACTTTTTATAAGTCTTTTACTTTGGAAAGCCTAGAAATTATTTTTAGATACTACCATTGGCAGGCACGGCCTGTAACTTTGTCGTTGGGTGCTACAGGATCAGGGGCTTTCTATCTCACAGGGGGTTGCTGTTGAGGTGCAGGCCCAGTCAAAGCCTGCGGACGTTAAGCGATTGATTGAGGAGGCTATAAAGCACACAAGGGAGGAGAGAATTTGGTGGGAGGCAATAATGCTCAAGCAGATAGAGGTGGTGCGGGAGAAAACGTTGGTTGAGCGGAGATGTCATCAGGAGGAGCTAGCACAGCTTAGGCGTGAGCTACAACATAAGGCAGAATAGGAGTGGCAGGAGCAAGAAAAGGAATTGTGCAACAACATTAGGGAAGAGCTCATGCAAGAAGAGGATGAGCAGAGGCATCGTGAGGTGGCCAAGAAAAGAGGCAATGGACAACGCTCTGTAGGAAGAGTCTCAGCTATAGCAATGTTTTGAGAAGGCTCATGAGGTTGAGGTGCTCAGGTGGCTGTCTCAGGGTAGATGCCTAATGAGTGGCGAGGTACCTCTACACTCAACCATACGAATATGAGCGTTCACGCACAATTCGGTCGAACTCCGCAGACAGGCTAGTTGTGATATCTAGATAGTTACATGTTGATCGCGGTTCGCTATCTTCCCACTTGGACTAGTATTTGCTTTGTCACGTATGGTTTAGTCCAGAGTGAGGTGTATGATGAAGTCCTAAGTTAGTGCTACTCTTAGAGGCAATGGAAAATAGCTTTGTTTTAAGTTAAGAGGGAGTGGGAGAAGAGAATCTAAGCTAGCCTAAGTGCGATGAGCATCCGTCCTTATCATCCATACACATCTTGGACCTCGTATACTACTTCTGAGATTACCAAGCGTATATTACTTGAGCACTCCTAGATACATTACTAGGTTACTAAGTAGTCACACTTAAATGCTTGTAATTAAGTCATACTCATTCCACGTTTAATAACAGGGATAGTAAATGCAGGTAAAGAAACATTAACTAAGAAAGCAATAAATAACAATCACAATTAAGTAATTAAAATTAAGTGAATGCTGCAATGATGAAGTAATCTCAATCTTTATTGCCGGTCATGTGTGTGTCCAAGTACGTCACACTTGAATAAAGGTTTCGTACAATTACAATCATCACACTGCGGGCATGCACTAGGGAAAGGATTGAGAGGAACTAAAAATGAACAAAAAGGACTCTACTCTAACACTAACTTACTCTTTCCCTTCCCTTCTTGTGTGCCTAAATGTGGTATTTATAAGCTTACACAAGAATCACGATATCGTGTATCCAATATCGTTATCCAAGCCGCGATATCGCATACCCGATATCGAGGGTCCAATATTAGGGGCCCGATATCAAGGGTCCGATATCAGCACCTGACAAACCATGATTTATCATACCCCCACGACTGAATAACAACTCGTCCTCGAGTCAAAGAAAGTGAGGAACAAGTTCATTCAATTATAAACAAGGGATAGGTATGAGATTATTGAATGACCATGGATTGTTTCATGCCGCAGTGTGGGATTACACAAAATTTGAACACAGACACAAAATACAAAACTTATGGAACTCATGGGGTTCCCGGTGGTGGTGGCTCCTCCATGGGTGCCTTTCCTTTGTCTTGCACGTCAGGCTTCTAAGATTGATACCATTGAAGAAGCGCCTAACGTTTCTCCCCTTCTATTCGAGGATTATGAGCCGTCCATGCTAATGTTCCAATGTTTGATGAAGTTGGCACTTCCCATGGACACGACAGCTGCGGGAACACTTGATTGGCCTTGACATGCCATGCTACAAATAGCTATCGTTCCTTTTCATAGGCTCGGGCCCTGACCTCTCCGCCTTTTGCTTGGCCAAATTGTGCAGTAACAGGAGTTCCCTGATGGATGCTGAATGATTGTCCCTCATGCTCTGCATGTTCTGCATGAGGTCCTTGGCCTTTGCCTCTCCCTAAGCGTTCAATTGCACCTTGAGAAGGTCCTCATTGTTGTCCTCTTTTAGAGGCCATCTATAATCAGACAAAGATCAATTGTTAGTAAGGTTATTGAAAGAAGTTCAATTGTTTCATACCTTACTCATTGCCTTTAATAAATGTTGAATTCTTTGCTTAGTGTGATTTTAGAGTTAGAAATTTTTTTTCAAGAAAGTTGCCCTAAAAGTTTAATGTCGGACTTGATTTGTTTAGGTGACACATAAAAGGACATGTAATGGTTTTGAGAAATGTTTGATAAACTGATGACAAAGGAAAGAATAGATTTGGCAATGAAGTACTCGGAGGGTATAAAATGATGTGGTGATGATGTGCAATGAGTGCAAATTACAAAGGTTATGCAAGTGGGTCCTCCCCAAAGCAAGTTCTTACCTATGATGCCCTTACGTAACCACACCTGAATATGTCCGTAGGCACTAAAAGGGTTAAATGTAATCCACACTAGTTCCACAAAACACACACATGTAGATACCACCATGATGAGGTATGAATTCAATGCTACAAAAGACACGAGTCATAAATACATGAACAACAAGATGAGGTGAATTGTAGAAGGGATTGCAGAGATTGGGACATGAGGTAACTGACCCAGGGCACAATGAATCTTGAGTGTAGGGCATGATTAATGTGTCATTAACCCATCGCTCCAAAATCAAGACCAAGTCCATTCCTCCGATTAGTGACATCACATTGTTTCATCC
>MNCI01006382.1:630015-686798 GCA_015680685.1 Gnetum montanum
GGAAAGTTGTTTAAATCAAGCCTAGGTAGACGACTTTCTTTGCGATGCCTACAGGATATTTGAACAACCTCTTGTATATGCATTAGGCTCTTAGTGGCCAGCAAGGGTTCATCGTCACTAGGTAGGTTATGAATTTGTGAGTTGGGACAATGTTGTCTTCGTTTATGTACGTATGAGACCCCTGCATAGGATTGAGTACTCCAAACTTCATCTTCATCATCATATAATTCGTTGGTTCTCCAATGAATTGCCTTACCAGTTGTTGCATTGTCACAGTCTTGTGAGAGAGACATTGTTGTGAATCGTGTTGAAATTAATTTCTTTTCTAAAAGATATATCGTGAATACTTTGTTACAACAATCTTGTATGATATAACTAATCTAGATAACTAGCACCGTCTCCGGCAATGGCACCAATGATGAGTGGCTAGGTACCCCTACACTCAACCATACAAATATGAGCGTTCACGTACGATCCGGTCGAACTTCGTAGACATGCTAGTTGTGGTATCTGAATAGTTACACGTTGATCACAATTCGTTGTCTTCCCACCTAAACTAGTATTTGCTTTGTCACATATGGTTTAGTTCAAAGTTAGGTGTATGATGTGGTCCTAAGCTAGTGCTACTCCTAAAGGCAATGGAAAATAACTTTGTTTTAAGCTAAAAGGAAGTGGGAGAAGAGAATCTAAGCTAGCCTAAGTGCAATGAGCATCCATCCTTAATCATCCGTACACATCTTGGACCTCGTGTACTACTTCTGGGATTACCAAGCATATATTACTTGAGCGCTCCTAGATACGCTACTAGGTTACCAAGTAGTCACACTTAAATGCTCGTGATTAAGTGATACTCATTCCGCGTTTAATAACATGGATAGTAAATGAAGGTAAAGAAACATTAACTTAGAAAGCAATAAATAACAATAACAATTAAGCAATTAAAACTAAGTGAATGCTACAATGATGAAGTAATCTCAATCTTTATTGCCGGTTAGGTGCGTGTCCAAGTACGTCACACTCAAATAAAGGTTCTGTACAATTACAATCATCACACTACGAGCATGCACTGGGGAAAGGATTGAGAGGAACTAAAAATGAACAAAAAGGACTCTACTCTAACACTAACTTACTCTCTCTTCCTGTGCGCCTAAATGTGGTATTTATAGGCTTACACAGGAACCACGATATTGTGTATCCGATATCGTTATCCAGGTCGTGATATCGCATACCCAATATCAAGGGTCTGATATCAAGGGTCCGATATCAGCACCTGACAAACCATGATTCATCAATGCCCATACCACCTAATGGGAATCCATTAGGAAACACCCTAGGGTGAGCTGCGTCGGCACATTCGTCTACTGCCTATGAAGTTTCACCCAGACAAAACTAAGGCTTTGCCGGATGTAGAGCATTCAAGGGTGGAGCGGGACATCATTGATTTCTAGCAAGCTACTACTTTTGTTGTGTTTGTAAAGCTTTGGTTTGTTTTAGATAAGGTCCATAGTAAGGTGGCACATAGATGTGCCTGTGCAACTATACCCTGCCATGGTTAGGGGGTTTTGTTGATTGGTTTTTGCGTGTATCAATCATGACCCAAGGGTAGGTCCAGATTTTGATTTGGGTTAAAGGTGGTTTGACAAATCGGGGTTTTTAGTTACAGTTGTCATGGTGCCTTAACAAAGTTGAGGGTTGAGGCTGTTTGGCTAGGGAGGGGCCAGGGAGGGTAGGAGGTGCTCCTCTTGCCTGTTTTTGGAAGAGGGTCTTTGATGTAAATATGCGATTATTTTCTGTGAATAAGAATTGCCTGACCTTATTTCCAAAAAAAAAACTAGGTTTTTTTTCTATTATTTGTAACCTAGTTTTGTCTATTTAATGCCATAAGGCAATGAACTGAGAGTTGGAAGTCTCTATTTCAATGGTTGTTGTGTGGAAACACTCACTTGTAATATGTCTTTTGAAGACATGAAAATCGTTTTGTTAGTGTATCCCTTATCTCTCCTTCATTCTATTCAGCATAATTTCTCTATTAATTGTGATCATTCTGTTTTCAATATTTATTAATTACGGGGGAGGCAATGGCAGCAAATGGAGAGTCAAGCAGTGGCAAAGGTGCAGGAAGGCTGAATTAGAGTGGAGGCACTGGCTGAAGCACACTAGGTGAAATGTAGAGGGAAAAGGATATTATTTTTGTCAAAGCACTTAAGAGAAGACGATGGCTCAAGATGGAGGAGATTGATTTGGAAGATTAAAGAAATAGCAATTCTAAAATGGCTTCATGTAAACCTTTGATAGTTGGGATCTGTAATCTTGGGTTTGGAAGGTTTAGCTGGGTGTGACAGTGGATATTTCACCCAACAGGGGAAATGTGTCTTTCCTAAATTCTACCAATTAGAAGAACATGAAAGCAATTGAGGCCATAGATTAAAAATGCAGATTGAATCGCAGATCACCTAGCCAGGCAAAAGATTCTGAAAAAGAGAGAACGTATGTTGAAGTTAAATGTGATTTGTCTATTATTTGTAAGCAAGTTTTGCCTATTTAATCCCATATAGCGGTTCCTGATAGTAATGAGTTGAAATTCGGAAACATCTATTTCAAAAGTAGTTTTATGGAAGCATTGACATGTAATGTCTATTTATTTTTAAGATATGAAAAGGTATTTTTCTTATTATCCCTTACCTCTCTCCCATTCTGCTCTGCATATTTCTATGTTAACTGTTATCACTCTGTTGCCAATATTTGTTAATTATCTACTACACAACTTGTAGTGTTTGCAACACAATTGTAGTTCAAAGATTATCTTCGATGTGTTTTCTCAATACATTAGATTCATGAAAACTTTGACAGTGTCTCTTCTTATATTCTTTACATTCTTCAAGTCCTTGTTATCTTATGATATTCTTGTTTGCAAATTTGTAAATGGAGATTTTTGAGAAAATGACTATCTGTTTGTTTCCACCAAAACCCAAACAGTAGATCATGTACATCAATGATACTAATGTTTGTTGGCCTCATGGCTTAAATAACCTTCTAGATTTTCATGAACACACCAGTCAGATAGATCGCAATACCTAGCTTACTATGTAATTAGAAGAAAATAATTTTCTAGATTTTTTAAATATTAGTCTATTAAAGATCTTGTCAACTTCTCCCCACGGTGCATAGAAATGTGCTAGTGGGAAAATACCACATTTGAAGTTAGTTAAGCCCACTCTAGCATCGGGTTGTAAAGTTAGTCAAACAATTTTTTATCCAATTCTGAAATGTCTCCAAGCTCAACAAGCTGCACTTTTTGGTGTAGGAACACCACCTCATTCTCAAGTTGTAATTTCCTACTTCAGTAAGTAGTGTGAGATGGATTTTGGAGTCATTTTGGCATATTCTACTAGTTTGGACTGGCAACTGCAAGTTGGATGGGACTCATAGTCAATCATAGCTGACCACTATCTTGTTTTTCATGAAGAATTCAGCCTCACAATTGATACTGTGGAGGACTACAACTAACAGGAGTCTGCAACGGATTGCAAGGGGGTACAACTCATTGTTGCCGGCACTGTGCCTCAATTGCTATTAAGTTTTTCAGCAAAATCAGGTTGCCTTATCATTTTAACTTGCATGAGGTTAACCACGTGATGATTTCGAGTGACTCCCACTCACAACAAGTCATAGTAGCCTACTATAAAGTTTTAAAAAATGTTTCCAATCACGGAAATGTTGGTGTTCAAAGGGCAAACCTATAAATTGATGTTTGGGGATGTCATAGGGGTCTTTTGGCTAGTTGTAATTTGTCTCCAAGGTTGAGAGGAAAGCCTTGAGGCAAAGTGTGAGTATTTTAAAGTATTGTGTTGGCTTCGTTTAAGATGTCTGAACTTCATCATATTGAGGGAGATGACGTTTTGTGAAGTTGTAAGGCATCTGGTTCTGCAACAGGTTTTAGTGGTAAGGAATTGAGGGTGATAGGCCTAGTACTTCCTAGATCTATTGGGCTTGTGAGTTAAGGACCACCACTTGGAGTGATGGTAAGGTACTTGTTTCTCCAATCATAAGAACTAGGTTCAAGTCTAGGTGCAGCCATTCAAAAGAGGTTAAACTTTTGCTTGTAAACTGACCCTCCCAAGACCTCGCCTTGGCAAGATGAGCATTGACCTCTAGGTGATGATCCTTTTGGGCTTGTGAGTTATGTGCCCATAATTTTGTAATCCTAGATATTTTTTTCATTTATGTTTTAATAGAAAGGTTTTTCAATGTGTATTCCTTTCAACATGCATCATTGGGTTGAATGGTTATGTATGCATAGAAGGAGCAATTCAAAATTATTATGGAGGCCTGCAAAATGCTAAAAAAGATAGTATATTTCTCTTGCTTATGTATGCAGGGAATCATAACTCAAAAGCAGGACATGGTAGCTTAGGTAAAAGTTAAAAAACAATGCAAAAAACATCATCATCATCATAGCTTTGTCCCAATAAAATTGGGTTGGCTACATGAGTTCTTTTTTGTCATTTGCCTCTATGAGAAGCTAGATCTTTGTTTATTTGTAGTTTCTTCAAATCATCTTTGATCATTTTTTTCCTTGCCTTCTTTGGTCTTCCTTTTGGTGGCTTTCCTGGAACAGTGATGTAGCAACTTTTGCTTATAGGCTCATTGTCTGATCTTCTGTGCATGATGATATCTTAAAAAGAATTATTTTTGTTAGATTGTAATAAATAGTAAAAGCAGAAAGGGTACATTCCAAGAAATTGCAAATTAACATTGTTTGCCAACCTAGACTACTCAACCCTGCAAGCCAACAGTTTCTTTGATGTCATGGCAATGACATTGGTCCAGTGGGTCTGTCCCTCCAAACCTTCACCAGAAAACCACCAACATTGTCAATACCAACACAAAGGTTGAGGTTATCAACTATGTAAGTGTGAATTCAAGGCCTGATTAGGTCAGAACAGATACCCATAACCAGTTTTCACATTTAAGAATTTACAAGCAATAGATCAGAGTTGAGATTTTTTCTAACTTTGCACTCCACTGTATAGGATGCTCACATTCCATAACATAGTTCATACAAAGCTGAAAAAAATGTGCTTTTGTGAAAACCTCTTTTAAGAATTCTATGGAATTAAAAGCTTTCCTTTTCGCTAAATTATTCCTCGAGTATATCAATACAACATGGAAATACAATGACCTTTCAAACTTACTATTACATACAGGAAAACAGACAGAGTAGTCATTATGTCTGAGTATTGTCACAATCAAACAGACCACCTTTCTCATTAAGTTAAACTCTACTTGTGTGAGTTTCTATGTTCTTCCTTGATTTTGAATGATCCCATTTCTTACTTTCGTACTTTAAAGTTTCTCCTAATATAGCCCAGGTTCTAATATCAATAACTCCTTATTTTGCTATTTTAAGATTCACTTATGTATTTTTGACCTTATCCGTATCATGGTTAAAATGTACGCATCTCGTTCTCTACAATGGCTTTTGGATAGTCCAAAATCTGCCTTGCCTTCATCATTAATTGCTGCCACCTATTATATTGTTGTATACACATTTATATTTTATACATTTTTTTTCTTTTGAAAGCTCCAAACATGCTCAGATAAGTAAATATAAGTAATCTTCACCATACCATAGCAGAAACAGCATTTGTCTTTTAGATTTTCTATCTTTCATGTAACAGTATCTATTAATAGATCTTATTATTGAAATAGTATTAATAACATTATGGCGTGATGGTCTAATAGTTAAGGAGTTCTCATAAAACATACAGGCATTTCTCAAAGAATGTTACCACACTTAATTTCTACGTACTAGCATCAAACATCCCATGCTATATAGGTCATGATGAATGCTTTCCAACGGTTTAAGCTACAAACAAATGCTTAAGCTGATTAACTCAGACTGTATTTTAGTTAACTAAGAAAAACCAAAACTAATCAAAATGTTTATGTAAAACAACGGTTGCCTTAATTGTCAACAATAAGCACACATGAGCTGCAATGTTAATGCAATAATGTTCATCTACTTCAAGATAAGCTGAATTTAGTCTAACGGTTTCTCATATTCTTTGGACAGAGGTCAACATACACATCAATGTTCCTCCTCCTAAACAATTCGGTGGTATGATCTTTTAATTTGACTATTTGATGATTCAGGTATTGATAAGTACAGTATTTTCCAGTTGCATCTTGTAGTAGTTACACCTCAATCTTTGTTTTGGCAGACACGGGAACAGAGAGGAGCTGCAAATGGGATTGCTATGACTGGCATGTCATTATTTAAGGCAATTGGCCCAGCTGGAGGAGGATCTTTGTAAGGAAGAAACACCGATTAGTTTATTCTTCCTATTTTCTAACTTCAGTAAAATAAAAAAAAAACATCTAAAAATAATTTTTGATCAATAATATTACTCTTTAAATGTATTTTCAGCTTTTCATGGTGTCAAAAACGTCAAACGGCTTCTTTCATGGCAGGTATGGCAACTATTATTCCCCCTTTTTTTGTTGTTGTTGTTTTGTGAAATAAGTAGTATTCTTCTTTCCCCTTGAAAAACGTCTTCAATAATCTCCTCTGTATGGCATGATTAGCTGTATTTTGTAATTTCTTGTCTTGCCTTGTTACTGTTTCATCGTACTGAACCATTATAACCCCTATGAAAAAACGTTTATATTGTCCATAAAAAAGAACAAACATTTATAGCTTTTACTTAACTCACACACAATCACTTCTATTTCACAGTATAATACAAACACTGGCATCAGAAAAGATCGAACCAAAATTAATAATTTATAAAATATGTTGTATAAAAAGTTTACTTCTGTGTCATTTCAACCATCAGATTCAAGGTTCAGATTCAAACATGCTACTTGAGGCTATGGTACAAAATATGCATTGAAGTTTGTGTCAAGCAGATAACCGTAAAATATATCTTCAAATCACCTGCCCACCCCAAAAAATCACCCTGATTTTATGACATAAAGCAATGATGATGATAGTTTATCATTTGCTTATCTTTACATTTCTTTAAATTCTTTTGTGTGCTCTATTATGGTTAGTTTTTTAAACAAATAACTAGTAGACGCAAACCTCAATAGGCACAAATGTTAGTGGCTTTGACTTGGCATTGGTCTACCTTAACAAAGACCTCTTGCTATCTTGAATGTATGTAGCCTTTGTGCTCAGCTTGATGGACATAAACGTAAATGAAACTATGCAGCAGAATGTTTGCCATCCAAAAAAAGCATACTCAGTGCCATCTTTTCCTTTCCACTGCCAACTCACAAACACAAAAAATAAAATATTCTCAAATCTGGTGTTAGAGATTTTTTTAACGATGTACTATCTTTGTAAATAGATAAGCTAATAGTTATAGTCTTCTTTTCATATATGTAAATTCTAAAAGGCCTAAAGGTTGCAAGGCCAATTAACATGGCTTCTATAAATCCTACTCTCCATTAGAAATATTAAACATCTAGGGACAGTAAATCATTTTGCATCAATGCATAAATAAGCATTAAAAATACATTCCTAGAAGCACTTTGTTCAATCACATAACTGCATCAAATATCTAATCACCTTTTGAAACTTTAAATCAATGTTTCTGTATACATTGTTATTTTGTAGTTTATAATGTTAAAGTAAGATTGTGGAATTAATGATATTTAAATTGGAGAAGTGAACTAGTTCTTGTATGAACCCAAAAACAAAACAAAAAAAAAACAATGTAGTTTGAAATCTTGTAACCAGTGTTAAAATGCACTCCAATAGCATGCTCCCACTTACCAGATACATGGGGCACTAGAAATTTTACAATTTTTTGTGAGCTAAAATTATATATTTAAATAATAAATTAAAAAACCAATAGATTGAAAAAAAATGAAACCCAGCTGGATTCTGCATAAAATACTACAGAAGAAAAAATTGCAACTAGGACACAATCATTAAATCCATTAGAAACAAAAGACAAATTATCACCCACATGATACTAACCCATTAGAAGACATTGTTTTATTTAAGTTCAGGGTAAACAACAAAGAGGTACACTTACATATAGTTGGTTTGTAAACAAAACAAAGAAAATCCAAGATTTGGGTGTTAATGCTCATTTAGCTTTTAACATTAGTAAATGGAAGAAAAGAATTCATATAGTCAACCCCATGTAGTTGGGATAACACTAGAATGATGATGATAAGGATGTTACCAACCCATTCCATACTTCAAAACATTTTAATCTTGTTCAACACTCAAGCAATTATGTCCTAGCGTCTCAACATCAGGGTGCTTTTCCAACTTGTTATTGCTAACTACCCTACTTTCTTAGTTTGTTCTCAATTCCCTCATTTAAAATTGCTGCTTTCTTTCTTTCCAAGTTTCAAAGTTTACATGTGTTAGCAATGCATTCCACTTTTATTAATGTGTTGTATTGCACCAATCCATACCAAATCTTATAAAGATTTTGGTGTATTATAAAATGCTGAGTCAAGCCTACCCAAACTTTATTCCAATATTGTAATGCAACATATAAAGTTACACTTACCATCATTACATTACAAAAATATAGTATTTTATTTTATTTTAATTCCTCCTATTCTTGCCATTTGAAAAAAAAATACATGAAGTTTAGAATGAGGCAGCATTGTCCATCGTATAGCTTCTCTAGCTATCATATGTTTTTGCTACACATTTATTTAAGCTTGGTATAACCATACCTCACAGCTGTAAGTTTCCATTATGTATTTACCTTTTTCAAGTGCTACTATATTGCTGATACACTAGTAATACCCCGTGTAATTCAAACACTCAATCTTTCTCATTTTCACGAAGATCACATGCTTCTTCGTAATCCTCTATCAGACCACAGGAATTTCATAGATTCCTTTTACCTATCATGAATGGTCACTTAACCCCTCCCCATTGAGGGAACACTTAATCTCAGAAATTCTTTTACAAATTTTTCCATTGCTCAGTGTTTCCCTCTGGAGTAGAACATGTGACATGGTTTCTATGTCAAGAGTGTTACGACTAGCCTAACACCTAATTGATTGCATAATGGTAAGATTGTGGACATTCCTTCCACATTTAAACATTCTTTTCAGGATTCCTGTGACTTCCGTGTCATTATAACATTTTTCTTCAGAATGCCTAGACAATGCAGTGCCCCACTGCCTTTCCAGAAATGTAATCTGCGGCAAGAACTTCTAACTTAAACATTCAAATAATCTGTAAGTTTAATTTCTATAAATGAGTGCTATTCGCAGACGATGCAATTTTTAACAGCTTGCCAATCAGACAACCTTTTCCTTTTAGCATATTTGGCTAGGTTTATATATATATATATTTCTATTCGATAGAATCCTACGAAATTACAACTTTCTAACCAGGTACGATAGCAGGCTCAAATACCGAGAATCAGAGAGCAAACGAACCAGACTAAAAAGTGAAAAAGAGAGAAAAGAACACAAACGTTTAAGGCCGTTTCTCCAGTTAAAACGCATCATAAACTTGCGCACAAACACTTGACGCACTTTTAAGTCTCTGCGAAGCTGTGAAACACTCAACCGTAGCTTTAGATTTCTTTGAACGTATGCATGATGTAATTGAACAACGATTATGTTCAGATTACGATTAGGATTGCAACGACATTGCAGCCGGAAACTGAAAGTGCACCTTAAGATTTTCTGTCGAAGAAAGATAGGTCTCCCGCTACTAACCATTTCCAGATATCAGCCTTCACGTCGCGCCTTTTCCGTCCAAGGAGGTTAAAAATTGCCAATGATAAGCTGCTTAGTGGTCCGCGGCGACGTAGTAAAACTTCTTCCTATTGCATTATATAATGCTACAGATTACTCTAACTACACAGACATGCGACATGCATTTCTACTGGATATGACTGCGCTCTAACTAAATCTGGCCATGGCTGAGTTTGACAAGAATTCTGGACATTATCGACAAGAATTCTGGACATTATCCGCGTCCGCTTGCATGGCTGATGCGCTGAATTTGATGCTGTGTTGCATGCATCTGCGGGACGTAAATTCTTACCCGGTTGTGCTTCCAAGTTCTCGAAAGTGCAGAAAATTGCAACAATCAAAGGCGTACTAAAGGTAAATGCAAAGGCAAAAACAAGGGAGCCTATCAAACCCCTGCCGGAGATTTGCTGAAGCTAAGTAACAAGATTCTTCTTATGTTTTTCTTGGTTTTTTTTTTCAGCTAATTTGCAATGTTGGAAAGTTTGTGAAGTGATTAAACAAGTATTGACAACAATGACAGAATTAGGAAAGTCGTAATTAATAATTTCCATGTATTTAAAAAAATGGCATCTTGCTCAAAGGATTTATCTTCACAAAATAGTATCAATGATTTAAGAAAAAAAATAACCGAAGACGTTACGAAAAGGATCGAATGAAGTTGGTTATCTTCAATTCTGACGTTTTAAAATTTATAAAGGAAGAGTTGCAAGTTCAAGAACCACTATGCTTTGTGGAGCATCAACATTAAAATTATGAATCCATTACTGCAAGTTAATGAATGAAAGAACTTATAGTGGTTCTAAATTTAATGAATATTATGAATGAAAGAACTTATAGTGGTTCTAAATTTAATGAATATTAAGAACATAATTGAAAGGCTTTACCTTAAGAAGATGAGAATATCAATGGAAAGATGAGTAGCATGAGTAGGTTTGAACTTCATCATGTATTATGAGTCTAAGTTTTCAAAAAAGGGGAGAAGGTTAGAAGCCTAGAAGACTAGCTAATGCTACTAAAATTTTTACTTAGTGATGATGATAGTGTTAGGGCAAATGGTAAGGTAATGAACAAATTTACTATGAAATTCAAGAGAGAGAGAAAAAAAGATGTTGGTTTTGTTGTTATCAACTTTGGCCATTTAACAAGCTTTGAAAACTAGAATACTAGCTAGTGCCATTGAGAAGGCTAGAACACTAGCTAGTACTACTAAAATTTTTACTTGTGATCATTATAGGACTACTGCAAATGTTGAGGCAATGAATAAAGAGAAAAAAAAAGATAACAATGGCTTTGTCATGGTCAACTCTAGTCAATTAACAAGCTCTAAAAGCTTTAAGAAAATATCAACTCTTTCTTCTTTGTAAGTTAATGTATCAAAAGTAATACATCTAACTCTTTTTACTCTAAATTAATTTAGTGCTTTGAATACTTTCATGAAATATATCTCCTAATACTATCCATTTTTTGTTATGCATCACCATCACTGTTCTTTTATACCACCAACATAAACTGTTTCTTACTCTACATGCAAACTAAAAACATTATTATATTATGACAAAATAGAGTCTTGTAACTCATGTATTATTTGATGTCATAACTATGATTGTTTTTAATTATACTTATCTAAATTTATTTTTGAAACAAAGTTTGATTATATTTTGAAGACTAACATCCTCCCTCAATGTTGATGCAAATATTGACTTGTAAAATAAGAATCTCAATATTTTATAATTAAAATTTAAAGATCTAATAAGAAAGATAGAAAAATTTATTAAGAATATGGAACATATAGATCATTTTATCATAGGTAATAGGAAATGAACAATTATCTATTAAAATGTCATGTAACTAAATAATCCTCTCTCTCTCTTTCTCTCTCTTTTAAATCTATAAGTTAGCATTTTCTACCAGAATTAAAATTACTAACTTGGAGTTTTAGTGTTAAGACTCTTATCACCAAGCTAATACTTTAGTGTTTGAACTTTGTATGAATTACTCAAAATATGAAACTGAAACTGAAATCAAGTAGTATTTTATTATGTCAAAAGATCTATAGGATCCATTCAACAAAGTTTATATACATTTCATAGTAATGTAACACTAGTTCAATAAAATGACCAACTATAAGAATATGCATTTCAAATAATTCATGTAAATAATGAACTATAACACTATTTAGTCCTTGAAAAAGTAGTATTAGGGCAATCTAGAAGAACATTTTGCTCATCTTCAAGGTAATCAAAGACATGAGTCTACATGCATATTCCTCTTTTGAAATGTTGTCTCATCCTCTAGTTTCTATTCTTAGTCATTTAAAACACAATCTAATTTTCCTTATCATAGATCATAGACCTAAAGGAATTTTAGGGCTATCTAAATTACTTGTAACATGTATGAGGTAAAATTTCTTTTTCTATGTAAATTTGACTAAAGCTTATAGAGAACTCTTTCTTAAACTATTTTGCTAATGCAATTAGAATTGCCTTATCAAAAGTGATGTTCCATTTGATGAGCCAATTCAAACCTTGATGCAACTACCCTTTCTTTTTGGATTTGTCTAGATCTACGTTTGAAAAATTAATGGCATGAAGGTTTTTGATGGTAGATAATAAATCATCAAAAAGCCTCAAATTCTAAAGAGAATAAATTAGCTTCTAAAAGTAGTATGCATTAATGTATAGAGGCTTGCTCCATTGTCAACTTTTCTAACAAAAATAGTTTTTATACTTTTTCAATATTGTTCTAGCATTTTGCAAATGGACCTCAACCCCAAATGAGATACAAGATAGTTGTATAAATAGTAGATTGAAAATTTTGCTTCTTAATGTTCCATCCTTGAATGTTTAAAGCTTTGCATTTATTCTTGAAAGCATTGAAAGCTTTTATACTAGTAATAATATGGTCTTTAATATAAATATCTCATTTATTAACACAAAGAAGCCCTAAGTATCTTGTGAAATTTGCCACTTCTATTTTATGTTTATCATAAAATCAAATTTTATAATTCTCATAACCCAAATCATTATTTTTGTTTTGTCAACATTTAATTTCATGCTTGGGGAATCACATGAAAGTGTTAAGCTATGAAGTAACATGTGCATGCCTCTTTATAGAGTTGAAATCAAATCAACATCAACATACAATAAAAAATTAATGGCTCTTTTAAAAAAGTAAAAAGAAAAGCAAACTTCTAAACTATATTAAGTTAATTTTTTAGGGAATATGTTATGACTAATACTAAATTTATATAATGGCAATGTGTTTAAACTATATAATTATTAGATGTTATTAATAACATTAGAAACATGAATATTGATGTATTTTATACAAATTGATTAATTGTAAAGATCCTCTTAGAGTTATATGGATGTAATAAAATTTTAGTTTAGTTTAATATAATATTTTATGAATATTACTATTATTTTTTTGATTGTCATTGTTGATATTATTTGTGAATTATTCATTCTTATCATTCTTTTTTCTCACAGGAAATCACATGATATTCTTTCTCTTGAACATGGTAACTCTCATAGTTGTGGCAATGACATTTAAACCCTTTCTACCAAGATCAATAAATGAACCACTATTTAAATAAGGAGTACAAGTTTTCAACCATTATAATGGAAAAGAAGTAGTGGAAATTAAATGAATATATGTTAGGATGGGTATGTTAGGATTAGTTGTGTTATTTATCTTCTAAAAACAAATATGTTCATTATTTTCTAAATGATAGTTAAGTTTTTATGCATTGCATACTATCTTTGGCCAAAAAATTATTGTAATAATGAAATATTCTTCAAACTATTGTGCATATACAATGATTGATTTCTTCATCAAATAATATGATCTTTGATTTTATTTTCATATAAACTATTACTGAGACATCATTTAATAAGAATTTTCTTGAATTTATACATATTAATCCTACTTTAATTTTTCCAAGGGAAAGAAAACAATTTATATTATTATTTTATATACATGAAAAAGACCTCTATCATATGGAACTAATTGCTACATCAACTAGATACATAGTTGGCAAAGCATGTGAGCTAACCATCACATGACATGCATGCACTCTTTAACTAATTTATTTATGGAATCAATGGTAAAAAGCAATTTATTTAACAAAATAGATATAATAAGTGTATTAGTGAGGCATTCATTAGAGCATGTCTTTTATAGTTTGCAAGTCATAGTTTTGATTCCAAGGGATATGTTTAGATATATGTCACCTAGCATACTAAATATATAAGGGGATGTTAGAGCCTAAAATAATTTTTTAATAATATTTACCCATAAGACATATAGTCCAATTAGAAATTTATGACTTACTATTGCCCACTAGAATTGAACCCATAACTTGAAGTTTCTAAATCAAGAGTCTTACCACTAGGCTAATATCTTATTTTTCATTATCTTTAAGCCAAAATAGTCATGAAAGAAAACCTAAGCCAGTGAAAGGTGGCTCAAGTAGTTAGCTTATTGTCTTATTAGGTAAGATGTTGCTTATTTGAGTTATGTTGGCTTCATTATGCAATTATTTTCAAACATCAACAACATAACTATGATATTTTTCAAGAGTTTAATATCAAAATTTCAAAGATATTGCTTTTCAATTATAGTTTCAAGTAGGAAAGCTTTCAATGAAGGTTGAATAATTAATTTGTTTCTTATAATATTAATTTCTTTTAGTTCGATTGAATCAATTTGTAATAGCACTACTTGGCAACAACCAAGAATCCCAAAGTAGTTAAGTGTTCCAGAGTAGACTCAAGGTGGACTATGCCTTAACATCCTTAGGAACCTATAAGTAGATCATAAGTACACAACTCACATGCCATACATTAGTCCATGGCTAGGACTATACATAAGAGGACTAGCATATATATAAAACATTATTCCCTTAAGAGAGCTAAGATGCGTTTCTATCTTAATGCATCTAGTACTAAGCCCCACTCCATAGAGAAGGGTAGTGGTCAAGCATTAGAGCCAAAGCTCATTCATAAGCTTATAAATCCTTATCACATAGTACATAATGAATTAGGGTCATGTAGTTTAGGTAATGAGCCAAAGCTCATCTATAAGTCTATAAATCCTTATCACGTAGTACATAATGAATCAGGGTCATGTAGTCTTTTAGGTAATGGTTAAGATAGCATGAAACCCCAAAGGATCTTTACATTCATTTGGATCCCCATTATGGAAGGAAAGCAACATTTAAACCACCAACAAGGCATACTTTCTACACTCTTCTCCACTTGAAAGAAGTGATATCCTTAAAGCTTAATTCTTTGTTCACGCACTTTTCCAAATGTAGCATGAACTACAGATTGAGTGCCATGTGGCAGAGAGGTAGTTGGGACTATGCTAACCCCAGCTACACTCCCACTGAAGTAAAATGGTGTTCTATTGGTATGCTTCAATGGACCCTGTGAGACCACCAGACTAGGATCACACTGCCAAGATTGCATGTAGGAGTGTGAAATAGACTGCAAAGTACCTACAAACAATGCAAAATAGTATAGTAATGGAGACTATGTTGCCACTTTTATGAGTGGTGTCGAGCATAGGTACAATTTGGGGACAAATGGGGGATGCAAATGAGACAAAGCTTGTTGATCTTACTTGTTGAAGGAATGTTGGAGTTGAGATGCTAGCTAGTGTTGAGTTCTAGAAGCTTTTAGAGGTAGTTTTGTGTGGCTACACTAGCTATGCTCTAGAGCGTAGCCCAAGGGGTTAGGCAAATTTGGCAAGAAAAAGTAAAGTTTACTATTGGCTATGCTAACTACAATTTAGAGTGTAGTTCTGATAGGGAGAGTGTAGTCCAAACACTTAAGAAAAATATTTCAAAATTAATGCCTACATGCAGACTACATTAGTTACACTTTGGAGTGTAGCACTAGGAGTTAGAAAATCTACCAAACTATTTTGTCCATCCCATACATGCTTAGCAGCCTCTAGCCTAATACTTGGGAAAAATTTGCAAACTAGTTGTTCCAAGGCCAACTACGCTAGCTATGCTCTAGAGCATAGCACAAGGAGGAGAGCATAGTCAAGACACTTAGAGAAAAATTTACAGTTTCTATTGAGACTTAGAAAATATTTTCAAATTTGAACTATTAGTGTCAACTACACTGACTACGCTCTGGAGCGTAGTCCCAGTAGTGGGCGCATAGCCTCATCACTTAGACAAAATTTACCAAGTTTTAACACTAGCCAAATTTCTAGTTAAGACTTGAGAGCTCCAAATTTGATGGTGTTTCATTGATCCCTCTTTGTTGATGTATGGAGGAGTGGTTTGAGAGACATCAACAAAGAATGCAAAACACCATAGCAGGCTCGACACCAATATTGCTCGTCAATGCCCAACCAGATGTCTATTTTCCATGCTCAAGAGTGCTGGGGGAAATGGTATATTTGAGGTAAGGGATGATAGGGGGCATGTTAAGGAGATGGACTAAGGAATAACAAGGGAGTGAAATGCAAACTATGTATGCAGTTGCAAGGTGCGGCACCAAGATGACTTGTCACCAAACGATGATCCCTCGTCGAAGTGCTTGTGAGGGAGTCAACGCTGATGGCTTGCCCTTGAAGTTGTGACCTCTTGTCAAAGTGCTTATGAGAAGGTCGGTGCGGTTTCAAAGTTGGACCAGTTGTGAAATTGTAGCTTTGCTAATTGTGCTTGGGGACATGTTTTGCCCCATCCTATTGCTTTACATTTTTTGGTTGCAAAGCAAACCTACTTTGGGTTCTGCACATTGCGAGACGCTAGTTGTAGGATGCCTTTTATCAAGTGGGTTGCATGCCACCTAATGGGCTTTGCTTTAGTGCAACCATGTCGTGTCTATAGGATAGTTGTTTCCTCCTCAGGATAAGTTATGTTACATTTTCTTGGGCTTTGACTAGTCGACAGAAGCTCCCCATAGGACGAGTTGTGTTACATCCATTATGGGTTCTACGGTTGACACAAAGAAGGTGCCATGTGCATTGGAAGGGTTGCAAACTGGGTGATTTAGAGGGAAGCAAGGAGACGCAAGGCAAAAGAGGTAAATGTGAGCAAGTTAAAGTAGGGTAATAGGAATATACACTATTGAATGGTTCAACTAGCTTGATCATGCACATTGGAGCAATGTGGCATCTTGTCATCACAATGGAATGTGTCTCTACATGACTGCCTCCGAGGCTTTATCTTGTAAACACAACGCAGAGGAGATAAGCAAAATAGCCACACAACATGAGATGAGAGTAAAATGCTGATTGCAAAGGTATTGCAAGTGTTGCAAGTATTGGACTAGTTACAAGAGCTTGTAGCGCTAGTGTAGGAAAACTAGTGTAGGTGCCAGAGCAAGATAGTTGCAAAAGCTCCAGTAGCCACACTAGAAGCAAGCACCCTAGGAAGGCCAGCAAAGTGGCTGAGGGCGATGGTGATGTAGGTGCTTGAGACTCTATAGTAAGGATAGGAGCTTGGAAATCTAGCAAAATCGTAGAGAGCTAAGATGCTGAACACGCTTCCAAACCTGGGCAATGGTGAGGGTTGGAGGACAGTAGTAAGGTGGCTAGGCCACAGTACTACTGGTACTCCAGTAGGTGGTGTTGATGATGAGAGCTCCAACCAATAATGAAATACCCAAGGTTAATAATGCTATGGGTGCAACCTAGGGGTGATAATAATAGTGATGGTGGCGGGAGCTTCGAAAGGTTAACAAAATGCTCGAAGGCATCTTTGGGGAATCAGTAAAATGCCAAGGACGGTAACACTACAAATGTTCCAGAGGCCTCTCTTAACAATGTGAACATCATTTTGGAACTACAACGTCCCACCCTACCCCACCCATGAGGTGTGGGTAGACGATGAAGGATTGGAAGTATTTGTGCTCACTTGTCTACAGAATTGTGCATGTTGAGCTATGCATGCTGAACTGCAAACCTAGTTTAAGGTCATGGTAGACTGCGTGCTATGCTAGTTTAGGATCATAGTAGACCATGGGTGTTGTGCTAGTTTAACATCATGATGCAAGGATGATCTGCTCTAGTTTAGCATCATGGCGAACATGCTGTGTTAGTTTATAGTCATAGTGGACTATGTTGTGGGTGACAATTTTAGCATCATGGCTCAAGGATGATCTATGCTAGTTTATAGTTATAGCGGATTCTTTGTGCCAGTTTATAGTCATAGAGGACTATGCTATTGGTGTTAGTTTTAGTGTCATGGCTCAAGGATGATTTGTGCTAGTTTATAGTCATAGCAGATGTGCTGTGCCAATTTATAGTTGTAGTGGACTTGTACTAGTTTATAGTCATAGCGAACTTGTTGTGCCAGTTTATAGTCATAGAAAACTTGCTGTGTCTTGCTTTGTCATTGATGCAGCATTGCATGCTAGGAGTAGTATGGCTTTAGGTACAAGTGGTTTGTCGGATTGGTAAATTTATTGCCATCGTGGTCAGCAAGCTTGAATGCTCTATTGCCATATGCCTTGATGACTACGAAAGGTCCTTCCCAGTTGGTTGAGAATTTGTCCGTGAGTTGATGAATAGCTTTGAGAACTAGGTCCCCCTCCTTGATGGTGCACCAATGTTGATTGTGATGATGCTTTGCTATTGCGTTTGTTGGTACCACTTGATTTGACTAAGTGTTGGCTTGCACTCCTCCTCTATCAAGTTGAGGTCAATGATCTTCAACTCATCATTTTGAGCCTCGTTGATGAAGATTGAGAGGATTACATGGAGTGATGGGACCTACAATTTAAGAGGCAAGATGGTTTCAGATCCATAAACTAAACTATATGGTGTCTTACCTGTTTTAGTTCTTTGTGTCATGTGGTAGGCCCAGAGTGTGTAGATCAGTTGCTCAAGCCATTGTCGTTTGCTGCTACGATGCATCTTCTTTAGAAGATTGACAATGCCTTTGTTTGTGGCCTTTGCTTGGCCATTTGCCTATGGGTAGTAGGGCAATGAAAAGGAATGCTAAATTCCGAAGTGTTTGCAAAAGGCCTTAGTGTTAGCATTGCTAAATTGTGGCTCGTTGTAACACCACCAAATTCGTTCAACAACACTACAATGGCAAATTTATCTAAGTGTCAATTCAAGGCAATTTTTTTAAGTGTTTGGTCCATGATCCCATTCTTGGGGCTATGATCTAGAGCATAACTAGTGTAGCATGCAATACAACTAAATTTACAAAATTTTCTAAGTGCCAAAAGTAGCTATGAAAATTTTTCTAAGTGTCTTGCTACGCTCACATCCCTCTTGCTACACTCTCTAGTGTAGCACCACTCCAGTGGCCAATTTGCACATGTTAAGCCAAAATTTGTTAAGCTAGCTCAACATGGAAGAGGCATTTGGTAGATTTTCTAACTCCTAAAGCTACCACTTTTACTACACTCTTAAGGTTAGCTGGTGTAGCAAGAATAAGGATTGCAATTTTTGCCAAAATTTTCTAAGTGTTCAGGCTACACTCTATCCCACCCTATTATGCTCTTTAGCATAGCAAGTGTAGTAGCACTAGACTTCAAATGTTTTGCAAGAATTGCCTAACCACTGTGCTACGCTCCAGAGTGTAGCTAGCATAGCAACAAGAAACTACCTTCAAAAGCTTTTAGAGCTTAGCACAGGCCTTCATTCTAGCTCTAGCACTCCTCTAGTAAGCAGGATTAGCAACTTGCACTCTTTTTGTATCTCCCCTTATGTCCCAAACTTGTACTTATGCTCGATCCCACTCGAAAGAGGGGAGAACATACTCCCGAAGCATAGCCTCCAAATTGCACTATTTGTAGGTACATTACAGTGTTGGTACATGTAGTCTTAGCAGCATAGCCAATTTGGTAGTTTCCCAAGGGCCAATGGAGCATACCAAAATGTAGCATCGGTTGTCCCACTAGGAGCATAGTAAAGGTCAACATAGCCCCACCTACCCCTTTACCAGGTGACATTCAATCTATACTTTGCGTTAACCCTAAGCCTATAAATACCCTCACATTCCTCACTTTAGGGGTTGGGAATTCATTCTAGCAATGAGCATTTGAAGCATTTGGCTAGCAAACCCAAGTAGCAGTTTGCATTTCAGAGCATCATTTGGCACCCAAAGCACCTTGAGCATCTCGTACACCAAAGCGTATCAGGATCTTGGCAACCCCATTGCATCCTACTCAGCACTGTAGTGCATTGCAAGCCCGTAAGGCATCATGGCAGCCAACCCAGTAGGCATGGACCTTGCAACGGATGTCAGTGTTCACCCCGGGACACTCCAAAGACTTTGGCTACGCTGCTACTATGCCTATTTGTATCACTATGTACCTCCACAAAGCTCATTTGTAATTGCTACACTTCCCATCTAAGGTGGTATCATCCTTTCTTTCTCCCAAACTCCTTTGCATTTTAAGCATTTTCTCCATTGCATTTTAAGCATTTTCTTTGACATTCAATACTGCAATCACACTTTTTTGTTATTTTACATGCTTTTTGCACATTTTCATTGTCATTTTCGTGTTGTGAGACATGGTTATGCTCAGGCCTAGCTGGCCTCAGTATGGCCGAGAACACCATCAACACTCACATTTTTGGCTAATTGCGCCACCCCTCGGTTGTGCCCAATACCTCAGTTGTAGCTGGTGAAGTCTCTATTTGATCAACAAGACCATCCAAGGCACTCCACCTTTGTTTCCCAACAAAGGTCCTCATGTGGAGGCAGGGTCGAGGCTATGTGCCCATGAACCCCTTTGCGTTTCAACCGCTAATGTTTTCTATCGTCATAGTTTTCTAGTGCTAGAAGGAGGGCCTTGCCATTTCCTTCTATGTTCAGTGGTAGTTCGGTGTGCTCTCTGCACCTTTGTTATTAGTTTCGAACTAGTGTAGACATGACACTATTGTGGCTATCTAGAATCTAGTTGGTGTAGATTAGTCCTAATTGTCGGTTCCCCTGGAACCCTATCGGACAGAAGCCAAAGTGTATCTTTCGCACTTGGGCCCTAAACTCTATGTGCTAGGAAGAGCGTGGCTTGCCCTTGACATAAGAGTGTAGCAAGCATAGCACTAAAGTTAGAAACTTTTTCTAGTAGCATTTTCAGACTTAGTTACATTTTATCATTTCTATACTTAAAAATTTTCAGCACTCATTATACTTAACTGCTTCTTTTCTAGCATTGCACCTTTTGCATCTTTCCACAGTAGCATGAATCCTAAAGAGTCTTCAACCTCTACCTTAGGTGTAGTCATTGTTTGACTTGTCCAGTAAGAATTCACAATCGACATCTCTGGAGCTAGGGGGCCCACCTTCATTGGAAGGTAATCCCTTAGGCTCCGTAACCAATCTCCCTAGCACATGGTGCTTAATAAAGAAAAATACAACGTACTTTGTGTGAAGCTCTAGGTGGGCATTCCCTTAGACCACCAAGAGTTAGAGGCAAAGCGAGGTTATAAGCTCATACATCGAAATGGGAGGGAGTACTTCCTTGCCCTTAATGATCTAATCCCCCTCATTGAGACCTTTCAGTGGATGCTTGACCAACTTATCTGACTGAGTGGGTTGAACGAGCGCGATGTAGCAACTGACTATGAGGAATCCCTGTAGGATGAGCAAGAGCAATTTGAGGCTCACTCAAAAAATGAGAATCCCTTGTATGTCTCTTTTTTGCCATCCGTCTCTAATGTTGCTCCTTCGTAGTCTCAATCGTTTGCCTTCTTTGAGGCAGCAACATCTCCTTTATCACCACCTAGACCAACACCCATTATGGCAACCCATCAAGTGCATACACATTAGGATGCAAGATCGTGTGTTACCCTATCCTTTATGGTCTCAGCATAGTTGATGTGATCCTCTGTTGGCATCCGTGATGCCAACTTAGCCCTACATGCATACACTGCCAACATCCCAACCTCATGTGACATAGGTGATGTATGTTCCACTTGTCTCTGTGGTGTTCCCTATGATAGCCCAAGCCACAACCACATGGTGGGGCCTTGCCTCTATGTCCTATGCACAACACATGCAATAGTAGCATGCGTAACAACCTTTTTCGTAACTAAATACGACTTCTCAATTCCCTTTGGAGGGTCTTATGCATGAGTGGTGGTGAACACATGCTTAATCCATGGCTTGGATAGTTGCTCACAATCCTGCACAATCCAACGCCCATTGTCCCTAATCACTAGGAACTCCAAAAGCCTTCGTAGATAGGCTGCGAATAATGCAAAGTGAAAGTGAGATCTTGCATGGAGGTTGTGGTGAAGCCTGATAATTTTTGCCTGTAACCCAGCAACAATAGAAGAGGCATAGTTAAACTTGGTGCCCTCATAACCTCTCGCATCACTCGCACATGCTCTACTCCAAGGATCTTTTCTTGGGAGAGTAGCTTAGGAAAGGCACGAGCATGAAAAAGAGGGTAAAGCCTTCAAACCTCAAGCACATGCATGTTTCCAACCACAATGCTTTTAGGAGATCGAGTGGTCCCTAGCCACTCCTCAATCTCCTCTCTCTGGTCCACCTCTCGATTCAGCTTATCAATGATTGATGGGCCCTTAGAGAAAACACCAAAGAAGTCAGCAAAGAAGGCATCATTGAGGTCCAAGACTACCCTCACTCCATGTACGTGAGTAACAAAGTGACGGGCATCACGACTAAAGAAGTCAACAATGGTCACCATCTTGGCCATTGGTGTGCTTGGGCTAAGGGCCAAGAAAATGTCTATCAACCTAACACATGTAAGCCAACCAGTCAAAGCCTCTGAGGCTTGATAGAACAACCACTCCTATGCCCCCTCTACATTGCCATACTTCATAATGAGAGTGGCCTCATTACGGCTAGTGGCAATCACTGTTACGTCTTCTAAAGTAACGATAGTTGTAACATAGGTAAACATAACGTTAGCACTGTGTAACTAACGTGTGCATGAAAATAAGCAATGAGAGCCAAGCCAACATAATGAATACTCACATGGAACAAATGACATGCAGGATGCAGATGGTGGCACAACAAGCTATCTAAAGATAGGTTTACTACTGGCCCATCCCTCATCAAGCCAATCGTAGGTCTGACACCACTTGAATGCCTTTGGGTACCAAGTGGGGTAGTACCGAGTGGGGTAGTTCTCTAAGTCATCTTCCACTTGTTTAATAATTGCCTCCTGAAAGCTCAGACTAGAGGAAAACACATCTAGCACGATACAGGTCAAAGTAAGAGCCTCTATCTTGTCGTGGAGTCCTTCATCATCAACTGTAAATTTGGCATTAGACATCCATAGTTAGCAGTTAGCAAATCTAGCATAGCTAATGAGAATGAGATATAACAAAAAGCAATAGAAGTTACCCTTTAGCATAATATATAATCCTAGGTGGATTCTGAAAGATTGTATGCACACACATGACAATGAAAAGGGTATTGCTCTTATTATAATAAGAGAATTTTGGCATGCTCTAGATTCTGGTTAACGGATGAATGCTCCTAGGGCCTAATCTTGGGTCACTTGCTCGATCACCACTAGTTACAAGTTCATCGAACATGAATCATAATAGGTCCCAGTTTGCCTTGGCCAACAACATCTCGGTGATGGTGCTTGTAGCCTTCACTGTCAAGTGTGACCACATGATCATACTAAAGTGCTACAACAAGTAAGCCAAGAACTCGCTGGCTCCTAGCCAAAACCACGCCGCCCAATGACCTAACTTCATGTTGGGTACGGTCTAGCTGATGCAAGATAGGATGCTGATGAGCTCCACAACCACTAAGACAGGTTTCAATAGCACCTTGTAACCACAAAATAGCAAATGAAAGTAGTGTTAGCACACAGTAGATTGCATTTTGACATAAAATATTTGCTTAGCAAAATTATCAAATCCAGCTTATAATAGCATAACTTAGAAATATATTCGTAGGGTCCCCCATAGGGTCCCCTGGGCATAGGACATTGATACATATTTGACGTGCCTAGCGCTCATTGGGGTATAGCAGTAACATAGCATTAGCATTTTACTTTACATTTATACTATTTGCACCAACATAGTTTGCATGTTCTAACCTTCATACGTCCTACCTCCCAAATTAGTATTTTGGCATAGCTTTCGTGCATTTAGCATTTTGTTTTGCATAAGGCATTCGAACCATTGGCATTTTTGCACTTGGCATCTTGTGCATTTGGCATTCCAGTTTTGTTCTTCTTCTACAAATTTTCTCAAAATTTTTCTAGCTCTAGGTGATGTAGCAAGATATTAAAAAAAAAATCTAATTTTCTGCTACGCTCCCTAAGGAGAGTAGCCAAGAAATTGCTAAAATTTTTCTAATCATTTTCTACGCTACCTAAGAGAGGCATGTCCCCAAAATGAGTGAAAAAGTGACAAATGAAACAACAAAAAATTATTATTTTTTACTATTAAGAGCATAGCATTCCGTTGCGTCTAAGACAAGTGTTGGCTACGACCAACACTTGAGCCCTCATCATCAGGTCTCCTTCATTGTGCTGCCTAGTGCTATCATGCACTAATAACATGTGCTAGGGTACTCGCCATGGTTGTAGCCTAGGCAATCTCCTTAGCCCCATTCACCCCCTTGCCACAGCTACTACCCCGTGGCCATGCTATTGTCCCTTCCCTTGATCCTATGGCTTGCTCCCCATGTGTCGCTGCAATGCCCAACCCTCCTTTGTCCTCACCTTGCGTTTCCTCGCATCACAAAATAAGCAAGGACAGAGCCCTGTCCCTTAGCCACTGCCACATTAGTCATAACCCTTGTCCCAATTTGCCAATCGCCCTCACCCACACACCAACATAAAGCCAAAATAAAAGAAAGAAAAGGAAGAGACCTTGGCCATGCATGCCCTAACTGCAGCCTTTTTTGTCTCATTCTGTGTCTTCCATGTGGCGTGGTCCTAGAGAGGGAAATCCCAATCTATTTCTAGGGCAAAAATCTCATTTCTTTCTCCTCTCTTTCAACCCCATGCATCATGTCCCTCAAACGTACCTTGTCCCTCATAATCCACATGTTGCCCCTTGTCCCATTCGTTGCAAACAATCAATGTAGATAATCATAATAAAATGATGTATCAACAAAGATAGAGACCCACAACCTACTCATGTGTTTTCTCCTCTCTAGTTTTGACTGCCAAGACGGCTAGGGTAGCAGTAGTCCTTGCCAAGGTAGGCTACCCCATGATCCAAATCCCAATGCAAGAAAGAAAAGTCAAAATGCGAAGAAAAAATGGTACAAAAGGGACAAGTGTAGTGAGTGTACCTGGTAGTTAGTAGCACCCTCCTATCCTCCACTTGCACCTGAAATAGGTGTTCCAAGGCTCGCCTTCCCTCTTCTATATTGGCAAGTCTAAGGTGTTGATAGTCACTACGGTGCATCATCCTAGTGCTATGCTTTGGTCACTTCACTTCACTTACTACGTTTTGGTTGTCACTTCTAACTACACTACACTTTGTAACTCCTTATTTACACTTTGAAAAGTGATAGTTTACCCTTGGTAAATCACACATATTTACCCCCTCAGGGTAATTAAATGTGCTACCTACCACACTGGTGCTCCCACACTTAGGCAAAATCTCCCAAGTTTCTTGTGGAGGGTAGCAAGAGAGGGTGAGCATAGCAAGGGGTGAGTGTAGCAGCTAGAGTTAGAAATTTTTTTGACTTTTTTCTAACAATCCCAGACTTAGAAAATTTTTGAGATTTTTCTAGTTGCCCAGCGAATGCCCAGCTTAATGCCACGATCTAGACACTCTTTCCCTAGCTCAAACTAATGCACTTTGCACAAATCACGGTATGCTAAAACCTTAAACTGGCAAATCACGGTCCACTAAGACCTTAAATTGGCAAATCATAGTCCACTAAGATCTTAAATTGGCACCTCGTGGCCTGCCAAGGCCAAAAACCAGCTTGCATCCTTATCCTTCTAATGTCCACTTTTGCTTAATTAGGCAATTATTAATTGCATTGCTTTCCTCATGTTATGCATTTTGATCCTATTAAGATAGGTGCGGCTTGATGTTATTTTTGGTTTTTTTGTAGGATATGTTATAGGATTATAACATAAGCACATAAGAGTCTCTTGTTCAACTCTGGTCCTCACCGAACCTCATGGTGACCTCATCTAATGCATCGATGCCCAATGCCTAGACCTTGAGCCCATGACCTGTGATGACTACGTAACATCCATAGAAGCACCGCTAAGTTGGCCTAGCCATCTAGTTAGGGCTCTTGATCTAGAGGCAAGTGACGTCATTGAGGATCCTCTTGTTGAAACCATTGTAGCAACACTCAACGACGAGGTGAAAACATTGAAACTTAGTTCCTTGTTAGAGCCTCAACATGCCCAAAGCATCACAAAGACACTCAATGACAACATCGAGGCATTTGCAAAGTTCTACAAGGATATGCCAAGCCTAGATCCTTGCATAGTAAAACATAACATCATTCTTGATTCCTACATAAAACTAGTTAAATAGAAAGCCTGTAAGGTTAGGCTTAAGGTGGCATTGGTAGTTGATGGGACGCGATATCGCATGGGCCATGATATTGTGTACACGATATTACGTCGACCCTTATGATATCACGTACGTGATATCGCAGCCCATCGCCAGTTCTATAAATAAGAGGCAGCTTTCCCTTGTTTCTCTATCTAGATCTAGATCCTTAGCTAAACTTTGGTAGTTTTACCATTCTAGAGATAGAATAATTTCCATGTGCTCGTAGTAGGAGTCTAAAAGTGAACGGATCTTTATTCGAGCAAATTGTACCTAAGCACACATTTGTGTACAGAAATAAAATGAACTTTATGATAAACCTTGTAGTGCATGGACTAAGCTAATTAGGATTTAATTAATGTTAAATGCTTAAATTCTTTCTTAGATAATTAATCTCCCTCAACCCTCAACTTCTAGTTAAGTGCATTCAGTATGACCACTTCGAGCATGTGTGCTACGCTTGGTAACCCAGTAATGAATAGCATTTGGTAATCCCAGTAGCGTTGCACTAGTTTAGGGTGTGTACGGTAAGTGGGAATGGATACTGATACTAGGACGATTAAAGCTTAGTTAGTAAAAGTTAGTTACTTAGTATCTTCACCCTTTCCTCTCTTAGCATAGGCGATAAAAAGATAAAAGACATAAAAATCATATACCTCAGACTTACTTAACCATACAACCGTGACAATACAAGTAAGTCTGGGAAGACAACAATTGATTAACCTTAAGTGTTCCATAAGGCACATAAGCACTTAGTCCTTGGAGTTCGCTTGGATCATGCGTGAGACACTCGTATTCGTATGGTTGAGTGTAGGGGTACCTTGCCCCTCATCATTGGTGCCGTTGTTGGGCACTTCATTGTTTGTGTACTACGTAGAACATAGGAAATCATTCACATCGTTGGGAGCTAAAATGAACCCTTAGGATTAATCAAGAGAAAAATAACATAATGACAAACAACACACTGAACAAGACTAAAATGTCTTCTTCTCCACACAAAAGCACTTCATCGCCTAGGACCAACACTAGAGACAGTCAGCGGCACCATGCACATAACCAAAATTTGCCAGTTCCTCAACAATTCAGTGTGGTATATGTTCATCACGATGAATACATACTTGACTTTACCTTTGTCTTCCATCAAGTTGAACAACTGCGTTGGAGAGACTTGGAGGGTAACATAGTGTTGCCTCCAGACAGAGCTACCCCCAACATGCTCCTTCGTGTCCTTGCATGAATAGGCATGTCACAATTATACGCTGAGTACATTGCATGTGATTACAACGCAAGGGACTACCATCCTATAGAAGCGCAACGTCAACGGGACTCATAGTAGGAGAGCTATCACACATCGTTGAAGGGTAAAGGACCATAATGCTTCGCCCATCATAAGCAAAATTAAGGGTGGTGAACATATTTCAATATGTTCTTCACAAAACGATGTTCCCCTTCCTAATGATAGTGAGGAGGTGGTGTATTAGAACCTTCGATCCATGATACACAACCCTAGTTTTGATCCCCATGAACACCAAGTGTGCAATGAGGAAACACAAACACAAGATAAAAATGCTCGTCATCACGATTGGGGTTGAGATCACCAAAGGGAAGGTAGGAAACATCGTCATGGCAATGGTTATCCTTCCTCTTCCCCTTCATTACAACATTCACCCTCTCCTTCAATGTCGGGACGCAGTCATAAGGAACCTAACCGTGAGGACAAGGGTAAGAAAAATGAGAAACCTCAACAAGAGAGTCGAGAGCGAGGACGAGTACATTCTAGGAAATCAAGACATGGAAGAAGGGAAAGTAGGGAACCACGTAGGCATCACAGATGCCATGAGAGAAATGACCATGATGAACCCCTACTCGCAACTTGAAGCATGTTAGACATTACAGAGGCTGTTAGAATACCTACAAGGCACCAAAAAGATAGCCGGATCAAGAGACTAGACATGAATAATATCCCACGATTTGAGGGGGGGTACAACGCTGATCTGCAGAACCACTTACAGGCATTTCATGATGCCTTTGCCTTGTAGAACATTGAGAACGAGTGATAAAAATTAAAGTTGTTCCCAAGGACACTCATAAAAGAAGTGGAAAGTTGGTATCGGTTCTTAGAGCCGGAATCCATTCGAAGGTGGAGTATGATGCTAGAACTGTTTAATGATAAATATCAAACATACTCCTGAGTGTCCAACCTATGAAAGCAAATCCAAGGATGGAAGCAGGGTAATCACGAACCCTTGGATGCTGCCATGGGTTGATATTATGCATTGCTACATTGTTGCCCGGGCCATGGTTACACACAACGAGATCAACTACACCATCTCGTAGATGGGCTAAGACATGAAACCAGAAGAACCCTTGGGACATATGCCCAAGGGAGATTATCTAAACTTAGGTCCCATGAAGTTTGTAGATTGTTGGAGCAAGTAGCTAAGGAAGAAGGAGAGCTATGTAAGAGAGAAAGCATGGAAGAGTATAACCGCGATCCTTTCCTTCAAAAAAGGGGAGTGAGATTCTGTGAGGAGGAGGATGAGTCACCACTTGAAGAGTTGGTGAGTAGGAAAACCTTATCGCTTCAAAATTAACAACAGAAGTGTTGGCTAAGGTAGATCAAATGTGGAACTCCTTAGATAGTAGATTTAAAACCATTTTAAAAATCATAGAGGAGTCTAAGGAGCGAAGTAGTGACCACGATAAGAAAAAGAAGAGGGATTTGGACTATGCACGTAACAAAGGTAAGGGTAAAATGACTATCATTGAAGAGGTTGTGGATTTCAATACATATGATGACAGTGGATGTGAGATATGTTAGTATGACCATCCTAAGGGATGTTGCCCAATAATCTCACATGTGCAAGAGTCTGGGGTGTATGCACTCAACCCAAGACTTAACAAACGACAAGCACCTTGACGGTTACCTTATCCCCAAGGTAACCCAAAGTAGTTTCACCAATCGTTAACATATTATCCAAGTGGAACTCTGCCACAACCTATGGAGCAACACCAGCAGTGGCAATACCCATAGTCATAGGGGATGCCACCGCCAAGGCAACAATACCCTTACCGGCAACCGGATCCATATGGCTACTACGTGCAGTAGCCAATCTCTCCAAGTGACTCTGTCGGTCACGTGACCCCATAACGTCACTACCAAGCTCAGGAGTACTATAGGACTCCTTCTCTTGGGAGAGACACCCCACATCCATACCATCCTCTGAATCCACCCGCAACTCTTACACTGATAGCTCCACTACCACCTGCTCCAGCGATGCAAGGGGAACTCCCCACTCAACCACAGCAACGCAATGCTACGAGAGCTGTAAACCTTCAACCCACTGCTGGTTATAACAACTGTACAAGGAGAAGACCTTTCTTTAGAACCAACAGTCCAAACAAGCTCTCACCACCACAAGCGGTTGAGCCTCTAAACGTTCCTCCATCAAATAAGGCTTCAGAGCTCCCTTCAAACCAACAACAGAGCTCAACGCATACGGTTATGTTAACACATACCATCACTGACTGGATCAAGGTGGGCCACCTTCCCAAGAAATTCTTTGATCCTAGAAGTCCCCTAATCTACCTTCAAGTCACTAGGAATGAACCATGTAAAGCTCTTCTTGACTTAGGTTCTGGAGTAAACTTGATATCGCAAGAAATGTATAAAGCCTGGAACCTGCCTCCACTAAAGAAGAGCAATATTCGCTTAGAGCTAGCTGACCAGTCCATCACTATTCCCTTGGGATTGGTGAAGGACATTGTTACCACTATGTGTGGTTGGTCATAACTAGTTGATTTCCTAATGATACAAGTCAACAATGACAAAGGGGACTTCCCAATAATAATGAGAAGGGCATGGCTAAGTACTGTTAATGCATGCCTAGGAATTCGTGATCTTTCCTTGGAAATATCTAAGGAAAACACTTATGGAAAGATCAAGAAGAAGAAGGTTCCATGCATCACATACAGTGATACAGAGAGTGATAGCATACAGGAGCGTTCAACATCTCCTTCATGCAACCGGTGTGCACTAGAGGTTAACATACAAAGGTGCCTATATGTAGCAACCACACAACAAGAAAACACCCAGTGGTTGACAGCTAATCAAGAGAGCAACTCACTAATATGCATGGAACTAACTGGGGGACCAACTTGCGCCCACGTAAAAAGCATAGATGGACTGGAGCAAGAGTGTCACCAACTTCCAATCCTTAATCTGAAATCACCAATTGAGGGAAGTTGGAAACTTTTAGAAAATTCAAATGAGTACTCCGATAGGAGAATACTAGTATGTGTGTAATCGACCAAACCTTATCATGAACCTAGAATGGTCTATGCACATAGCACATTTGAGAGGGAACGACCTTGCTCATTATTTCAGATCTTCCCCTTCCAACTCAGTCATGGGGGAGATGGCCACCTATGCTAATAATTTGAGGCCCTCAGTTTCCTTTTCAATTTTTGTTTTACACATTTTTGTTTTACAATTTTTTTTAACTTTTCTTGTTTTTGTTTTGCAACATCGTTCATACTTCTTCGTTTATTTGTGTGTTTATTCATGTTTTTTTTGTTAAGGTTTGTCACTTAATAAGTGCTCCGAAGATGGGATGAACTATATTCCATTGATTGCTAATGTTTGGGTTTTACCTTTAAGTTATGATGTTGACACTAAGGTATGGTTCTTTTGATATAATAGGCAATGAGTCCACTTCATCCATACAC
This sequence comes from Gnetum montanum, assembly GCA_015680685.1. Taxonomy (NCBI): domain Eukaryota; kingdom Viridiplantae; phylum Streptophyta; class Gnetopsida; order Gnetales; family Gnetaceae; genus Gnetum; species Gnetum montanum. The sequence goes on from MNCI01006382.1 coordinate 660,943, forward strand.
CTATAAATTTCTATGGTCTCTCTTGGCTTGGAACTGTACAGTCCCCTTCCTTAAAAAATAAGAATTATCAACGAATCGATGACTGGGCATTTCTCAAACTAAGGAAGGACTCAAGGACTGAAAAGGGTGTGACTTCAAGGGAACTTGATGCATTTGTGCTGGCCATTCTCTTGGGTGCTTGGATGTTTTCTTCTTGAGTCTCTCGTACCATTTCGATGTTGCCACATTATCGGGAAGCTGAGCAAATAAAAATAATAAGTCTTTGCATGATGTGGTTCTCACGCAAAAACAAAAAAAAAAGAAGAAAAAAAAACAACAGTGAGAATTCAAAGCACACCCCTTAGACAAAATAATCATTTGGGCTATAAGCATTGGTTATGGAACTAAAATAAACATGTTCCCTCTAACTAAGGCCCCTCTCGCTTCATTCTTTCTCCTCTTTCGTTTTGTCGGAATGGTGGTGGCTCTGTGGGGAAGGCATTCTTGTTACTTCAAGTGGATGGATGGGTGAAATGTATTAATGCAAAGTCACTGAATGTGGTTTGTTTGAGGCCAGATTTGCAATGGGATCTACTAAGTCACATTAACCATTAATACATAAGGGGCTGTACACCACCTTGTTCTTGAGATTCCATTCCATTCTTTTCTTTCTATCCTTCTTTCCCCATTTATCACCTCATTGCATGGTTCATTGTAGCGGTAAGGCATCACATTGCTTCGACATGCTTGGTTGGACTTGTTAAGAAAATTGAGAGTGCACATCCCTATCCTTACTATAACTCACTTGCATTTACCTTCTTTACCTTACCTTTCCCCACCTTTTGTGTAAGCTTCTTTGATGCATATGACACCTTTCTTTCGGTCAATTGCAAAACCTATGATAGATGTTACGTGACTCTCCCATGGGGAGCCTCTATGGGCTGGTCAAAGCTCAAGCGGATGTAACACAACTCATCCTAAGGAGAAAACACCTATGCTACAGACATGACACAATTGCCTCTAATCAAAGCCCATTTAGTGGCATGCAGTCCACTCGATGATAAGCATCTTGTAGCTAGCATTTCTTAAAAAGAAAAAAAATGGGATAAAACATATCCTAAAGAAAAATTTAGGAAAGCTACAATTTTGCAATTGGCCCAACCTTGAATTTGCAATAGCCTTTTCACAAGCACTCCAACAAGAGGTCAACATGTTAGGGGTAAGTTAGTTCAGTGCTATGGGTGATGGTTCTCTCACAAGCACTCCAACGAGAAGCCATCATTTGGTGACAAGCCATCCTAGTGCCATGATAATAGTTAATTGTGCTGACTTCACATCTTGTAGCATGATACATCATTTACATCTCATTACTTCCTTACTATCCCAAGCCAATTCCCTACACCCATTACCTATAACATACCATTCCTTTTAGCACTCTTGAGCCTGGCAAAACACCATCCAATCAGGTACTGACGAGCAATGTTGGTGCCATGTCTGCTATGGTGTTTCAGGTTCTTTGTCGACATCTCTTGAGCCACTCCTCCAAATGTTGACAAAGAGAGGCTAGTGAAACACTACCAAATTTAGGCAATAGCACTACAACGGCAAATTTTTCTAAGTGTTTGGCCCATGATCCCACTGCTGGGGCTATGCTCTAAAGCATAGCTAGCATAGCATGCAATACAACTAGATCTATAAAATTTTCAAGTGCTAAACAGTAGCTGCAAAATTTTTTCTAAGTGTCTTGATATGCTCACATCCCTCTTGCTACACTCTCTAGTGTAGCAGCACTCTGGTGGCTGGTTTGTACATGTTAAGCTAGAAGTTGTCAAGCTAGCTCAGTATGGAAGAGACAGTTGGTAGATTTTCTAACTCCTGAAGCTACCCCTCTTGCTATGCTCTGGAGCATAGCTAGCGTAGTAAGAATAAGGACTACAATTTTTGCTAGATTTTTCAAGTGTCCATGCTACGCTCTATCCCATCTTACTACACTCTTTAGGATAGTAGCACTGAACTTCAATTTTTGCAAGAATTACCTACCTGTTGTGCTACGCTCTAGAGCATAGCTAGCATAACAACAAGAAACTGCTTTCAAAAGCTTCTAGAGCTTAGCACAAGCCTTCATTTTAGCTCTATCACTCCTTTGGCAAGCTAGATCAGCAACTTACACTCTTTTTGTACCTCCTCCTATGTCCCAAAATTGTACCTATGCTTGATCCCACTCAAAAGAGGGGAGAACATAGTCCCAGAGTGTAGACTACAAATTGCACTATTTGCAGGTACATTGCAGTCTTGGTACATGCAATCTTAGTAACATAGCCAGTTTGGTAGTCTTTTGGGGTCCAATGGAGCATACGAAAACATAGCACTAGTTGTCCCACTAGGAGTGTAGCAAAGGTTAGCATAGCCCCACCTACTCCTTTGCCACGTGGCACTTAATCTGCACTTCACACTAATCCTAAGCCTATAAATACTCTTGCATTCCACACTCTAAGGGTTGGCAATTCATTTTAGTAGTGGGCATTTAAAGCATTTGGCTAGCAAACCCAAGTAGTAGTTTGCATCTCAGAGCACCATTTGGCACCCAAAGCACCTTGAGCGCCTCATACATCGAAGAGTATCAGCATCTTGGCAACCCCTTTGCGTCCCACTTAGCACTATAGCACATCGCAAGCTCATAGGACATCACAACAGTCAACCCAACATGCATAAACCTTGCAACGGATGTCAGTCTTCACCCTGGGACACCCCAAAGACTTTGGCTATGCTATTGCTATGCCTGTCTGTACCACCACGTACCTCTACAAAGCTCATTTGTAATTGCTATGCTCCATGTCTAGGGTGGTATCATCATATCTTTCTTCCAAACTCTTTTGCATTTTAAGCATTTTCTTTGACATTTAGTATCGCAATAGCACATTTTCGTTATTTTACATGCTTTTTGCACACTTGCACCATCGTTCTCGTGCTACAAGACCCTGCTATGCTTAGGCCTAGTTAGCCTCGGTATGGCTGAGAACACTGTTAGCACTTGCATTTTGGCTAACCATTTGACCCCCTAGTTGCGCCTAATACCTTGATTATGGCTAGTGAAGTCCCTATTTGATCGATAAGACCATCTAGGGCACTCTGCCTTCATTTCCCAACAAAGGCCCTGGCACAGAGGCAGGGTCAAGGCTGTGCACCCACAAACCCATCGACGTTCCAATCACTGACGTTTTCGGTTGCTACACTCGTTGTTTGTGACTATGGTCATGAGTAGAGCAAAATCAAACACTATGTTGTCAATTATGAATTTGCAGACCTATTGCGATGTTATCCTCCTAAAGGGAATAACCTCAACTCACTTCATAAAATACTGAGTGGTAGTTATGATGAAGTTATGCCTTGTAGAGGATAAAGGCATTATTGGTCCTATGATGTCAAACCCCCAACGTTGGAATGACCATGTGATCTGCGTTGTATGCAGCTTAGTAGGTGGCATGTGCATGAGGTTATCATGTTGTTGACATGTATCACACTTCTTGACCTTAGAGATGTAATCACACTCCATGTAAGGCCAATAATAGACTAAGCATTTGATTACCGTCATTGCCTTGGGTGGTATGTGGCCTTTGCAGAGTCCCTCGTGGACTTGTTCTATGATCATCTATGCTTTGCTATTGCTTATGCATGTTAATAGTATGCCATCATAGGATTGGTAGCATAGTGTGCTATCACCTACGATGATGTATTGTCATAATCGCTTTCGCATTGCGTCTTTTTGAGCAGTGGTTAAATGCTGTGGAGGTTCACCCTATAGAAGGTATGACTTGATGTCATTGTACCACTCTACTATGTGGGTCATGCTTACTGTGGTGACAGATGCAATGTTAGTTACATACGTGATAGGTACAATGCAAACTACCACCATGGTGGGCAATGCGCCAAACATTTCAGGTACAATGTTTAAAGCTAATGTAGCTAATGCATCAATCATGGAGTTTTCATTGTGGGGGATATGTTGGACATTGGTAGTTGCAAATTGCTTGAGCAAGCGCTTTGCCAAGTTATAATAAGACTTCAAGTGTTGGGCTTTGCAAAGGTAAACCTCTATGACTCGGTTGACAAGCAATTGTGAGTCTCCTCAAACTTCTAGGTTTTATATTCCTAGGTTGCGAGCTCCTAAGATGCCCTAGAGGAGACCTTTGTACTTCACTACATTGTTAATATATGGAAATGTGAAACGATATGCGAAGAGTTGGATCTCCTCAGAGGGGAATGTGATTACGACAACGACACTATGCCTTGGGAGGTTGAAGCACATCAAAGTGCAGAAGTGCCTTGAGGTTGTCAAGCACTTGTCTTATGCTAGTAACATGCTCGTTCAGAAATGTCAGATCTATTGTTGTTTGGTCGTTGATCGGAGAAGCTATGAGTTGTGCAGCTATTGCTTGACCTTTGGTTGATTCTTGTGCAATGTAATGTAGGTCAAACTCCATAGTTATTACTTTCCAACATGCAATGCGATTGCTCTTGTAGATATTCATTGTAATGGCTTTGAGTACATTGCTCTTGCAAATGATGTTTACTTGACTGTGGAAAAGATAATGCCTTCACTTCTTAAGTGCAAAGACTAAGGTAAGGCAAGTCTTTTCCACATTATTGTATTTTGCTTCATAGGCCACTAATTCATGGGTTAGATAGTACATGGGAACCTTGATACCATCATTTTGCTTTTGGCAAAGTAGAGAAGCAATGGACATGTCTGAGGTAGCAAGGTAGATGTAAAATGGTTTATCTCTTTGTAGAGGGTAGACTATTGGAAGTTGAGCTAGCTCTTGTTTAAGATTGTTAAACACCTCTTGGAATTGATCTGTCCACTCAAAGTGAACCTCCTTTTTGAGCAAATGTTGCATTGGCTACAACTTGTCGATCAACCATGCGATAAACCATCATATGAATTGCAATTTGCCTTGCAACCCTCGTAGCTCCTTAAGTTTGGCTAGTGGTGCTAAGTTGATAATGGCCTTAACCTTATGCGGGTCTACACGTATGCCTATTTTCGATACTACAAAGCCTAGCATGTGGTCCATATTGCCACTGAAGAAATATTTCTTAGGATTTAGCCTAAGTTCATGCTTCAGGTAGCATTTGAGCATAAGGTCTAAGTCATATGCATGGTTGTGTGATGCCTTGGATTTAACTGCTATATTGTCGACATAATCATTAAGCAGACCTAATAGGTAATCACTAAAGATGTACGTCATGGCTCTTGATAGGTTGCTCCTACATTCTTGAGTTCAAAGGCATCATGGTGTAGCAAAGGGTATCACAAGGGGTCATGAAGGTAGTATTGAGCTAGTGCTTTGGGTTGATTCGAATCTAGTTGTACCTCAAGAACCTATCCATAAAGGACAACAAGGCATGACTAGTCATAGTATTGAACAATTGGTCAATACTAAGCAATGGGAAATCATCTTTAATGGTCGTCTTGTTAAGATCTTGGAAGTCTATGCAAATGCATATATTTCCATTTTTCTTACGTACAACGATGATGTTGAAGACCTAGTTAGCATAGTCAATGACTTGGATGAAACTAGCTTTGTAAAGCTTGGCGATTTCATTGTAGATTGCCACTATCAGCTCAGGCCTAACCTTACGGGCTTTCTATTTGATTGGTTTCATGTTGGGATCAAGGATTATGTTATGTAAGGATCAAGGCCTGACATCTCTTTATAAGACCATGCGAACATCTTGATATTTTCGTTAAGCACTTTTGTGATGTTTTGGGCATGTTGAGGCTCTAATAAAGAACTAAGTTTCAGTGTTCTCACCTCGTTGCTAGATGTTGCTACAAGGACTTCAACAAGGGGATTCTTGGTGACATCACCCACCTTTAGATCTAGAGCACTAACTAGATGGTCTGACCAATCTAGCAGTGCCTCTACAAATGTTACGTATTCATCATATGCTACGGGCTTAAGGTGTAGGCATTGTGGATTGATATATTGCGTAAGATTATGATGTGAACTAATGAGGGCCAGTGGAAAATGAAGATGCTCGTATGTAGATATGTCATGAATCTTGCTATAATCCAGCAAAAAATAATCAGAAATATGTCAAGTCACACTTGTCTTAATAAGAGCAATATGCATAGTTAAAGAAAATAATGCAATAAAATTTTCTTAAGTCTGCAAATGAGGTCAAGAAGCAAGGGATGCATGGACTAGTTTTGGGCCTCAGCAGGCCATCAGTTGCCAATTTATTATCTTAGCAGACTGCAACATGCCAGTTTAACTTCGTAACGGATGATGGATGTGCAAAATGTGTTATTGGAACAAGGCTTGGTGGGTTAGAGAAGAAAAATTGGCTAGGGTGCTCATCAGGCAACCAAAAAAATTCAAAATTTTTCTAAGTCCAAAGACTACTTGAAAAATTAAAATTTTTTTTGACTATGGTGACTATGCTCACCCGTAGCTATGCTTGGCACTATTGAGCATAGGAATGGGTAGGTGAAAATTTAAGTGGTCCCCAGAGATATATAAGTGCATTTTACCCTTGGTAAATCTATCATTGTCAAAAGGTAAAACTGAACTTTCAAAGCATAGTGTGGTTGTAACAGGAGCGTAGTTTGCCAAAGATGATGCACCAACATGGACACTAGCATCCTAGCCTAGCCAACATGGAGGAAACAAAGCAAGTCTTGGAAAGCCTACCATGGGCACACGTGGAGTAGAGGAGGGCACCGCTGACTGCCAAGTACACAACTATGCTCACACCTTTACTATTTTTTGCATTTTCTTGATTTTATGGACTTAGGAATTTTTTGTGAATTTTGGGTTTTGGTGGCTTGCCATGGTAGGGACTACCATCGTAGTCGTCATTGTGGCTATGTGGCAAGGGAGGACGCATGTGCGGTGTAGATGGTTTTATGGTTTTGGATTGTTTTTTTTTATTTTATGTGCTACCTATTGCATTGGCCATGGTAGGCCATGGATTCATGGAAATTTTGCTTTATTATTGATGCATAGGACAAGGGGTTAGGATTCCTATGGCAGCCCTAGGGCTACTGCTTGCACAGCCAAGGTGCAATGAGCTGCTGTCACAACTCTCTTGATTTTTTTTGTAACCCTCCACCTACATAGGGTAGGGATGAGGGTTTAGTTGCGGCCCGCAAGGCATGAGGCACGTGATGGAGTGTTGCAAGGAAAATTTGTTTTCCCATTTTTATTTATGGTTTAATTGTGGGGGAAGGTAGGGACAGAAGTAACGGTTAGCATGGATTGGGATAGTGAGGGGTTGCAATGGGGGTCATTTCTTATTCTTTGATTTTAAATTTTTGATGCATGGGCAAGGGTTGTGTACGTTGGTGATGGCCACGAGTGGCAGTCGTAGAGTAGGCACATAGTAGAGCCTTGGGAAGTGTTTATTATTTCATTTTTCATTTTATTATTTTTACATGTGAGGGAGGGATGACAACACCAACAGTGGTCGTAGTAGCACACCGTGGGGTAGGGATGTAGCAAAGAACTGCTGTGTATATTTTTTTTTATTTTTCTTTGTGGGAGTGGCAGAGGAAAGGGTTTGATAGTCATCATTGCCTATGAGGCAAGGCCTGTGGTGGAGGCCATGGTCAAGCATAGGCTACTGTTACCACAACCATGGTGGTAAGAGGTGCGCAGTAACTCAGACATTGCCCTAAGAAAATGATTTTAGTGGAGCATAGCCAATAGTTGGACCTCTTTTTCATTGTTGGAGACATGCATGTGCCTGAGGTTTGGGAGCTTTACCCTCTTTTTCATGCCCATGATTTTGCAAAGCTTCTCTTCCAAGGAAAAATCCTTAGGGTAGAGCAAGTGCAGGTGATGAGAAAGGTTCTAGAGGAGGACACCAAATTTAACTAGGCCTCCTTCGTTGTCGCTAGTCTACAAGCGGAGATCACCAAACTTCGCTACAACCTGCAAGCTAGGTCTTATGTTTACTTTGTGTTCTTCTTAGCATATCTATGAAGGTTTGTAGAGTTTCTAGTGATCTAGGAAAATGAGCATTAGATTGTGCAGAACTACAAGCAACTATCCAAGCCTTGGGTTAAACACTTGTTCATGACCACTTGCCTATAGGACCCCCAGAGGGGATTGATGAGTCGTACTTAGTTATCATGAAAGCTGATATGAGGAGGTCACGATCACACTATTCTCATGACAATGTAGGTGAGTGCCCCCCAATGGTCATTGGGGATGTGGGAAAGGCCAACTGATACATCATAGAGATGGTGGGGCCTTCCAAGGTGAAAATCAAGAGGCCACACCCAACAAAGGAGGCTGCTCATATGGTCGGATAGGTGGGCATCAAAAAGGCCTCAAGATACCCACCTTCCGTTTAGTAGTTGTAGGTTAGTGGAAATGCCTTAGATACACTTGTGTGGTATTTTTTATATTTATAATTTTTTTTTGCTATTTCATGCTAATGCTATTGTGCTATGTTCATGAGTTAGATAAGAAGGCTGCTGAAAAAGTAGTGGTAGCAACAGTAGTGAAAATAGATCCTCCTCAAGTTGAAGAGGAGGAAGCACATGGAGAGGAGCTGCCTGAGGCCACAGGGACTTTCTAGTAGTTTGATGTAGAGGGGCTATTTCACCCTAAGGGTGATTTTGCCAACCTCTTCAATAATGTGCAATTAGGAGATACTCCTGTGCTGATACTTGAGGGCTTACTAGGTAAATGTTTTAAGTTGCCATTTTATTTCGCTCTTTGCTCTAGAATCTTTGGCTATTTAGTTGTAAAGTTTTGCATTGTGTTAGGTTATAGCCTCAGATGTCCTTGCTAGTGATCCACTACTGGCACCTACCCACTACATGAAGCCATGGGTAGAGACATCAGATAAATTTGCCTTCATGAAAGGCATAGTTGAGGACATGGTAGATTGCATACAGCAGGAAAATCTTGAGCTTGGTATGTATGTTGTTTTGCTTGAATTGCTTTATCGATTTCGTGCTTAGACTGTGGCTAATGTTGAATTTCTTGTTGTATGTGAATAAGTTTTAAGCTTTGTTGGAATCTGAACCAAGTGGCCAAGGTGGATGCCATCCTCGAGTATCCCTCAAGGTGGACTAGGTGCCTGGCTGTGTGTACAAGGTAGTTAACAAGTGCATGTTTTCCAGTGCGAAGGTGCTGTGAACTTGCATGTGCTTAAATGAGCACTTGTGAAAATGCATGCATGAACTTGAGGAGATCGTGGTGAGCCTAAGTGGAAAGAACAATGACCTTCAGTCTTGTTATGATTTCTTATCAGCTCGAGCACAGGGGGATAGTACTTGGCAGACTGTGGAGATTGATTATGCCAAGTACTAGTCAATGATCTGAGGCAAAAATGAGACTACACGGGAGATTATTGAGTAGAGGTTTTAGATGGATCTGCTTGCCCTAAAGGGCCAAGAGTGGAAGAGCTTCAGTGATAAGGTGTGCAAGTGGGGGCACATACAAAAAGATCACAAGCACCACTACAAGCATGAGCAAGATGCATATTTGCAGCAACTCAAAGAAGAGTTTGTCAAAGCCTGTTACCTTGAGTTGTTTATTGAGGTGATTAGCGAGAGCTAGGCCTTTGAGTTGTTCAATCAACACATAGTGGTTAGTGGGTCCCTAGAGTGAGAGATTACCATGTGCTCGAGGGAAATGTCTACCACCACCTTTTTGATGCAATTGCTTACATGGACCATCGTGAACGAGGGCAAGACCCTTGTGGGTGTTGACTTCAACCATGAGGATTGGACATGGCTATCAGAGGCTTAGATCCTCTAACACTTGGAGGGCCTTGACAGACTACCTCTAGACATAGTCGATGCAAGATCCTCTTAGGTTAGTTTTTTATTTTGTTTTCATGTCATGCCTTCTCTATTAAGTTGTGTATTGTACATTGGTTTAGGAATTTTTTTGTGATGGTTGTCTCTGGTAGGCACCAAGTGATGCTATGGGCCCCAATGAGATGGTGAATGAAGAGGAGCCTCCACCACTACCTAGCACCATTGGCTGAGTAGATCCTGATGGAGCCTTGCCACTGGGCATTTTTGTAATTTTGTATACTTTTGCAAGGTGTAGTATGGATGATCATGTCATGTAATATTATTCTTTTATGAAATATAGTGGAGTTGTTTCTATATGATGCGTATTGTTGTATATTAAGTGTGGATAGTGCAATGCATTGATGCAAAGTGATTGCTAGTTTTAGGCCATTTTGGATCATGTATGTAGATAATGTTTTGATAATTTTAGGCCATTTCGGGCCATGTATTAAAACAAAAAGTGTTGCCAATTTTGGACCATGGTGGGCTACACTGGTAGTTTTAGGCCATTCTAGGCCATGCAGTAGAAAGGGAAAAAGGCTGCTAGTTTTAGGCTGTGGCAAGCCATGTAGTAGTTTAAGGCCTTGGTGGACCATGGGATATTTCTATGATTTTTTGAATCTTATGATTTTTTAATATGTTTTTGCTGTTTTTATGCCTAAATTGATGGCTAAAAGGTAAACAAAAGTATAAACGTCATAACAAAAGAAGAAAAAATGCATAAGCATAGGTGGATAAACAATGCAAAAGTGCGAACTAAGCAAAAAATGTTAAATGTGAACAAAATGCAAACAAGTCAAACATGTAGAAGTGGGATAGGCAAGGACCCAATGCCTATTGAACCAAGGACATACCTTTGTCATGCATTTGTTTCCTAACCTTGTGTGGGTTAGGCAGTGCATAGGGCCTAGAAGGTATGATACGATGGGCGTCCTGATGTTTTTCAACTATATCAAAGGGAAATTCTACCCACAAAGCATCTTTTGAATGGTCAAGGATTTCTATTGACTCTTTGAGTTGATCTACTTCACACCTTTTGCCCATGTCCTCTGTAGAAGCCATGTCATTGAGGAACTCTATCTCTGACCCTTGTTCAACAGTGATGGTGCTGACAATCAGAGTGGCTATGTTGTCACCATGTATGATAACCTCGCCACCTTCATATGGAAGGTGTATTTCCTGATGGATTGGAGAGGAGACGATCCATAGTTGGGCTAACCAAGGCCTACCTAGGATTAGGTTGAAACCTGGCATCCCCTCAACAACTATGAAATCAGTTGTGGTGTGGAATTGCTTCCTTTCCATGAAGGCTATCATGATAGTCTCCCTTACAACAATGTGTGATCCATTGAAATACTTCAAGCATGTTGTCTTCGTTGGTTGAATTTGGTTAGCAAGACCAAGTTTGTTGACGATTGTGTATGGGATGACATTGGTTGCCACTCCATCGTTAACATGCACCCTATAGATACTACATTCTCCCACATAGATAATGATGAACATTAATGCAGTGATGACTAGACCCTTCTTAGGGTCCACCTTGATTATCTCATCCCAAAATGCTAGGGGCTTTGAACTCAATTCTCGCGAGGGAGGAGGCAACATCGTGTATGGATTGTTCATCTGCTGGGATGTCCTTCATGATGGGAATGGAGGTCAACATGCACACTAGAACTTCACAATGGGTGAAGGAAGTCATCATGAGGTTGTACAAGCTTAGAGTTGTATTTTTCTATTTTAAAGCTTGCTTGACTTGTGCCAATGCATCAAGGAAATATTTTTTGCTATTTGCTACCTTGTTGTTGTTGGCATTCACCTCCTCCATGCGACCCAAGAGACGAATCTCTCATGGAGGGGATTTGGGTTTGGTTTGCTTGGTTTGCTTTAGAGTCATAGTGCTCTATTGTTGGTTGCTTTGCTTTGGAGCCTTAGTGCTCCATGGTTGACTGCTTATTGCAGCAACCTCTTCAATTGGTTGGGCCATTTGTGTGGAAGACAAGGGAACAGGCCTAGGCAGGCCTAATGCCCTTTGCTCTTGGTGTTGTCTAAGCATTTGATTAGCAAGGTGCTTGTTAGGCCTCTCAATTTGCCATCTCATTTGCTTGTTGGCATCATTTGCAAGATGGAATCTTGGGTGAGCAGGAGCTGATGCATTGCCCACCACTGGACTCCTGATAGGCAAGGAGTTTGCATGTTGTGAAACCCTTATGACAAAGGATGTTTTGGTTGTTGCAGTTGCAAAGTGCTATAGGGCCCTAACCACAAAGGATGTTATGGGCACCAAAGGCAGTGCTCTGATGACAAAAGGGGCCCTCAAACTAGTTGATGCTGAGGAGGCCCCAGTGTTACCAAAGGGCACACAAGCCATGAATGGCTCTCATGGTAGTTTTACATTGTCATCAATGTTGATGGCATTGATAACATACCATGCACTACTTGTGTTTAGAGGATCCTTGTAAACCCCCATTGACTGGTTCTAGGAATGCACTAGGTTGGTAGTGTCAAAGACCAAGTCATCCTTGTCAATCATAGGTTGGACATCATCCTACAAAGCCATGCAAAAGTTCATGTTATGACATTGCAGTTGGTGATACTAGAAAAATCAGTCCAATCAGAAGTGTTTAGGGACCAGAGGCTCTTTAGGCAGTGCTGTCGAAGGATTCTCGATGAGCTCGCAATATCGATCATACTACTTATGAGCATCCTTAGACATCTACTTGTACTAGATGCATCTAGCATTAAGTAGTTGGTCCAAGAGCTTTGACCGCTTGATAGGCAATGGAGTATACTTCGTGCGATCCTTCTGCTCAAAGTTAGGCCTTGTGGTAGTTGGTGCCATGGTTGCTGACAATGTAGGCTAGTTAGTTGCTATAGTGCTAGAGCTAGCCATCTTGTTATTGGTCGATGCCTTATATGGCTTGGCCATTGGTTTGGCATTGGCTAGCTTAGCCTCGTTGGCCACTGATGCGATGGTTGTGGTTGCTTGTTTGCCTTTTCCTTGTCTTTCTCCTTTTTTGCATGTAAATTATTGTACACCACGTATGCTAGATCCTTGTTAGCTTCTACTACATCCTAAATACTCTTAGTTTGAGCAAATGCTTAGCTCAGGGACTATGAGGAGAGGTAATACAATTTCAACTTGATAAAGTCATTCATTGTGCCTTTGAAAATGGCCAACAAGTGGATCTCCACGATAGGCTTGAAGATCTCGTTAAGGGAAGTGCTCCACCATTGAATGAATTTCTACATGGGCTCTAGGTGATCCTACTTCACTTGCATCAGTTGGTCCAAGGTCACTTTAGGCTTCAAGTTGTATTTAAAGTGTGTAATGAATTGCATGAGAAATTTTTCTAGTGAAGAGATGAAGGCCCTCGAGAGTATGCAGTACTAGTCCGATGCTTTGCCAATTAGGGACATGGCAAAGGCACAGATTATGGTGTTTGATCATGCTTGTAGCAAGAGGCACTTTGACTGAAAGCTAACTAGATGAGCGTTGGGGTCCCCTTCATTATTGTACTTGGTGAACTATGGGAGTGGGACCCCTGTAGATAACGCTAGTGGTGGGACCATAGGACTAATTGGATCACCCTAGTAGAAGTCCATCACCTGTACTATTTCAGAGGAGGCAGCCTTAAGCTACTTGATCTCTACAGTGAGGCTTTGGATCAACTAAAATGCTTGATCCAAGCTAGGTGCAATGGTAGTAGGCTGCATGGGTTTTTCTTCCACTAAGGTTGCTGGGTGACCCATGACTTACCTCCAGGTTGTGTGACCATGTGTGATGCCTATTGTGTGAGTTGTGCCATTGACACAATGCCCAAGCCCTACCACTGGTTGGTGGTTTGGGTCGTTAAAAAAGGTGTCAATGTGACAAGTGAGACAAATGATTCCTGAGTCATATATGGTAAGGGTAGAATGTGTGTAGTGTACACGTAAGGTTGCATAGGTGCAATGGTGGCTACTGTAGAAGGTTGGATGACCTGAATAGTTTGAACAACCTCAACAAACTGAACAGGCTGGGAAGAGATGATGAAAGGCATGCTAAAGAAAAGGTTGAAGGGTAGGGCAACATCTTGATGCACCTACTACATCTAGTGTGTTGCCACCATAGGTGTTAACCTAGGTGGCGACATAAGGCTGCGAGATGATGAAGGAGGAACAATAGAGGCTACTCGCTAGAATGAGGCATGAAATGGTTTATCATGCTTAGATTGAGCCTCAAATTCGTCCAACTTCTCATGGAAGGGCTCCTCATAGTTTGTCCCTACCTCATGGCCCATGCTACAGATGAGGTTCTCCAACATCCACTAGTAGTCTTTCGTGAGTAGGATAAAGTCAAAATTGGAAGGGAACCATTCCCTCTCGTTATGATGCATGTGCTCATAACTATGTTTGACTTCCATTTCTTAGTGGTCTAAAGGCAAACCCACCTAGAACTTTGCACAAATGAGGTTATATTGGTCATCGTTGAGAACCATGACCTTAGGAGGTAGGTTACGCAACCTGAGAGACTATCTCTATGCTAGGATAGGATCCCTAGGAATGTCAACTGGGAACTCCTGCTGTATAGGTTGGAACACAACCACATCTGAAGTAGAGGTCAAGGGTTGTTTAGGGTTCATGATGTGAAGAGAGATGCAAAATGTTGCTTGTGAAAAAAGGAGCAAAATAGCTAAGTGTAAAAACTGCAGGAAAATAACTAAGTGTAGAAAATGCAGAAAAAATAACTATGAAATGCAACAGAAATAACTAAGTATAAACACATTGAAAAATGGCTAACTCTGGGACTACACTCAGAGCCAACTACACCTGCTATGTTGGAGCTAGCTTCACTCTACTGGAGACCTAAAATTTTGATCAAGTGTAAACACTGGTGTTGTCCAATGGGGTTTTAGGGGAAGCAATGATGGGGACCAATCTGTACAAAGTACAAAGAGCATGCAAGGCAACAACCAAGGGATTTGGCCAAAGAAGGAAATGACAAAGGCCCTCCTTTTAGCACTAGAAAACTATAGTAATTGAAAATGTCAGAGGTTGGAATAGGACATCAAGAGGTCCATGGTCATACAGTCTTGACTCTGCTTTTGTGCGAGGGCCTATTGTAAGAATAGAACCAAGGTGCCCAAAATAGTCTTGTTGATCAAACTAGGACTAATGGGTATTATGACGAAATGTGTTTTAAGGTATTTATATGATGTTCGTAGTGTTTGCAGTGCTCATGAGGGTGAGCGTAGTCATAGTTTTAAGCATGAAAATGGAGGTGCAAACGTGAAAACAAATGCATGAATAGTGAAAATGCAAGTAAAATGTTGAAAATGTGCAAAAAATGTGAAACATACACAAAATGGGAAGACGGCACTACCCCAAACATGGGAGTGTAGTAAATTATAAAAAAGAGATGAGGAGGTACACAGTGTATAAATAGGCACAGTAGGTAACATAGTCATAGTCTCAAGATGTTTGGCTATGAAGACTGACATTTGCCATGGAGTCTGAGCTTGCCGGGTTGGCTATCATAGTGTCCTCTAGGTTTCAGTGGTGTGTAGTGTACTAGGTGACATCCAATAATGTCTTCTAGGGTCTTGAAGTTCACTAAGGTGCTAAGTGTGCTCAGGTGCAAGGATGCTTTGCTAGTCGAGTATTTGAAAATGCCAATTGGAATGTTAAAATGCCAATAGCTGAATGAAATTATCCATCCCTAAAACATGAGGCACAAGGGTATTTATAAGGCTAGGTTTAGTGTGAATTGTGGATTGGATGTCACATGGTAGAGGGGTAGTTGGGACTACACTGACCCCAACTATGCTCTCATTGAAGCAAAATGGTGTTCTACTAGTATGCTTTAATGAGCCTTGTGAGATTGCTAGACTATGACTACGCTGCTAAGACTGCATGTAGGAGTGTCGAACAAACCACAAAGTACCTACAAATGGTGCAAAATAGTACAGTTTTGGAGACTATGCTCTGGGGCTACACTGCCACTTTTTCGAGTGGTGTCGAGTGTAGGTACAATTTGGAAAAAAATGGGGGATGCAAATGAGACAAAACTTGTTGATCTTACTTGCCAAAGGAATGTAAGAGCCGAGATGCTAGTCGATGTTGAGTTCTGGAAGCTTTTGGAGGTAGTTTTGCATGGCTACACTAGCTACGCTCTAGAGCGTAGCCCAAGGGGTTAGGCAAATTTGGCACGAAAAGGGAAGTTTAGTGCTGGCTACACTAACTACACTCTAGAATATAGTCCTAGCAGAGAGAGCGTAGCCCAAACATGTAGAAAAATATTGAAAAATTAATGCCTACATGTAGACTATGCTAGCTATGCTCTGGAGTGTAGTACTAGGAGTTAGAAAATTTTCCAAATTTTTTTGTCCATCCCATACATTATCATCTGCCTCTAGCTTGACACTTGGAAAAATTTCCCAAATTGGTCATCCCGAGGCTAACTATGCTAGCTATGCTCTAGAGCATAGCATAAAGGGGAGAGCATAGTCAGGACACCTAGAAAAATTTTTTGTTGTTGTTAACACTTAGAAAAATTTTGCAAATCTAAACTGTTAGTGTCAACTACATTGACTATGCTCTAAGGTATAATCCGAGCAGTGGGAGTGTAGCCTCATCACTTAGACAAAATTTGCTAAGTTTTGAAACTTAGTCAAATTTTCAGTTGAGACCTGGAAGCTTCAAATTTGGTGGTGTTTCACTTTCCAAGATGCACGTGCCTTGTAGAACATAGAAAATGAGTGAAAAAAATTGAAGTTGTTCCCTAGGACACTCATCAAGGAAGTTAAAAACTAGTATCGATCCTTAGAGCTAGAATCTATCGAACGATGGAGTACCATGCTTGAGTTGTTCAATGATAAGTATCAAACGTACTCTAGAGTGTCCAACTTACAAAAGCAAATTCAAGGTAGAAATAAAAAACACACGAACCCTTGAATGCTACCATTGGCCGATACTATGCTTTGATGCATAAATGTCCTAGCCATGATTATTCTCAATTGGTTCAACTTTGCCACATTGTAGATAGGCTTTGTAATGAAATGAGGAAAACCCTTGATGTCTATGCTCAAGGGTGATTGTTAGAACTAACTCCCTATTAGATACAAAGATTAATAGAGTAGGTCACCAAAGAGGAGGATGAACTAAGAAAAAGAGAAAGTGTAGAAGAGTATAACTATGATCCTTCCATTCGCAAGAGGGAGGTTTAATTCTATGATAGTGAAGATGAGTTTGTATTTGATGAGGGGATGAATAAGAAAACCTTGCCACTTCAAAAATTCCAATTTGAACTTATAGCCAAGGTTGATCAGTTAAGGCACTCCATGGACAATAGATTCCAAGCTATTCTCAAAATTACTGAGGAGTCCAAAGAATAAAGTAGTGAGCATGAGTGTAGGAGGTGCAAGGAAGCTAAACATGTATATCACAAAGGTAAGGGCAAGATTTCTATAATAGAAGAGGTTGTGAATTAGATGATGATCATGGGTGCGACGTCTATCAATACAAACATCCTAAGGGATGTTAACCCATTATGTCACATCTACAAGAGTCTAGGGTGTATGCCTTACATCCACAACTTACACAAAGACAAACATCCAGAAGGTTACCTTATCCTCAAGGTAATCTCAAGTAGTTCCACTAGCAATAATCATATTATCCAAGTGGAGCTCCATTGTAACCATATGAATAGTATCAATAGTGGCAGCAACCACAATCATGGGCTCTGGCACTGCCAAGATACTAATACCCTTATTCGTAGACTGATCCATATGGATACCACATTTCGCAACCCATGTCTCCATGTGACTCTTCCAGTCACATTTCTAATTTCTAGCCTCATTACCATCTTTCAGTTTATTATTGAGCTTATTCGCCACATGAAAGAAGGGATACCACCTCTTACCCTTATCCTGCTCTTATCCTTGCACATATTCCTCCGTCACCCACATAGCTACAACTTGCTCCTCCTATGTAGGTGAACTGCTAGCTCAACTGCAACAATGCAATGCTATAAGGGCTGTTAATCTGCAACTGAATCAATAATAGGTGGGGTTGAATGCTTGATGAAAGAAAAGACCTTTCTTTCAACCCCATAGTCCACTTAAGCCCTCACATGTACCTAGGGTTGACAACCTTGCTCTTGCCTCTTCCTCATATGTATCAAATTCCTTTGGGCCTCCTTCAAACCAAACTCTACCAAGGATCCATACTATAATGCTCACTCATACTATGTCTGATTGGATCCATGCAAGAAACCTTCCCAAGAAATTAGCAGATCTTGGAAGTCCTCTAATTTATTGACAGATTGCTGGGAACAAATTGTGCAAGGCTTTTCTCAATTTAGGTTCTAGTGTTAATTTAATATCTCATGAGATGTACACACTACTTGGAACCTACCTCCTTTAAAGAAGAGCAACATAAGATTAGAATTGGTAAACTAGTCCATCACTATTCCATTGAGACTAGTAGAAGACATTGTGACCATTGTCTATGGATGGTCTTATCCTTTCAACTTCCTGGAAATCAAAGTGGAGAATTACAAAGGGGATTTCCCAATCATAATGGGAAGGGCATGGCTAAGCATTATCGATGCAAGAATGAGCATCAAAGATCTTTTTCTGAAGATATCTAAAAAAATGCATTCAAAAAGATCAAAAAGAAGTGAGTTCCATGCATCATGTACAACGATAGCAGGTGTAATTGTATGCAGAAACTTTGGGCCATAAAGCAAGCATCTATCTCTACATGCAAATAGTATGCATTAGAAGCAAAAATTCAAAGGTGTTTGTACGTAGCAGCCACAAAATAGGAGGGCACCCAGTGGCTGATTGCTAATTTTGAAAGTAGCACACTTTGCATGGAACGACCTGAGAGCCTAACATGTGCATATGTCACAGGCATAGATGAAATCATGCAGGTTCATGACCAACTCTTCAATGATATATATGATGATAATCACTAGGGAGAGTTGAAAATTCTTGAAAAATTCAAGTAAGAGTCCCTCAAACTAAAAACACTACTAACCAGAATGTAATATGTGTTTTTTAAAAAATGGAAGTCAGTTATAATCAAAGAAATATTTTCTCTAGAATAGAAAAAGATGCTATTGAAGGTAGTTGAAAGATGATCTACAACTTTTACTTGGTCATATCTTGAACTCATAAGAATTGATCCTAGGATATGCCAGCATTGCATCTACACTAACCTGACCATGAAGCCAAAACAATAGCCACAAGGCAATTGAACCCTAAGCTAAAGCAAATCATTAAGGAGGAAATCAAGCAACTCCTCAAGGTAGGGTTCATTTATCCCATTGTGGATAGTAAGTGGGTTAGCCCACCTGTGATTGTGCTAAAGAAAGGTGGCAAGTGGTAGGTCTACATTGATTTCAGTTTGCTAAATATGGCAACATTCAAGGATCACTTTCTATTGTCATTTGTTGACTAGGTGCTCAACACAATATCTAGGCATTACTACTACAATTTTCTAGATGGTTATAGTGGCTATAACCAAATTTAAATCACACCAAAACCAAGAAAAGAAAACATTCATGGGTCCCTAGGGAACTTTTGCATATTGCAAGATGCTATTTGTTCTATGTAATGCTCTTGCCACATTTCAATGCTTGATCCTGAGCATTTTTCAACAGCAGATCGGTAGTGGTGTGGAAGTCTTCATGGATGACTTCTCTACCTATGGAGCTACATTTGAGCAAGCTAGGTCACCTTGAGCAAGTGTTAAAATGATGTGTTAAAACTAACTTATAGCTTAATTGGTAGAAAATTCATCTAATGGTCTAGGAGGGCATTGTACTGGGGCACAAAATATCACAAGTAGTAATTGAGGTAGACCTTGAAAATATAAGGGTCATCCAAGGAATAACCTGCCAACCAAAAATAATTAAAGATGTTCAGTCATTTCTTGGACATACTGGCTACTATTGACGATTCATATAGAATTTCTCTAAGATGACAAAACCATTAGTCGAGCTAATAAAGAAAGATGCTTTTTTTGTCTAGACCATAGAATGTGAGAAAGCATTCTAGCAACTAAAAGAAAAGCTTGTAGAAAATCCAATTCTACAAGCACCTAACTAGTCCAAATCATTTCATATTATGATAGATGCATCGAATAATGCCTTGGGAGCTTTTTTGATGTAGTTAGATGATAAAAAACATCCATACTACATCCACTACGCCAACCAAAGCATTGTGGGTGCATAAGTGAACTACACCACTACAAAAAAAATGATGGCGATGGTGTTTGCTCTAGAGAAGTTTAGGCATTATGTGCTTGGATATAAGGTGTTTGTGCACATAGATCATAGTGTCATCTACTTCCTAATGAACAAGCCTATGGTGAGTCCTTGTGTCATATGGCGGCTGGTGATCTTGCAAGAATTTGATCTCACGATGGTAGATTAAAAAGGCATTGAAAATGTGGTCACCTATCACTTGTCTTGATTGCGATGGGATGACAAAAAGGAAGAAAGCCCACTCTCTAATATGTTTCTTGATAAACTCTTCTTTGTTGGGGCTATAACTAAACAAAGCCTAATGAGCCAAAATGGTATGATACCATTCTCACCTATCTTCTCACTTAGGAGATGCCACAAGGGTTGGACCATCAAAGAAAATAGTAGTTTCTTCACTAGGTAAAGCACTTCATGGAGATCAACGAACACCACTACAAGTTGTGCATCGATGACCTAGTTCATTGTTGTGTCCCTGATGCCAATTAATTGTGCATTCTCTAAGATGCTCATGAAGGTCCTTATGGATAACACTATGCTGGGAGATGCATGACCATTAAAATCCTAATGGTAGTGTACTATTGCCCAACTCTCTTCAAGAATGCTCACCATTACATTTGCTCTTGTGAACAATGCCAACAAGATGGTGGAATGACTACTCAAATAGAGGGATCTCAACAATGGATTCAACCATTGGAACCATTTGACATCTGGGGCATTGATTTCATGGGTTCCATCATGCCTATGTTAAATGGAAGGCTTATATCATAGTCACTGTTGACTATTGTACAAAATGGGTAGAAGCAGCAACTGTTATCGACTGTGCATCTTCTACTACTACTGGCTTTGTACAACAAAATGTTGTAAATAGGTTTGGTATGCCACGTGCATTAATTTTTGACAATGGAACTCATTTTATAGGCACTACTTTGTAGAAGCTCCTACAATGCTTGGGGTTGAACATAAATTCACAACACCCTACCATCCCCAAGCTAATGGTCAAGCTAAGGTTACTAATAGGAAAATCATAAGGATAGTAACAAGAACTATTAGCAAGTATAGGAAAGACTGCAACACAAAACTCAATGATGCCCTTTGAGCCTACCGCTCAACATGGAAACTTCTTATAGGCTACTCCCCTTATGAGCTTGTGTACGGAAAATTACCAATACTTCTAAAACATCCTAAATTTCCAAGGCATTCTTGCTTCACCAGGTCCTTGGAATTCAGGCAGCGTCATGATAGTTTGGTAAGAAATGGATGCTCTGAGTACAGACTGTCCAGCTTGGCAAGTTTTCTACACCCAGTGTTGATAGGGCCAATGGACTCTCTGGCCTGCCCACTTGGGTGGTTCATCCAGTTGATAGTCTACTCAGAAGCAATGCATGGGGTTGTCGGTGGTGCTCAAGATGCGCAAAATGGTTTGGCAAGTTTTCTAGTCTAGAAGTTTGCTACACTACGCTACACTATGTAGTGTAGCAGGTCTCAGGAGATAGTTGTTCAGGCAATCAACTATGAACTGTTGCAAGACAAAGTGCTACGCTACACAGTGTAGCATAGCGTAGCAAAAGCAAGACAGTAAGGCCCAACTTACTTAGTGATTTCAATTGCACGTAGCAAGCACCTTCAGCCTTCAAAATCAGTTGCTTCGCTTAACTTCAAGTCCTTCAGCAAAGCTCCTCTTGCTAGAAAAGTAGCAGATTAAGCAAAAAGCAGGCTATGTTGGCTACTACGCTATGTACGCTACATAGCATAGCATAGTGTAGTGACGATGCAAGAACAACAAAAGGTGTCTCAAAATGCAAGATCAACAAGTTCAAAAGCTTTGCATCGCACAAAAAAAAGGTTGCAGATTGTTAGCATAATCAACTTAAGTGCAAATCGCAGTTAAGGCCAGCTACTACGCTATGCTACACTACGTAGCATAGCAAACATGCAGAACCAGCCAATATGCTTCACAGGCTTCCAGCACTTCCAATCAACCCCAATGCAAATTTCTTCTTCTAACTGGTGCCTACGCTATGCTATGCTACATAGCGTAGCAAGCATCTATGCTATGCTACGTGAACAGGCTACGCTCCATAGCATAGCAGGCGGCTACGCTACATCGGTGTGCTTCACTCCTTGTCTGCATCGTTGGCACACTTGGTCCCAGCATCTCCAATCTCGATAGCATGATTTCAGCGTGGCAAGCTCATCAATCAGCTTTGCATGTCCATGTGGCATGGACATGTCCACATCTTGTGGGTCCAGGACACGTGGTGTCCAAATTACATTTCTTGTGTGCTCCTTGTCCTATAAATACCCCGACGAGCAATGCTCAAAGGGTTGGCAAATTTTTTGGCTCTAAGCAATTGTTGGAAAATCGATTGAAAAGTTTGTTAGCAAGTTTGCGAGTTAGCAAATTGGCAATTCAATATACATTTGTGAGTTGACAAAAATCAAACAATTGGCATTCCCGTTTGGCATTCTGTTAGCTCTTTTCCATCGTCTTTGTAGCATTTTGCATCATTAGCTCTTGAATCCATGTTCAAGCGTACAGTTGGCTTGCTTTGAATGTCTTGGTTACTTTTGGAATCTCTGTGCTTCCTAGCATGGCACAACCGATTGTATCCACTTTGGAAAAGTAAATCCGTAGTCTTGAAGCAGTGCATTTCTTAACTCCAGTCTACTCTATTCTCCTGCTTATCATTGCATTTACATTGTTTTCGTTTCCTCGCATATAATAATAATTATTTTACACTATAAACATTGTTTTCAAATTACACATTTGCAAAATGTTTAGTGACACTGATTAAGTCCCTGTCTGATTGACTAGACTATTCAAGGCACCCCGTTTCTATTTTAATCTAGCACGGCGCTCGTGCGGATCTAGGGTTAAGACTGTCCGATCGACGACCTCCCGGTGTTTCCAACTGTCGACATTTTCGGTTGCACCAACTTCCAATCTAATCCAAACTTCGTACACTTTCAACAACTTGTGACCTTGACCTTGACTTGAGTCTAGCCCAAAAAGAATGACTGATGAATCTCAACCTACTAGACGAGAATCGATTAGTAGCCTTATCATCTAATGAGTTGCATAAGGCCTATAGCAAAAAGTGTCATGACCTAAAAATCAGAAAAATCAAATTTCAACTGGGAGATAAGGTTCTCTACTAGAACCCCACACACGTACCTCAATGAACTAAGTTTCAAACACTATGAGAAGGACCTTACATTATTTACAAGAATTTCCCTTCTAGGGCCATGATGATCTATAAACCTAAGAGCCCAAAAAAAATACAGCTGGTTAACATCCAACAAATTAAACCTTTCCATGAGTATACACTAGGCAACACAACAAGCACCTTCTCAGATGGACAACCACACTCCATATTTCGGATCTCCTCATTTCAACTTAGTCATTGAGGAGATGGCCACTCATGCTAATCATACAAAGTGGCTTCTTAGTTTTTCAAAC
The DNA here is from genome assembly GCA_015680685.1 of Gnetum montanum. Lineage (NCBI taxonomy): Eukaryota > Viridiplantae > Streptophyta > Gnetopsida > Gnetales > Gnetaceae > Gnetum > Gnetum montanum. The sequence continues at coordinate 684,457 of MNCI01006382.1, forward strand.
CTTTTTTTTTGACACATTTTTTATTTTACAATTTTTTGTTTTACACATTCTTTATTTTATATTTTTTTTTGTTTTCATGTTATTGATCTTTTCTAATTTTTATTTTACACTCATTAGTACATTTGCTATTTCTTGAATATTTTACACTCTTCTTTTATATTTTATTTTATTTTATGTGATTTTTTGACTTTTTGTTAATAATTGTCAAGTACAATGGTAATGCACTACTTGATGGTGGTATGTTTTATTTTTATTTGATTATTCGTGTCTAATTTTTGGCTTTGAATTTTGTTATAGATAATTAGGACATGGTTTCTTTTTCATGCAATAGGTAGTGAGTCGACAATATCCACCCATATACAAACTCTATAGTTTTCCTTGTTCTGGAAGTGTGCAATCCCTTTTTCATTAATAAAACTTTAATAAATTTGTAACTTTAGTAGTTTTCGAACTTGGGAAGAATTCAAAGGTTTGAATAGGGTGTGGCTTCAAGGGGATTCAGTATTCTTTGTGCTTTCCTATTTTCTTGGGGTGCATGTGTGGTTTCATGGATTTCTTACCATTCCATGTCATCCAATAAAAGGAAGTTGAATAAGTCCTTGCATGGTGTGGTTCTCATCAATAAAAAAGATAAAAATTCAAAGCAAACCTCTTGGATAAAATCAATGCATACATCGTTGCATGGTGTGGTTTTCATCAGAAAAGAGAAAAAAGCTGAGGATTCAAAGCACACCCTTTGGACAAAATAAATGTATGTGTCTTTGCATGGTGTGTTTTCCATTTCAAAAAAATGATGGGAATTCAAAACACACCCCTTAGATAGAATAAACAGGATACAAGCATTGGTTATAAAACTAATCTCCTCTAACTAAGACCCTTTCTTACTTCCTACTCCTTCTATAATAAGGAACAGTGGTTGTTTTGTGGAAGCACTCTTGTGTTTTAGGGGACGGATTGGTCTTAGAATGTTGATGCGAAGTCACTGAATGTGGTTGGTTTTGATCTAGACTAAGGATGGATCCTATCAAGTCATTTAACCACACAATCCAACAAGGACTTCATGTGATCGTAATTAGGAACTCCATTCCACTCTTTCTCTCACCCATCTATGTTTCCCATGTCTCACCTCACTATTGGTTTCATGTTTTGGTTCGATGTCCTGGTTTGATGTGTTGGAATTCTTAGTTAGTTTCTTTTGGGTTTTTGTACTTAACCTTTTGTGATCATTAATCATCCATGAAGCCCATAGACTCTTTGGTTTGAAGTTATGCAAGGGTACAAAAGGCCTGTGCCTGCTTTGGGGAGGACCCACTTACATATCTTTTGGTTGGATTAGTTAATTTTTTTATCCTTAGTCACTCTTACAATCAAATTCTTTTTGTTTACCCCATCAATGACATCCGATTATGCACATCTTCACAACAATTTTTAATGAACTTTCCTTTTTATTGTTGTAAATTCTAATATCCTTTTCAAATATTTGCTTATATTGAACTTTTTCAAATTTAATGGACCACTTAATTTAATTGACCCTATTTGTTAGCCTTCCTGCTTACACTATTGAAGAAACCAATCTACCGCAATCACAACATAGCCAAGTATAACTACCAAAGAGACAAGACATTTAACCACTATGTGTTACACATTTNGTCCTAATCTTTCTATGCTTTCTCTGTCTACGCTATATCACGTGACATAGTGTAATGGCGCTTAGCGTGATTCTGTTTAAACATAGTCCGGCATTAGAAGGCTAGTTACTTCGGCATGGGGAGAGGCTTGAGCAGCGTAATATGCGACTTCTCGTATATTTTGCTAAGTCTTTTGTTCAAGGCCAGGTTTACGCTTTGTTACGCACGGCAGCGTAATGAGCTCCAAAACAGTCAAATGCAAAGTCTAAGAAAGTGCAACAGATCAACCCTTTTCTCTTGGCATGCGGATTGCTCATGATACACTCATTACGCAACGTAGCGTATCACAGCATATTGCATCGCCAAGCTAGATATCGTTTACGCTTCATTACGCGCGGCTGCGTAAGCGAGCGTAAAACAGCTTGAATCCACTGTTTCCATGTTATGTTACGCTCATGCACGCAACGCAGCGCGAACGAGCGTAATATAACCCAAAGACAGTTGAAACATGCCCGACGCGCATCTGTTCTTCACACGCACAATACGCAAATAAGCGTATTGTGCGTAGTCACAAAGGTTGACACAAAAATGGTTAGGTCAACAGTACCCGAAATGTTCGGGACACACGTCATCAGGGTTGCGCCTTTTCCACAGGACGTCGCAGCCTATAAATACCCTAGTTGACAAAGATACAAGGGTTGGCAAATCAAAGAG
>MNCI01006382.1:710412-740070 GCA_015680685.1 Gnetum montanum
AAAGGGACTTACCATTTTACATCTACCTCACAACTTCAGACGTAGCGTTAGCAGCATTACTTTGTCAAAGGAGGGATGATGGTCGGAAGTGCCCATCTACTACTTGAGTCATGCTCTATGCGTGTACGAAACGAGGTACAATGACGTAGAGCGTAATTGCCTAGCATTAGTTTTTACGCTTAAAAAGTGTAGGCATTATCTTTTCTATAGCAATGTCAACATCATCTGTAAAAACAACATTCTTAGGGCCATTACGCACAACCTATATGAGAGTAGTAAAATAGCTCACTGGAAGGCTATCACGGCACAATTCGATCTGCACTATATCGGCCAATCATCTACGAAAGGCTAGGCAATAGCTGACCAGTTACTAACGTCACCAATTAACAATCAGGCAACTATAGAACCAGAGTTCCCTGATGAACATGTACATAGTTTAAGCCCTGTCTTGACAGGCCCTGAGGCGACGTTTTATTTCGACGGAGCTTCAACCGCCAGAGGTGGCAGTGCTGCCACTGTTATTACGCTATCACCTGAGGATGTGCATCTACACGCTTATCGCTTGACCTTCCCCTATACGAACAACGCGGCAGAGTACGAGGGGCTCCTCAAGGGATTACTGATTGCCAGTGAACTTGATGTTCGACATCTGAAGATTAGGGGTGATTCGATGTTCGTCATAAATCAGATCACAGGAGTCTACGCCTGCAAAGCTGTACATTTGCAGCCCTACTGCGATAAGGCTAAAGATCTTCTGAGACGATTTGCGACCATCGATGCCCAACACGTGCCACGCACTGACAACACACTGGCCGACGCACTAGCCACCCTGGCTCTGAACGTGCCTTCACATCTGTTTGACACCTGCCCTGCATTGATAACAGACTACGCCGATCCTATCATTCAGACGGCGCAAATCTCTTCTCTTCTCGAGGGAAGCACACCTGAATGGTACGACGACATTAAAACTTACCTTTTACAGGGCGAGCTACTGTCTGAATTGACACGTACGCAGAAAGATGCGATCCGCAAGCGGGTCAGGCAATACGTCATCATCGGAGACAGCACTCTTTGTAGACGCTCTTTTGATGGCAGGCTCTTGACACGATTGAAAAGTAGAAGAGAAGCGAATGCAGAAGAGTCTCGAATCGCGGATTTGAATTCAGTAGAAGAGAAGCGAATGCAGGCTCTTGAAACGATTGAAAAGTATCAAGACAAACAGAGACAGAAGCATCGTCACAACCTTCAGCAGCGCCCGATTAAGAAAGGAGATCTAGTTCTCAAGGCCGTGCGCGAACCAGTAGGCAAGTTCTCTACAAACTGGGAGGGCCCTTTCTTGGTGGTTGACGCGTACAACAACGGAGCATTCAAATTAGCAGACGTCAACGGCAATGAAGTACCAAATCCTGTAAATCATGTGTATCTGAAGCGGTATTACATTTAGCAGCATCTACGGTGTCAACAGCAGGTATGGCAACAATCGTCCGCTATGATGCTAAACTGGCAACCATCGTCTGCTACGACACTAAACTGGCAACCACCGTCCGCTATGACGTAAAACTGGCATTCCTTGCATGCGTCCGCCATGACGCTAAACTGGCAAGTTGTAACTGTCCGCTACGATGTAAAATTGGCAATGTTGTACAGGTCCGCTAAGACGAAAAACTGGCATCTTTTGCACGCGTCCGCCACGACGCTAAACTGGCACCGGCTGTCCGCTATGACATAAAACTGGCACAGGTAAGTAGCCTTCTGCTGAGACATAAAACCAGCACAGCTCTGTCCTTGGGTCATGACACGAAACTGACATCCACAGCACGGTCTGCTGAGACCATAAATCAGACACGCCACCGTCTGCTACGACGTAAAACTAGCATTTCTCGGTCTGCCCGGACTTTAAACTGGGACCATGGTCTGCTGAGACTTAAAACCAGCAACGACAGTCTACCAGGACTTAAAACTGGGACTTATAGACGGCTGCCATGCAAATCAAGCGAGCGTGATCATCTCTGTACAGCTGCACGACAAACGAGGTGGGATACTGGGACAATCTCAGCGTCGCCACCCCACCGGCATCCTACTGATTCCTCGGATGAGCTGAGAGGCATCAAACTGATCCCTCGAAGATGTCGTCGCTACGCCCACTACAGTGGTGGTACCTCTGAGAGTTTAGTCTCGCCAGCCAGAGCCTTGACGAAATCCTCGTCGACAACAACCTCGGGGACCTATGCTGATCATCACTATCAGATGCTGGCTTCGCAGATCCATCTAGCTGGTTCTTTGCCTAACCAGTTAGGTGCACTGTGTCTGATGTGTTTTGGTGACGATATGTTGGGCTAATCGTCAGGATTGGCGACTCTGGCCTCACGCTGTAGCTCATTCTTCACGACCGCTTTGTCTCGCCTCAAACGGTACTGGTTTCAACAACTTCGCTGGCTCTTCACACGAGCAATGGTGTCCTTTGCTTTTCCTCTGTGGTTGCAGGTTACTTGCTTCGAGGATGTCATTCAAAGGTGCGTTCATCTGAGCGGTGAAGAACAACAGCGTTTTGAGATGGCTACTCAAGTTTTCCCGTCCACTTAGAACTGCATGCCTATGCCTCTCATAATCCTACCCTTAGCTCTTATTTCGTTTCATCTCTACCACCTGCTTCCCGTATCCAAAAGCTACATACCCAAACACTCATCTTTCACACTCGCAGTGCAATCAAGCCCATAACACGGTTAAGCGCTGTAGCAGAGATATCGCAGAAGTGATGCACCGTGCTCCTTTTGCAAGCATTCCTGCTATAATCTGTGACAGAGAAATCTCAGGCTGATGCGCTACGCTCACCTGAAAGCATTCCTGTTGACATAAGTGTGCGTACATTTCTGTGCGTTCAGTAAGCGTATTCCACATTCCTACCATCCTGACTCATTTTACGTCTTCCCCGAACCTGTTTCCTACTATGTCATTCTATCTCCCATTCTCTCCAGCTTTGCTCTTCCATGTTGACAGGGCAACGCTTGAGTAGCCATGGATGGACGCTGTTCTTGCTTCTACCAATCCGGTGTTTCGTATTCTTTGTTGACGTCTTTCGGGCAAGCCCTCTAGCCGTCAACAAAGCCGTCAACAAAGAGGGGCCATTGAAACACCGTGAAAATTACGAGTCGGCCTTAGGCAAAGATTCGTAATTCAGGCAAGGGCGCATGTCAGAATTCCAGAAGGGAGAATAAGACAGAGCAACACCAAGAGGCGCGTAGCATTAAGTCTTCGACTTCCTATGCAGAGTCCTAATCTTTCTATGCTTTTTCTGTCTACGCTATATCACGCGACATAGCGTAATGGCGCTTAGCGTGATTCTGTTTAAACATAGTCCGGCATCTGAAGGCTAGTTACTTCGGCATGGGGAGAGGCTTGAGCAGCGTAATATGCGACTTCTCGTATATTTTGCTAAGTCTTTTGTTCAAGGCTAGGTTTACGCTCTGTTACACACGGCAGCGTAATGAGCTCCAAAACAGTCAAAGGCAAAGTCTAAGAAAGTGCAACAGATCAACCCTTTTCTCTTGGCGTGCGGATTGCTCATGATACGCTCATTACGCAACGTAGCGTATCACAGCGTATTGCATCGCCAAGCTAGACATCGTTTACGCTTCATTACGCGCGGCTGCGTAAGCGAGCGTAAAACAGCTTGAATCCACTGTTTCCATGTTATGTTACGCTCATGCACGCAACGCAGCGCGAATGAGCGTAATATAACCCAAAGACAGTTGAAACATTGCCCGACGCGCATCTGTTCTTCACACGCACAATACGCAAATAAGCGTATTGTGCGTAGTCACAAAGGTTGACACAAAAATGGTTAGGTCAACAGTACCCGAAACATTCGGGACACACGTCATCAGGGTTGCGCCTTTTCCATAGGACGTCGCAGCCTATAAATACCCCAGTTGACAAAGATACAAGGGTTGGCAAATCAAAGAGGCAAGGGCATTTCTTTGAGCATAGGAACACTTATCACTTTGAGCAGAGACAGAGAGAGCAGCATTCTGGTAATTGTTGACGGCATCACCTTCCGGCAGAAACAGAGCACAGTTCGCTTTGAGCATCGGCAACAAGAGTAATCGTTCTTTTGGGGAAGACACAACTTTCTCCACCAACGATCATTGGCGGTCCTAAACAGAAACTACCTAAGGCGAAAGAAGCGGATCAAAGATCGTGAGATCATCCTGCACGGTGTGCAGACTCTATTGGTTAGAAACAGTTGATCGATAGACGTCAGAGCTTGAGCTTCCTTGCATCCCAACTTTGGCCCACAAGGTAGATCAGACTTCTGTTCAGACAGTTTTCTTGTTGTTTTGTGCTTACTTTACATCAAGTAATCGGGGTCTCCCCAGTGTGACGTGATATACAAAATATACATTTTTCAAGTCAAAGCGTAGATCTTGAAACTACACGTTTCTCTTGTGTTGGCCTCCTCTTATCGTGTTTAGCGTTATCATCGTTACAATTCATCTACGTCATTTTCCCCTCATTTTTGCGATTCCTCGAATCAAATCGATCCGCGGAATATTTCATAATCTCCATCGTTTTACTGATTAGTAAGTCCCTGTCTGATCGACAAGACCGTTCAGGGCGCTGTAGATTCGTTTTTTCAGCATAGCCCTCGCACGGATACGTGGTTAAAACTGTGTACGCGGAATTTTGTTTGGTATTTTCCAGCTGTCGACGTTTTCCATCGTTACAACTACCAAAGAGACAAGACATTTAACCACTATGTGTTACACATTTCATACTAATTCGTGATTTGTTATGATTGCAGTGGGAAGTGTAGACTAGAAGCAAGACTATCTTCACCAAGGATGATGCAATAATGCCATATAATGAGGACTGTTTGTGGTCATTGGATCTCTTCTCTCTCTCTCTCATTCTTTTGCTACCAAGAGGTGTTGGATGTTAGTGTTATCTAGGGTATTTACTTCTCTTATCATGAATACCCAATGTTGTAAAGCTTGTAATTCTATACACTTGGGCACTCAGAGTCTATCTATTTCATCTAAGTTAATTTGTAATGTTAGTTAATAATCCCATACCTACCCAATATATTATGTTATAAAGAATTTATTCCTCCTCTTCTACATTCAAGAATGAGTTTTCATTCAGTCATGGGGGTATGATGAATCACATTTACATCTACTCTAAAGTCTAGTATGTGACATCAGAGCTACAAAATCGCATATACAACGTCGAGGTCTTGATGCAACGTCACGTACTCGATGTCAAAGTGTATACTCCAAGCTTATAAATACTACACATGGGCTTTAGTTTTCATAATCAATTTTTGGTCATTCTTAGTTAGAGTAGTCAAGCTCTTGCCATTTATTTTTCTCAGAGTTAGAATATTTTCTGAGTGCCCATAGAAGAAGTCTAAGTGTGTACAGTCCTTTGTTCGAGCACTAATGTACCTGAGTGTAGTAGTGTAATGGGAGTAAAATAAACTCTTTTGACAATCTTTGCATCATTGAGGCTAGATAGGCAATAATGAATTAGATTTTTAATTACTCTACTATTCATTCTTGTTGCAGGTGACCCAAATCTATAAAATATATAGTAAGAAAAATCATATACCTCAATTACACTTAAAAAGTACCCTTGAGCTTCACAAGTGTAGTTGGAAAGACAACAAATGTTCTCAATGCCCATTTCACTTCCTAGAAGAGCTGGTGCATTAAATAACCATAGGTCCATAGAATTTGACTGGATCATACGTAATGCCTTAGTAATTCGTATGGTTGGGCTTAAGGGAACCTTGCCACTCATCAAGATTGATGCCAACAACAAGGCAAAAATTTGCATGAAGGAGTTCCAAATTGAAGAGATGATAGAGTACATGGAGCTATTCAATCTCTATTATGCAAGCTTGGTGATGATTATTGCTGGACGACCGCATTCTAAACTTGAAAAGCAAGTGGCTAGCTCATACTTGTTGTATGAGGCCAAGTTCAAGACCCATAAAGATATCAAGAAGAAGCTTGTAGTTGCAAATGCTAAACTCAAGGTTCTCAAGGTGAAATTCATTGACCAAAGATCAATTGTAGAGAACTTCTCCAAAAGAATAAATGACTACTAGGCATTGTAGGACACACTTTGGGCATTTGACATTGAGCATAAGCAATTCACAGCCTGGTTTGTCAATGTGAAGAAGCTCTTTCTTGTTTTTCCTTATCCTTTGGATGTTCCAACCTCGGCCCACATTGGCGAAGTTGCATGAACCATGAATGATCCCAGGAGTAAAGAAAAGAAAATGAAGGCATTATTGGATGTTTTTTGCCTTCCACTTAAAGTAGTAGCAACAGCAAGACAGCCACAGCTACCTCTGCAACCAAACATGCTTGAAGCTGGTGAAGGTCTCTTAAAACCTCAAGAGCCACCATCACCTGGGATTCTCTAATATTCTCCATCAAATTTATGCCATCAAAGAACATGATATCCAATTTTGAAGAATCATGTCATGGTGTTCAATTTTGTATCATGAACACTGTAATTTTTGTAATGTGTTGATCCATACACTAGGCACTCAATTATTATGTCCATTTTGTTTTGTTTTGTTTTGTTATGTCAAAGTTAGTCAATAATTCCATACCTTCCTAATTTTGTAAAGAACTCAAGGATGATTATTTATTTAGTCATTGGGGTATGATGAGTTTCAGTTTGTCACATCAACTAGGCCTCGTTGATGCAATTTATTACATCAATGAGGCCCTATCGACTAGGCCCCATCAACGAGGCCCCATTGATGTAATCAATTCAGTTGATGCAACCCCGTCAATGTAGGAGTCTGTCTCGATCTATAACTATGAGCTACTAGCCACATTTATGGCAATCAATTCTAATAGTAGTAGCAGAGCTCTTGTAGTTTGTCTATTCAAAAGTTAGAATATTTTTCCTGAGTCCTTGTAGCAAGAGTCATTGAGTGTATGAATCTTTATTTGAGCATTGTTGTACCTGAGCATGATAGTGTGTGTAGCAATAAAGATGAGCTTTCTAATAAACCTTGTAGCATTTTAGATAGATTAAATATTTCATTTATGCATTTAATGTTTTTAATAACTTATTCAATATTTTTCAATAATTAAGTTAATTAAGATAATTGACCAAGATAAGCTAGATAGATTAAATACATAAGTACGATCGCTTTGAGTATAACATTTATTTGCTTGGTAATCCTAGTAGTACTATTACTTGGTATGCCTAGTAGTGTAGCACTTGATAATCTAGCAATGGATACATGGGTTTAGGACATGTACGGAAACTGCGACCCAATAGTTATGTTAGGATTAGCTAGAGGCCAGTAGGTTAGTTACATTGAATTAGCCATTAAATTACCTTGTCTTTATCTCTATTCAAGCACCAAGACTATAAAACATAAAACTATAAAAATCATATGCCTCAATTACACTTAACCATACCATGTGCTTCACAAATTTAATTGGGAAAACAACGAATGACCTTAGGGCAAGGTTCACTGCCAAGAAGACTAGTGCACTAGAAACTATAAAGCCCATGAAATTCAGCTAGATTACACGTGAATGCTTGTGATTTCGTATGGTTGGCTGTAGGGGGTACCTCATCACTCATCAAAAGTTAATATCAATGGTATTAAACAACTCAAATCCCATTCAACATTTTTAGACAAAAAATTTTAATGGCTAGGGTAATTAGCCATAGAATACAAATTTTGAACTCAACTTTCCATTTAATGGAGGTTTAGAGATGCTTCTCCTTTTTCATGAAAATTATATCAACCTTTCAACCTAGAGCAAGACTCATTTGAAATGCAAATAATCTCATCACACATTATAGTAATACAAATGTGTAGAAATTTTGAGGTCCTCATTTCTCCATTCTCAATTTTATTTTCCCTACTTGAAGTCATAATCCTTAAAATTATGCTTCCTACTTAAAGGCATGATAGAAATTTGTGATTCTTACTCGAAGTCACAATAAAAAACATGTGCTCCTTGCATATAGTCATGATAGGAATTCATGCTTCCTACTTGAAGTTACAATTAAGAATATGTACTTCCTGGTTGGAGTCACAATAGAAATTTGTGCTTCATACTTGAAATCATAGTCAAGAACATATACTCCTTGCTCTATACTCTCTCTTTTCCACACACTCACATGCACATGCTCTCTCTCCTTCTCCTTCTCTGTGGATCTCTTTTCCTTTCTTTTTTCACATACATTAATGCTTCCAATCACTTGAAGTTATAATATTGAACTACCTGCATTCCATCCTCTTTATCACAAACTATGTTAGTAGAAATTTTTATTATCCGTCTTTTCTCGTGATGGTTAAGCATAAAACTCCATTTTACATTTAGTATCATAATCAATAAAGCACTTGGCATTCGAAATAACCTTTATCAATGTATGGCATCAATGCAACCCTATCAACACATCTCAAGATGCATAGGTGCATGTGCATCAATGTTGATCCTCCTAAAGCCTATATAAGTGCACTTACCATCTACATCTATGGCATTGTTGGTTAATCCCTTAGTTGAACTCTTGCAATTTTCTCTCATAAAACTTAGAAAAATTTTACTTTGAGTGCTTGCAACGTGAATTGAATTAATTGTATGGAATTTTATTCAAGTGTAATATGTACTTGAACACAGTTGCATGAATGGTAATAAAATTGAAATGTCTTTTCTCTATTATAGCACTTAAATTAGTTTAAACTTGCTTTCCAGCATTCTACTTTAAATGTAGTTTACTTTCGTGTATTTAAGCATTTAATATTCTACTTTATAAGTAATGTAAGTTCGACCGCTTCAAGCATATTATACTAATGCTTCATAATCCTAGCATTAAATAGTTAGTGCACCCAATAGTAAATACTTAGTAACCCGATAGTGTTGGCATACATTCATGATTCAAAAAGTAGAAATAGATTTTCCATGTTTAGGATAGTTTAGTTATTAATTAGTAAAGTTAAATATTTTAACCCTTCCTTAAATTAAGTATTTTATAGAGAAAGAAAATAATAAGAATTATAAAGACAAATATCTCATACCTCAATCACATTTAGCCATATGAACAACATTAACATAAGTGATGATTGAGAAGACAACAACCAATAACCACACATTTTACTATCTAAGGACACATGTCACTTAGGTAGGAGTCCATGGAATTTCACCAAATCATGCATATACACTTATAATTTGTGTGGTTGGGTGTAGGGAATACCTGCTACTCATCATTAGCACTATTGTTAGGGATCTTCAATTTAGCTATGTGTTCTAAGTATTTTTAGATAGTAAGATCATACAAGGTTATTGTACAAGTATAATGTCTAATTCATAGAATAATAATAATAATATTTTATTTGAGATACATTATATAAGATTAAACTAAGATTTCTTCTCATAGGGATGATTTGCCACTTGCTAATGATCCTAACAAGCAACATGATAGACTTAGAAGGAATACTGATGAGATACCTACACAACTAAAGGTTGTATATGCACATCTGGATTCCTATTATTCGAACTTCACTTTCATCCTTCATTAAGATGAATAGCTATGTTGGCAAGACTTGGAGGATAATGTTGTGTTGTCCCCTGATCATTCTATTCCTTCAATGTTCATGGTAACTCTCAGGAAGTTGGGGCTTGAACCAGTAGCCCCATATTGCCAAATGAAGGAGCACCTCTCTAGGAACTATCAACCAACAAAGGCCCAACTCTGAAAAGATAAACTCATGAAGGCATACCATGAAGTCTCCAAGGGCAAAAAGATTCCCATCTCACTAACTTTACAATTGGAAAAGAAGGATCCAAAACTTCCATTAAGGTAATTCTAGTGCCAAGGTACTCCTCCCTTTGGTGAGAATAACATGACTCATCAATGCTTACATTCAACTTTGACAAGTAACTAATGTAAATGGAGAATTGGTTTTGGAACTAGGGAAACCTCAAGGTTAAGGTTCCCTAGTCATTCACCAAATGAATAATCAAGAAACCAAAGAAGGAGGGCAAGCTACTACAACTCTCTTAGTCCTCCATCCTCACCGTCCTCCTCATTGTCAAACTCTGATAAGGAGGATTGTGACTGAGATTGAAGGAGAAATGATTGTAGCTAAGATGGAGACAATAGAATATTCCATCATAGAGATAAGAGAAGGAAGCATAAATATTAATAAGAAGAGGAAGGACATCATCAGGAAAGAAGTCATAGTAGTCCACATTATAGAAGACATGTCCATGACAGGGGCCACCATGAACACGATGACTATGATGAGCCACTACTTGCTACAAAAAGCATGTTAAACATCTCAAAGGCAATTCATATTTTCATTAGGCATTAAAGGGACAACCAAATTAAATAGCTTGATATGAATAACATCCCTAAGTTTGAAGAAGTATATAATGTTGATCCACAACATCATTTGTAAGTCTTCCATGATGCTAGTACCTTGTAGAACATTGAGAATGAATGATCGAAACTTAAATTATTTCCCAAGACACTTGATGAAGTGTCAATAAGGTGATTGTATCGACACATGCCCATTGATGCATCTCAAGATGTGTTGACCCATGTGCATTAATGTTGATCCACCCATTACCTATATAAATATGCACACCTATTGTATTTATGGCATAATTTGGTTGATACATTAGCTAAACTCTTGTAGCTTATTTCCATAAAACTTAGTAAGGTTTTCCCTCTAAGTGTTTGTAGCATGGATCAAATTGATTATACAACATTTTATATCAGTGCAATATGTACTTGGATATAGTTGCATAAATGATAATAAAATCAAAATTTCTTCAAATCATTGTAGCACTTGGATTAGCCTAAGTTTATTTTTTAGCAATTTACTTTCTTATCTTTAATTAATTAATAATATAATATATAAGTAACATGAATACAACCACTTCAATCATAATATACTAACACTTAGTAATCCTAGTAATGAATACTTGGTATGTCCAACAATAGGCACTTGGTAATCTAGTAATGTTAGTATATGTTTAGAATGTGTACCTAAAAGTGGAAATGGATGGTACACATTTAGGATAGTTTAGCTAAGTAATTAGTTACTTTAAATATTAAAATCTTCATTTATTTAAGTATTCCATAAATAAAGAAAATACTTAAAAACTATAACAAATATAAAAATAAATATTTTATGCCTCAATCACACTTAGCCATATGAACAAGTTCAACACAAGTGAGGATTGGGAAGACCATGACTAATAATCACATCTTTCACCATCTAAGAATATAGACCACTTAGGTAAATGTAGTCCACTAAACTTAACCAGATCATGCATACATGTTAGTGATTTGTATATTTGGGTGTTGGGAATACCTACTGTGAATCATTGGCGTCATTGCCAAGGACTCCATTTTAGCTAATTGCTTTTAGTGTCTTTCAATAGTAAAATCATACAAAGTCATTGTAAGAGTATATAATGCATCATCTTTTAGAAAAATAATAATGATATTTTATTAAGACACACGATAAAAGAACAAAATAAGATGTCTTCTTATCACATGACTAAGGCACCACATGTTGATGACTCTAACCAACATGATGAACCTCAAAAGGATTCTAAGGATATTTCTCAAAAACTAAAGTTGGTCTATACACATTTGAATACCTATTATTTGAACTTCACTTTCATCCTTTGTCAAGATGAATGATTACATTAGAGAGATTTGGAAGGAAACATTGTGTTACCTTCTAATCATTCTATCCCTTCCATGTTCATGGTAGCTCTCATGAAGCTCGAGCTTGAAACAGTAGCCCCAAATTACCAAATAAAGGAGCACCTCTCTAGAGATTATCAACCAATAGAGATCCAACTTAGAAAAGATAAATGCATGGAGGCACACCATGAAGCCTCCAAGGATAAAAAGGTCTTGATCTCACTATTTTCACAATTACAGAAAGAGGGCCCAGAATTTCCATTAGGGCAATCTCAACACCAAGGTCCTCCTTCCTTCAATGAGGATGGCACAACTCTTCAATGGTTATAACCAACCTTAGTGAGTAACCAAGCTAAGGGGTGAATTGGTTCAAGAACTAGGAGAACCTTAAGGCCAAGGTCTTTGAACCATTCACCAAGAGAACAACCAAGGGACTAAAGGAGAAGGGCAATTTGACACCACTCTCATAGGCCTCCATCTTTATCATCCTCCTCATTGTCAACCTCTAACATGAGGAAACATGACCAAACCAAAGGAGAAATGATTAAGGCCAAGATGGAGATAACAGAAGACCCCATCATAGAGATGGAAGGAGAGAGCATAGACAACAATAAGAAGAGAAAGAACATCATTAGGAAAGATAGCATAACATGTCACATTATAGGAGACATGGCCATGACAGGGATCACCATGAATATAATGACTATAATAAGCCACTACATGCTACAAAAAGCATGATAAATATTTCAAAAATAGTTCATATTCCTACTAGGCATCAAAGGGATAGCTAAATCAAATGGCTTGATATGAACAACATCCCTAAGTTTGAAGGAGGATATAATGTTGATTCACAACATCATCTGTAAGCCTTTCATGATGCATGTGCCTTGCAGAATATTGAAAATGAGTGGTAAAAACTCAAATTATTCCCTAGAATACTTATCAAAGAAGTTGAAAGTTGGTACTAGTCCTTGGAGTCGAAATCTATCTATAGATAAAGTATGATGATGGAACTATTCAATGATAAATATCAAACATATTCTAGGGTGTCTAACTTGAGAAAAAAAATCTAAAGGTGGAAACAACACAATCATGAATCCCTTGATGCAGCCTTGGGCAGGTATTACTCTCTTTTAAACTGATGCCTAGGCCATGGTTTCTCTTAAAAGAAACAGCTTTGTCATGTGATAGATGGGCTCAAAAACAAAACCAAAGAGACTCTTGTAGTTTATGCCTAAGGGATATTGATAGAGATGAGGATCCATTAGATCTAAAGGGTCATTGATTAAGTGGTTAATAAATAAGGATAACTCAAAAAGAAAGAAAGTATAGACAAACACAACAGATACCCCTCCATTTGCAAAAGGGAAGTACGGTTTTGTGATCCTAAGGAGAAAGCACCACTAGACAAAGTGGCACAAAGGAAAACCTTGTCTATCCAAAAATATATCATATAAATATTGACCAAGATGGACAAAATGCAAGACTTCTTGGATGAGAACTTTCAAACTACTTTAAAGATTATGGAGGAGAAAATGAAGCAAAAAAGCCACTTGATGATCCAAAATGGCATGGTCTTGGAGCATTGGCTTTCAAGGAAAGAAATTGAGGTGGACCCTGAAAAAGTAAGGATCATATAAAGAACAACTAGACAATATTAAACTATCAAATATGTGAGGTCATTCTTTCATCATATGGGTTACTATTGGTGCTTTATTGAAAATTTCTCTAAAATTGCCAAATCATTAATAAAGCTCACCAAGAAGGATAGAATCTGTGAATGGACTAAGGGATGAAAATAAGAATTCCTAGAAACTCTAATTCTACATGTCCTAGATTAGTTTAAACCATCTTATATCATGATAGATGCATCTAACTATGCCTTGGGAGTGATGCTTACATAAATGGATAATCAAAAATATTAATATTATATCCATTGTACAAGTAGGAGCATTGTGGTTACACAACTTAACTACACAACCACTAAAATGAAACTCATGATGGTTTATGCCTCAGAAAAAGTTGGGTATTATGTGATTGGATATCTACTTTTTTTGCACATGAATCACAATGCAATTGACTTCATGATGAAGAAACCAGTGGTAAGGTCTTATGTTATATGATGGTTGGTGATCTTATAAGAACTTGATCTTACCATAGTGGATAGAAAAGAGACTAAGAATGTAGTTGTGTATCATCTATCGTAATTAAAATGGAATAGCAATGATGAGAAAGAACCTTTGTTTGATCAATTTCTAGATCAAATCCTCTTTGCTAAGTTTATAGAAGTTCATGCACCAAGGATCATAAATTGCTATTATGAGTTTATCTCATATCTACTGACATAGGAGACTTCTAGTAAGTGGGATCATAGGAAGAAATAGCAGTTTCTTTACTAAGTCAAACATTACCTGGAGATTGAAGGTAATCTCTACAAGGTTTGTGCTGAAAGCCTCGTATGATGATGTATATCTTATGCAAATCAATTGAGAGTCCTCCAAGACACTCACGAGGGTTCTTGTAGGGGCCACTAGGGAGGAAGGAGGATAGCCACAAAGATCCTAATGTTAGAATACTTTTAGCTAATAGTCTTCAAGAATGCTTTCCATTTCTCTTGTTCATGCGAGAGGTGTCAACGAGAGGGTGGAATGACCATCCAAATGGAAGGGTCCCAATAGTGGATTCAATCCATGAAGCCTTTTGACCATTTGGGAATTGACTTCATAGGATTCATCACTTTCATGTCCATTGGGAAAGCCTACATTATAGTTATCATTTATTACTATATCAAATGGGATGAAGCTGCAGCCATATTCGAATGTACATCTACCACTACAATCCAGTTTTTCCAACAATAGGTGGTAAACAAGTTTGGTGTGGCTAGAGTACTAATTTCTAACAATGGAATGCATTTCATAGATTATACTTTTCACAAGGTAATGTAATACTTGGGGGTGCAATATAAACTCACAAAAATTTCTCATCCCCAAGTCAATAGTCAAGCAAAGGTTACCAATAGGGAAATCACAAGATATAGGAAAGATTGGAGCACCAAAGTTAATGATGCCCTTTGGACATATCGCTCAACATGGAAACTTCCTCTAGAGTACTCTCCCTATGAGTTAGCATATGGAAAGTTACCCAAACTTCTAATTCAAACTAAATTTTGTGCACTTACAATTGCCCATGAACTTAACATAAACATTAACCTAGCACGAAAAGAATGACTCATGACACTTAACATGCTAGATGAAAACCAAAGAGTACCACTAATGATGAATGAAGTGCACAAGGCACACCATAAACAATAATTATAACACAGTGATTAGAAAAGTTATGTTTAAAACAGAAGATAATGTTCTCTATTAGAATCCCATGCATGTGCTATAACAAACTAAGTTCTAAACATTGTGGAAATGATCTTCAATTATCCATTTAAATTTTCCTTATAGGGCTATGACAATATACCATCCAACAAGCCCTCAAAAGCACATGCTAGTCAACATACAGTAGCTTAAATCATTCATGGAATTCCAAGTAACCAACCACAACATTGACATCTTTGATCAAGAACAAGCATGCTCAATTTTTTAAGTCTCGTCCTTTTACTTATTCATGGAGGACATTCATGTCCTTTGCCAAAAGATCATAATTGAGGTTGCCATCAAGAAGAATGAGGCCCTGAAGTACAAATGACTTAGAAATCACTACAAGGATTAAGTCAAGATGCTTAAGGAAATCAATGAAAAAGAGATAAATTTAGTAAAGATGAATGTAAATGAAATCCTTTAGTAACTCCAACAAGATGGCGATGTGTGGCAACCCATCTTTGATGGCCTCAATGCATACAACCAAGCAGAGATTTTCCTAAAGAAGTTACAAATTAAGGAGATGACCAAATACATGGAGCTTACCAACCTCTAATATGCATATTTGACAATGTTGACAATAGAAAGGTTAGATCAGAGTTAGAAAAGTAAGTGGCCAGCTCTTACCTCCTCTATGAGATAAAGTTCAAGCTCCATAAATAGACTAAACAAAAGTTGGAGGTGGTCAATGTGAAACTTGAGGTTCCTAGAAGTAAATTGACCAATTAGAAATCTGTTGTTGAGAACCTAGCCAAAAGAATAACTAACTACCATGAGCTATAGAGCCTTGTCCATACATTTAACTTTGAACATAAATAATTCATAGTATAGTTTGTTTACATGAAGGAGATGTTCCCTACACTACCATGTCCATGGGATATTCTAGCACTAGCTCAGCTAAGAGAAGTAACCTAGATCATTCACAATCCATGAGGAAAGGAGGAAAATATTAAGGTTCTTCTAAATACCTTTTAACTTTTAGCAATAGCAGTAGAGTAGCCTAGGCCTCCAACAAAGCAAGGATATGACAGATGATCCTCTACATCATAGGTGTTGACCGTTTGGTATGCCAAAACCTTAAGGAAAATGAAAAATAAAGAATCTTGGTTGTGGATGATGTGTTTACAGGACATGAACAAGAACTTCACATGAGCACTAAGGACTCAAGAAAATGAAACCTACAATGAGATGTCAAAATGGAGACTACATAGGCAAGATGAAAGCATGAACAAGTATGGATGAAAATGAAGACTACAAACCAAATGAAGATGCTCTAAGAATTGGAAAGAAGCCAAATTAACAAGAGAAAGCCTTGGGAACCAAAGTTCAAAGAGTTGAGGAGATGTCTCTGAGAAATAGTAGATGTCTTAGTTGAGATGAAAGAAATTACAAGAAGAGGTTTTCAAGAAATAGTAGATGTCTCCCAAGAGATGTCCTATTCTCCAAGGAGACGTCTCTCCAAAATTGAGGTAGAACTCAAGTAGATGTCCCAACTTTGAAGAAGATGTCTACACTAGCTGTTGGGTAGCCATTACAAAAATTTTGAGGTATTTTCAGAAACTCCAAAACTATACAAAGACATCAAATTCTTGGGAATTGTGAAAGAATTATCAACATCAAAGCTATCATTGTCTATTCTATGTGGTTGTACTTGTGTACTTCATTTTTGCATCATTTTCTTGATTGTTTTAGTATCGTGCTTCAAAGTACAAGGACCTGTAATTTTAGTTACACTCATTCCTTATTTTTCTTTCTCTTTTTTTTTGTTTCCGTATGAGGTTGATGTGCTTCTTGTGAGAAGGCATCCATATTAAGCTTGTCAAGATCTTACGAGATTGTGTTGTTTTGCAGTGCCAAAACACTCTAGAGCAAAGCTCAATTTTGTAAAGGTTGTGGAATCCTCTAAACCAGATTTTAAACTTGTTGGGACCTTGCAAGGTTGAGAGATTTCATAGCAGTGAAACTCTTTATAGTGAAGCTTAAAGCTTGTAAAGGTTTTGATGTCCTCTAAACCACATTTTGGAAGAAACAAAGTTCAAATGTGTGCAAGAAATCTACCCTCCAAGTGTGGACTACCCAAGTTGGGGAACCACATAAACTTTGGTGTGTTTTGTGTGATAGGTTTAATTTCAATTTATGAAACTTATTCAACCCCTCCCCTTCTAAGTTCTTGATCATCAATAGGAGCCTTCACCTCCAGGCATGGTGTGAAGCCTTTATCTTGTCTCCATCAATCCAACAAGCACTTGTTAATTTTTTTCAAAAAAGTGTCTAAGCAAAATGTACAATGCACTAATTTTGCAAGCATGAAAAATGGCACTTAATAGTTCTTTTATTTGTTAGAATTAGTCAATTAGTTCCATACTTTGTTAAATTTTTTAAGAAACACAATCCTATTTTGTTCACTTGATGACAAGTTTTCCATTAGTCATGGAGGTATGATGAAGTGTCAATAAGTCAAATGCATCAATGTGTGCTCATCAACACAACCATGTTGATGCATCTTAGGATGCATTTATGCATGTGTGTTAACACTAATCCTCCCAAAGCCTATACAAATGTGCACACTAGCTACATTTACAGTACCTTTGGTTAATTCCTTAGTTAAACTCTTGCAGTTTTCTTCTATAGAAGTTAGCAAAATTTTTCTTTGAGTTCCTATAGCATGGATTGAATTGATTGTATGAAATTTTATTCAAGTGCAATATGTACCTAGACATAATTGCATAAATGGAAATAAAATTAAGATTTCTTCTCTACATTATAGCACTTGAATTAGTTTAAGTTTACTTTCTAGCATTCTACTTTGAATGCATTATACTTTCTTGTACTTAAGAATTTAATATTCTAATTTATAAGAAACATGAGTATTTCCACTTTGAGCATAATATACTAATGCTTGGTAATCCCAGCAATGAATACTTGGTACACCCAGCAATAAACAATTAGTAACCTAGTAGTGTTTGTATACATCCAGGATGTGTATAGAAAGTGGAAATAGATGCTCCACATTTAGGATATTTTAGTTATCAATTAATAAAGTTAAATATTTCAGCCCTTCCTTTAGTTAAGAATTTTATAGATAAAGAAAATAATAAAAATTATAAAAATAACTATCTCACACCTCAATTACACTTAGCCATATGAACAATGTTAACACAAGTGATGATTGGGAAGACAACAACCAGTAATCACACTTTTTATTGTCTAAGGACACAAGCCACTTCAATAGAAGGAGTCCACAGAATTTGTCTAGAATATGCATACATGCTTGTGATTCGTATAGTTGGGTGTAGGGAATACCCACTGCTCATCAACTATCTAACACATGTTTATAGCCAACCAAAAGCATTGTACCATTCTTTCAAGAGTGTTGTCACATGATCCATTATTCACCAATTGCAAGTCACTAAATCAAGTACATAAGTACTCTTATATTAAAGCATTCACAAGCTAGAAACCATGCATCAAGATATTTCACATAGAGATGAATCACAATCCACTCTTGAAACAATCACTCCTTGAGTTAAATCAAATCCTCAATGAGAAAAATTTTAATAAAGAAACTAAGACATTAAAAAATCTAAGAATTTCCTTACTCAAACTACCATCTAAGAATAAGAACATGAGGACACTCCCCTCAAACATGAGATTTGCAACTAGTACAATTTAAAAGACTATCAATTTTCTTCTATGGATCATGAGCTGATCCAATAAGGCATCATTGGTAAATGATACTTGGATAAGAATTTAAGTGTTATTTCACAACATGTGAACACAAAACCATCACATTTTCACATCAACTTATATAGTTTTCAAGGCATTTAATTCATAGATTTGCTCACAACATTAACAAAACAACTAGATTCATACATATAGAAGCAACACATTGCAACAAAGGCATTGATCCCATACATTGCCTCATATTCAATGCATGACAAAATCATTATCTTAAATTATTACAAGGATTAACTAATAGGAGAGAATGTATTTCTCCCACAATTCACCACAACTAACTTTGGTATTTAATAAATTAAAGACCACTAATGACATTCCCTTGGCATTTCACAAGATTTTTAGGAAAAAATTTGAAGCTTGTGTTTTGTATTAGAGCTCAACTTTAACAAGAAAAAAACTTCCTAGGAACCAACCAACACTTGATTTAATTAGTCATTTCTACCTCATGTAGATAACATATGATTATGATACGTACTTATAAAAATTATTCCATAATTAGATCCTTTACAAGGGTAGGATCAAGATCTATTCACTTGGAACAACTTTGCAAAAATATATGAATAAGTCTTCCACTTAAACCAAAATCTTGGCTCTAATACCAAGTGTAATGGCAATGCTATAGGAAAGACCTGATTGATACCACCCAAGAATCCCAAAGTAGTTAAGTATTTTAAAGCAAACTCAAGGTGGACTACACCTTAACTTTCTCAAGAACTTGTGGGCACAACATAAGCAGATAACTCACATGTCACATGTTATTCTAATATTTGGAGCATTACAAGGATGCCTTGATAATTAAATAAAAAACCAAAGCAAAGCAACACATATAACATAATTAAGAGAATTAGCATATAAATAAGAAATTATTTTCTTAAGAGAGCTAGGATGTGTTTCTATCCTAATGCATTTAGCCTTAAGCCCCACTTTTTAAAGAAGGGCGTAAGGCTAAACATCAAAGCTAAAGCTCCTCTATAAGCCTACATATTCCTATGATAGAGTATGTAAGGAATTAGGGCCATGTAGTTCTTTATGTAATGCTTAAGATAGCATGGAACCCAAAAGGATCTCCATACCCCTTCCAACCCTCATTTCTAAAGGAAAGTAGCATTTGAACCATCAACAGGATATACTCTCTACACAATTGAAGAAGTTGTCAGCTTTTATGACAATATGTTTCTTATTTCTAATTGTTGCATTCATTTTTCTTTGAATAAGGGCAAGGCTTGATACTTTTCCTACCTTAAAGAAAGGGCTTTTAATGATTAGTTATAAGGATGAACATCTAAAATGATATCCCCAAAACTATTAGGCTTTTTCTTTAAGGTGGGTGTTAGAACCTGAAATAAGTAAAACATAGACACACCCCAAGATATATAGTCCAATTATAACATTATATAACTCAACATTGCTCACTAAAATCGAATCCACTACTTGAAGCTTCCAAATCAAGTGTTTTATTACTAGGCTAATACCATGACATGGATCTTCCTATTCTAGATGTTCTTCCTAGTCCCCCATTTTTCCAACTACCTCTTGCTTCTTAGTAAGAGACAACTACATAATCTAGTGTAGATTGTTGTTAAAAATAGTCTTGAATGTTGGATTCTACAAATCACTACATGAATCTACTCATAGATCCATGTTGTGTTTGCACTTGTACACCTACTTGATACACCAAAAGATTCCTTGAATGCTTCTTTTAGCTAACCTCTTCTTGAATTGTTGCTACAACATCATGGCATTTACAATAGGAAATGGACCCTTCTTGTTTACAAATTGGATTTTAACAAAATCCTTAAACATGAGGGTTCTCTTAAAACTTATACTTGCTTGGCTTTGCCATAAAGACCCAAGTGTCCAAAATGTCATCCTAGATGCAATGGCTTGTTGAAGAAATCCTCAAAAGGTTTATGCTATTTTGTTAGAAATAATTGTAGGTGTCTTTACCCCACTTCCACAATGGCCTATACATTTGGGATTTTCTTTCTTTTTATTTTCCAAAATATAATAGCCTTGTTTTTGGTAAGTTAGGACCCTTCTCTTCTATTTATTCTTAACACCTATTACTCATTTTTCACTCTACAACATTGCATGCATGTAAAACACATTAATGAGGGGTGAAACTCCTCAAACATGTTTTGTGTTGTTGCAATGAATAGAGTTAGTTTTTAGTTTCCTATTTTATTACTTCTCTACTTAGTGGAGAATATATAGCTTTGTTCCTAGACTTCTAGTCTTTTCCTTCTTGCCACTTTTTGATCATTCCTAATGCATAATATCTTTTCATAAAATTAAATACAAACCTAATATTAAATGTAAATATAAATAAATTGAAAATGACATGGTGAATTCTCTTTATGGTTTGTTGATCTCAAGGATTTATGATGGAGTTTTTGCAGCAAATTGTTTTTCACAAGGAATGATCTAAAGATGGAAAATACTAATGTCTTTTAAATTGTAGGGACTATGAAGAATTTTGAAGCTTTTGATTTTTCTTTACCTAATGATTAATATAAATCCCTATTAAAAGATATCACTTCATGATACATATTTCTATAAACTAACCCAGCTTTAACTGTAAATACCAGCAACTCCTTTGCAATTCTTTCCTCTACTATGACAACTGACACTCCTAACCCCAATCCTTCTACCACCTTGTCACTCATAACAACTAGAGCTTCTCCATGAACTTCCTATCTTGGAATGTCCGAGGCCTAACTGATAGGCTTCGTTGCAAAAGATCCAGCAACTTTATCTCTAGCTTAAATCTCACTTTGGATTTCCTCCTCCTCCAAGAAATCAAGATCTCAGTTGAACAATTATCTTTTTCAGCCCACGGGTTTCTTCCCCATTCTTCTGTTCTCGCTACTTCACATGAGTGTGGCAAAGGTGGCGTAGCCATTCTGTATCCAGCTTATTGGAAAGACAAACTCCTTCAGCACGGGTCCGATTTAGGTCACCGAGTGACCTGGGTTGTTTTCTCATCCTCACATGGTCCCTTCGGAGTTTTTTCTATTTATGCCCCCAATGACTCTACCAAACGCACCCAACTGTGGCATGAACTCACTCATAGCCTCCCTTCTATTGCCTGGATTTTTGGTGGCGATTTTAACATGATGGAATTCTCTCAAGACAAGCTTGGGGGTGTTTTCTCTCAACTTCCGCATCAAGAATTTCAAGCCTGGTCAAATTTTAAGAAACGTTTCTATCTTTCGGACGGCATCGCAAACACTGCTAGTGGCTCTCTAAACAGCTTCACTTGGAACAATCTTCGTAAGGGGCAGGCTCGCATTTATAGTCGGCTAGATAGGTATTACTTTTCCACCCTTTCTTTTTGGCAGACCCTTTCTACTACTAAAGTCCACCAACACGCAACCTTATCTGATCATTTCCCTATTACTTTATCTATGCAAATCCATAATGACCACCAACGACGGAATTATCATCTCTTTAGGTTACATAGCCAATGTTTCTCTTCTCCTTCCGCCCAACAACTTCTTTCTAGCCTTTGGAATGCTGAACCAAGACCCTTAGGTTCAACGGGTTGGATCCACTGGTGGCTTCGAACTACTAGTAGAGTTAGGAATTTCGCCCGTCATTTTGGTAAGGAAGTTGCCTCTCGCTCTCGGCAAGAGTACACCAACATATGCTCTACCATTGAGCACCTTACGACTAAACTAACTGATGATCCCTTCAATAGTCACCTTCAAGGGGAGCTTGCCAGAGCCCGTATTGCCTTTCAACATTGGGAAGTATATAAGGCACAAGGTGCCTTGATTAAAAGTCGACTCACTTGGCTAAACATACAAGACGAGCACTGTAAGGAATTCTTTAAGTACCTTAACCGATCCCCCCCTTCACCCTCTTTAGATAAACTCTCCATAAATGGTTCCATTATCACTGACCAAAATAGTCTTCTCTCTTATCTTAAAGAACACTTTGAGGCCTTATTCACCACTACTCCTATGGATCCTGCATCCTTCGCGGCAGCCACTCTAAATTATCCTAAACTGGTTAATTCTTCTATGCTGACAATTTTAGAAGCCGATATTACTCCAATTGAGCTTCGACAGGCTTGCTTTACCCTAAGCCCTGGAAAAGCCCCGGGTTATGATGGTTTTCCAGTTGAATTTTTCCAAAAGCATTGGGATCTGGTTGGTTCTGACCTCTTCCATGTTATCAAAGAGGCTACGCTTACTGGCTCTTTGGGACCAATCTTAAACCAAGGGATTATTCGTCTTCTCCCTAAAACAGGAGATCCAACTTGTATCTCCAATTGGCGACCTATCACCTTACTTAATGTGGTTTACAAAATTTGGGCAAAGTGTTTGGCCTTGCGATTAAAGAAAGTCCTTGCCTTTATTATTTCCCCCCAGCAGACTGGCTTTGTTCCGGGAAGATACATATTAAATAACGTGGTGGCTGCTTGGGAAGGTCTTAAGTGGGCTGAGGATGAGGGTCAGGATATCCTCCTGATGAAGCTTGACTACGCTAAAGCCTATGATAACATTAAGTGGGACTTCATTATCCAAACCATGACTAAATTGGGTTTTGGCCCTAAGTTCATTCATATGGTAGAATGCTTATTCTCAGATGCTACTGCGCGAATCGCGACTACCTTCGGCATCACTTCTCCCTTTTCTATTCATAGGTCTGTTAGGCAAGGTTGCCCTCTCGCTCCTTATCTCTTCATCATAGCGGCTGATTTTCTCTGTCATCAAATCAGCTTGGATATTCAAAACAATGTTTTATTTGGGGTTCCTCTATCTTCTCCTCAACATCAGCTCCTCAATATGCATTTCGCTGATGACTCATTTTTCCTTATTCAAAACAATGCGGATAATGTGCAGTGTCTCTTGTCTCGAGTAGAGCAATATTGCTCCCTCTCGGGATCTGTCATAAATTGGCGAAAATCTTCTGTTTATAGCTTCACCAATAACTACAGTCATTTGCCCAATTATAGTTGGAAGCGTAATCAAGATCATGAGATCATTAAGCTCTTGGGAATTCCCTTTCGCTTTAGAGGCCCAACGTCCGAGCTCTGGGACCAAGTAATTGCTCGAATTCACAGAAAAATGGAAAAATGGAAAACCAAACCCCTCACCCTTGCCGGAAGGTATCTAATCTGTAAGTCTATTTGTGCCTCTACCCATGTTTATTACTCGTCATGTTGGGCCCCTTCCCATGCTTCTTATCAAAAGCTTGAACGTTTATTTCGAGACTTCATGTGGTCATCTAAGGACTCTCAAAAAGGCTTTCATCGTGTAGCCTGGAATATAGTAACTCTTCCTAAGAACAAAGGCGGTTTGGGCCTTTTGAACTCCTTTAAGCAAGGTCTCACCCTTGTCGCTAAGTGGTTGATTCAGCACTTAGATGCCCCCAATATTATTGGGAATCTCCTTCAGTTAAGGCTTCGACAAGCATTTCCTAAGAATAGGTCTATCTGGAAGGGTATCCACCCTGTTAATTGGATCCTTTCTCCTCACGACATTATCATTCCTGGAACACATGTTTTCAAAAGCATTTGGAAGGCTTGGCAAGTCTTACATTCTCATGTGAATTGGAATAATATACATATCAATCCTACTCTTCTTTCTAAGATTTGCCCTTGGTGGCTGCCCCTATGTCCTGCTCCTCTAGCCACCTCAAATGCCAGGGTAGCCACCATCTGGTTTCAAAAGGGAGTTGTTTCCCTTAGCTGTCTTCGTCTCACCAATCAGTGGATTACTTGGGATATGTTCGAAAACTTATATGGGGCTTCCAGAATTATGCACCATTGCCTCGATAGACTTTATCACTTCATTCATCAGAATTTGCATGTGGAAGCTTCGGTTCCTAGTCTCTTCCATGGTCTTCAATGGACTAATGGATCGAACCTTCTACCCTATAAACCTCATGTGCCCTTTCAATTGTTGCATGATTCCTCTACGATTGTTAACCGTTGCAATCGATCATGGCACAAAGAAGAGTCTGAACAGTTTTGGCTCTCTCTCTTTTCACGAGTTTGGAGCCTTCCGACTCTTCCAAAAATTAAGCAATTTCTTTGGTGCCTCTTGCATCAAGGCCTGCCTATCGGCAAACGTCGTGAATACCTTGGGATTTCAAACCCTACCTGCCCTCTCTGTGGAGGTCCTGAAAATTTTGTCCATGTTTTTTGGCATTGCCCTTTCGCTCAGTCTTCATGGGAATGGGTTTCTAAGGTTTTTCCTTTGTGCACATTTTCCCATGAGGATATCTTATTCGGCTTTTTGGCCACCCCCTCTTCTGACCTTCAGTTTCTTTGGAAAGTTATTAGGCCCCTCGTTCTTTACTTTATATGGAAGCGCAGATGCACTGCTCTTTTCCAGAACACTAATTCGTCCAACTCTAACCATTTAAATATTATGGAAAAATCTCAAATTCTTCGCCTTGTGCATTTCCAAATTTTATCTCATACTTCTAAGTTAAAGTTGGATACTAATCAGTTGTTTTATTGTTTGTAGCCTTGGAGCAGATACACCAACTCGTGCACTCTTTCCAATCTCGATCTGCTACATCGACGTGTGTTATCATCATAATTTTGAGCATTTTGAGCTCTTTGTTGTTCTCCTGGTCTTATAAACTCGCAGTTCCTAAGGTTTCCTAGCATTAGGTAGCTCTTTGGCATGTACTCCCTTCTTCAGCATGTACTCCCACACCTATGTTTCAAGATGTTTTCTTTCAACTATGGCATTTGTCATTGTTCTTCTCCCTATTTATCCATCAATNTAATATAAATCCCTATTAAAAGATATCACTTCATGATACATATTTCTATAAATTATTAGAGTTTTTTGTCCAAATAAGGATGTTACATGAGTGATACATGTTATCATTGACCTTTATAGAATTAATGTTTTACATACCTGTTATTTTTCTAAATCTTTTTTGCTTGTCAATCTGGCAAATGCCCATTTTTATGGATTAGCATAATACTTTTATTGCTCAGGAATAGAAAGTGGATTTTGATCCATAATGTTTTACATACCCATTATTT
The DNA here is from genome assembly GCA_015680685.1 of Gnetum montanum. Classification (NCBI taxonomy): domain Eukaryota; kingdom Viridiplantae; phylum Streptophyta; class Gnetopsida; order Gnetales; family Gnetaceae; genus Gnetum; species Gnetum montanum. Next base: position 736,240 of record MNCI01006382.1, read on the forward strand.
TTCTGAATCTTTTTTGCTTGTCAATCTGGCAAATGCCCATTTTTATGGATTAGCATAATACTTTTATTGCTCAAGAATAGAAAGTGGATTTTGATCCATGCTCTTCTAATTATTTTAAAATTCCTTACTAGATTGAATTATAAAATCTTCCTTTTATTTTTTAAAGTGTTGAAAGTGAAATTATTAACAACATTAAAATAATCTTGAAGATGGTCAAAAATATTACTAGATTGATTTACAGTAAAAGAAAATAGAACAAAAACTTAAGGTTGGTAATCAGTGTTTTTCCAAAAAAATTACATATTATAATTTGTGAGGATGCTACAACTATTGTTGTTATGAAGGCCATGTTATTGGAATTTTTCCTATTCTTAATATAAAATTGGTTTGTGACAAAAAGATAATAATTTTTAGAAAATGCAAATAATGGTAGTTTTTAGTGGGAACAAATCAGATCTTATTCAACAAGTTCTCAACCTTTTACTAATATTTTTAATTTTAAAGATGCCAATAAACTCTTGTTATCTAAAGAGAATTTCTCTTTAGAAAAAACTCGATAAGAATTAGTAATGAAAATACTGATGCCTATGGCTTTCACTTAATGCAACATAAAAAGAAGAGGCCTGCAACTATTACTACTTTCAATTTCAAAACCTCCAAGATATTTCATTTCTTTTTACTTCTACTACTATTTCAAATGTCTTTTTATCAGATAATGTTTTTTCACTTCTTAGTGATATGGATTGTGAGACAAGTGCTAAGTTTGAAAAATCATGGGGGCCTCCTCCCTCACATCTCAATGTTAGTTTCATCATAGAATGTTCAGGGCCTTTTTAATAGATCTCATGCAAAGATTACTATGAAGTATCTTTCAAACCAATATTTATTTCTAGACTTTCTTTTCCTACAAAAAATTAAGATTTCAGCTCATGATATTAGTTTTGTTGGTAAATGCATTTTAAAAATTGCATTGTTTTTTTTTTGTTGCTCATGAAGTTAATAAAGGAGATGTTGCTATTATTGTTAATAAAAATTAGACTATAAAAGCTTTGAATTTTGATTTTAACAACCTGAGAAAAGTTATTTAGATTATTTGTCATAGTGAAAAAGGAAAATTTGGAATCTGTAATATTTATGCTCTTAATAATTTGAAAGTTTAATCAAAGGTTTGGAAATATCTTCTATCTCTACCTAAAGTTGCTTAGATTATTGGAGGTGATTTAATATGGTTGAAAGTCATTTAGATAAACTTGGTGGTATTTCTTAAAATATATCTTAAGAAAAAGAAGATTGATACAATTTTAAAGTAAAATATTTTCTGTCTAATGTTAGCTCTTTATTCTCATCTCATTTGAATGAAAAGCATTATACTTGGTGTAATTATCAACACAAAAATGATACAATTTATTTTCAACTTAATAGATTTTACAACTCTAATGTTGTTTTTTTTGAAGCCTAAAAAGAAAGTAAAAGTATATACAAATGTTGCTTTATTAAATCATTTTCTTATTAACATTTTTCCCTCTAGTATTAATTCTTCATCCTTTCAAATGCATAAGCTTTTTTGTATGAATGCTAATATGTTCATAGGACCCAATGGGAAAAATACTTTGAAGTCATTATGAAATGCATTAAAAGGCCTACTAGTGATATTGGTCGGATTAACTAGTAACAATGAACTACTTGTAAAGTTAGAAATTATGCTAGATGATTTGAAAAGCAATTTGCTAAATGCAAGTGTTAAGATGAAGAAGATTTTGTAGAATTTGTAAAGTAAATTTAAATTCTTTCACTTCAACCTCTTTGATTTTGAAACTCAAAAAGCCTTAACTAAAGCTCATTATGCTAAACAATGTGGGATGTTTTTAAAGCTAAAAGTTGCATGGGTTGGCTCAAAATTGAAGATGAACTTTGTAAGGAATTTTTTTAAATTTCTCAAATAAAAGGTGATGAGCATCAAAGTGTTGCGTCGATGGGCCCTATTGACGTGGCCTCATTGACGGGCCCCATTTACGTGGTGTTGCCCTGTCAACAAGGCCCCATCGACGTAGCATTTGCTACGTCTACAGGCCCCCGTCAACGTAGTATTATAGCAAAAACTATAAATACAAGCTCATAGTCGTGTTTATGGACATAAAAGTCATAATAGTAGCAGAGCTTTTGCAATTTGTCCATTTGAAAGTGAGAATACTTCTCTAAGTGCCTACAGTAGGAGTCAAAAAGTGTACGGATTTGTATTCTAGCACTATTGTACCTAAACTACACCAGTGTGTATGGCAATAAAGATGAGCCTTTTGATCAAACCTTGCAACACTTAGAATAGATTAATGATTTATTTATGCATTTATTAGTTTCATTAATTATGTCATTAATTAAGCTAAATTTGACTTCGAGTAATCAATTAATTAATTAAGCTAAATAAATTAAACACATAAGTATGACCAGTTCAAGCGTAAACACGTATTTGCTTGGTAATCTCAGCAATGTTATTACTTGGTGCACCTAGTAGCATAGCACTTGGTAACCCAGCAGTGGATACGTGGGTTTAAGATGTGTACGAAAAGTGGAACCAAATGCTTATGTTAGGACTAGTTAAGGATTAGTTAGTTAGTTGAACTAAATTAGTTGTTAAATTATTTCATGTTTCTACTTTAAGCACCAAATAACATAAAACACAAAACAATAAAAAATCATATGCCTCAATTACACTTAACCATACCATGTGCATCACAAGTGTAATTGGAAAGATAATGAATGACCATTAGGGCAAAGTTCACTTTCTAGAAGACTAGTGTACCAAAAACTATAGTTTGCAAAATTCGATCGAATCATGCATGAACGCTTTGTGATTTGTATGGTTGGGCGTAAGGGTACCTTCACTGCTCATCAAAAGGGTCAAGTACCTAAATTGGAATTATTTTATATAAATGATTCCATCATTAAAGATCCTAAGACTATTAATAGTATTTTAGCGAATCATTTTTTTATATTTTTCTTCTAAGGGTTTTAGCAAGAAATCCATTGAGGCCTCTTGTAAGCATATTTCTCATCTTATAATAGAAACACATCAAAGTATTCTTGAACTAAAAATTACAACAACAAAAAAATCAAAGTAGTGATCTTTAGTTTAATAGATCGTAGTAACCAAGTCGTACTCGTTCCGCTTCTAGGAGTTTAAGGGTGAGAGACTAATCACGATGAGTAACCGATTCCTTAACTAGCCGTACACACCCGTGGGCACTCGTAGCCAAGTCCTACTCACACCGTGCTACGAAAGCAATAAATAACATTAAATAAATAAACTAAGTGAATGCTGCAATGATGAAGTAATCTCGATCTTTATTGCCAGTCATGTGCGTGTCCAAGTACGACACACTCGAATAAAGACACCGTACAATTACATTCACCACACTGCGGGTAGACACGGGAAAAAATCTAACTCTGGAGGGATCAAACTGCCAGAGCTTCACTACTCTAAAACTAGGATCCCGAATAAGGGAGAGCCACCTCTTATTTATAGACATGGTGGCAGACTGCAATATCGCGTATGCGATATCGTAGGGAAAGATGCGATATCGCGTACGTGATATCGCGTCGGCTGCGATATCGCGTACATGATATTGCGGCCTGTGCGAACCGCGTCTTATCATACCCCCACGACTGAATAAAAACTCATCCTCGAGTTATAAGGAGAACAAGCTTCAGTGATTACACAGTGGATAGGTATGGGATTATTAACTGGAAAAAGAAATGGACTAATGCCGCAGTGTGGGAAGACACAACACAGAGAAAAAATACTACAACTACAAAAATGTGGAACTCATGTAGTTC
>MNCI01006382.1:747202-777886 GCA_015680685.1 Gnetum montanum
ATGAAGTAACCTCGATCTTTATTGCCGGTCCATGTGCGTGTCCAAGTACGGCACACTCGAATAAAGACACCGTACAATTACATTCACCACACTGCGGGCAGACACGGGAAAAAATCTAACTCTGGAGGGATCAAACTGCCAGAGCTTTGCTACTCTAAAACTGGGATCCCGAATAAGGGAGAGTCGCCTCTTATTTATAGACATGGCGGTGGACTGCGATATCGCGTACGCGATATCATAGGGAAAGATGCAATATCGCGTACGTGGTATCGCGAGGGATGCGATATCGCGTCGGTTGCGATATCGCGTACGCGATATCGCAGCCTGTGCGAACCGCATCTTATCAGATGGTAAAGCTCTCAGTTTTGATGGTTCTCTTATTGAATTTTTTAAGAAGCATTAGGACATCATTGGAGATGATCTCTTTCATGTTTTTCAAGCAACCATTAAAAAAGTTTCTCTTGGTAAAAATATTAATAAAGATGTGATGTTTCTTCTTTCTAAGAATGGAGATCTTCAACGTATTAATAATTAGAGGCCTATTACTATTATTTACAATACTTATAAAATTTTAGCTAAATGCATAGCTTGTCAAATTCAAAAGGTTATTAAAGATATTATTAGACTTAAGCAAACTAGCTTTGTTAAAGGTAGATATATCTTAAATAATGTTATTTTAGCTTAATAGGGAATGTAATGGGCTTTTAATACTAATCAAGATATTGCTTTTCTTAAGTTAGATTATGCAAAAGCTTATGATAGAATTGAATGGAATTTCATTATTTCTTATCTCTATGAACTGGAATTTGGTGATTATTTTAGTCATTTTGTTCATACCCTACTCACTTATGCTAATTTTAAAGTGGCTACTAATTTTGGATTTAGTTCCTCCTTTCAACTATTAGTTCATCAAGGTTGTCCTCTAGCTCCCTATCTTTTTATTATTGCTACATATTTTCTTTCACATAATTTGCATTATGATCTACAAAGGAATTTCATTAAGAAGATTCCAATTGATGATCAAGGTAAGCCATTGCTTAACATGCACTTTGCAAATGATTCTTTTTTTTTACGATCAATAATTCTCTACAACATATTAATACTCTTTTAGCTAGAATGAAGGATTATTGCATATTATTTGGGTCTTGGATCAATTGTGAAAAATCTTTTATTTATTGTAATAGCAATATTGATGAGTGGGTTACTCTCAAAGTCTTGAAAAATCTTTTAAAAATATTTTGTTTTTAAAATTTTAGGAATACCTTTTTCTTTTGAGCTTAATTTTACTATTTTTTGGAATCATGTAAATGATAATATTGAAAAGAAGTTTAATAAATAAAAAGGAAAAAAGCTCGCCCTTGTTAGCAAAGTTTTACTTATTAAGTAAATGCTTTAATAAACTCATGTTTATTACTCCAGTTGTTGGGATCCTTCTAAAACTTCTTTTGAGAGAAATGATCGTATTATCTGTTAATTTCTTTGGTCTACTAAGCAACATAGAAAATTTTTTTGTAGAGTTCTTTAAGATATTTGTATTAGTAGTAAGAAAGAGGGAGGACTTGGCCTTATTAATTGTTATAACTAGGGTATTTCTCTTGTTGTAGAATAGATTGCAAAGTGCATTAATAAAGATAATGTTTGGATGTTACTTTTAAGAAACAAACTTATGCAAGGAAAACCTAAGAATGATAACAGTGGGTCTTTTAATAACTTTCTTAATTATCTTTTTTTTCCTTAGGCTATTTCTATTCCTTCTTCTCCAATTCTTAAATAAATTTAGAAAATGTAGTGCAAGCTTAGTAAATATTGAAATCACAAACATATTACAATTTTAGAAGATTTGTTTAAACAAATTAGCTCATTCTTTTAATGAAGGAGCTTGAGCTACTAATGTATCTATATTGTGTACCACTTGGGAGTAGATTTGGTATCATTACAATTTCTTATTTGTGTATGCATGATAGATAGATTACTTGGAATGAAGCTTCTAGCCTTTATAGTTTGAATAGAGAGAAGAAAAAGAGTCTTGAAAAATTAATTTTTAATCTTGAGAATTTATTTAAAGTTGACAACAATTTGCATTAGACTTTTCTCTATATTTTTTGAAAGGTTGACATATATGTTTTTCCTTTTAATTTGAAAGTTGCTTATGAGATGATTACAAAGAATGATTTTATTCATAGAAAATTTAATAAGGCTCAGAAAATGCAATTATCATCGTACTTTTGGATGAGGAAAATAAAAGATATTTGGAGAGCTTATGCATTTCCTCCAATTCATATTTTTTATGGTGTCTTATTTATGGTAGGCTTTTGAGTTTACTTGCAAAAATAGAGAATTCTATTTTTAGATGTGCAACAAAATTTTAAAGATGAAAAATTGAGAATTATATTTTCGAATTTGCAGCAAAGTTTTAAATATAAAAAGTCTTCACCTCATAGGAGCATTTGTAGGAATTTATGTGTGAAACTTTCAAATTTTACTAAAAGATTTTAGGAAAATAGTTCCATTAATTTTATCCACTTTCATTTTTATTAATTAAAATCAAGAATTTTATCATAAGAAAGCAATTTCTTTTAATTCTATCCTATTACTTTTAAAATTTTTATTTTGATTATGTATTTTTACTTGCCATATATTTTGGATTATGTATTTTTACTTATATTCATTGGCCAATTTTATAGGTTTTTTTGAAATTGTTTGCAAGATGTACCAGCAATGAAATAGCCTTGTGATAGGAGTTAACAGGTCATATCTACCCTATTGTGTAAATAAAAGTTGTGCTCCCAACCTCAAATTATTTAAAAATAAAACATAAGACCATCTATGAAAAAATCTACCTTAACATTACATGACCGAGTGGCGTACTCTCTATGCAACATGGATCTTGCCGGGTACCTTTCGATGTTTGTACGTAGGAACAACGTTCACAAAAGGAATGGAATATGATTACGTGTAGAAAGAGACTTTGAAATGAAGCTTTGATTTTTCATTTTCATGTGGCTGTAGTGGTTTGTAAAGGGCATCAATCCATGAAAACATGGTAGGAAAATGGACCATTCGCAATTTAAATCGTATTGTGGAATACTGAATGGAGTCTGTACACCATTCTGGCATTGTTTTGTACCGTTGGCGTACCAAACAAACAGTGATAATTGCTAAACCTCAGCAGAATCTCTTCTTCGGCTACCAATATGGTAACTGGTAAAAGTTGGGAAACGTCACGCAAGTTCTGACCAGTCGCGGAAACTACAATCTTTACCGCACGTCCAGATAGGTACGTACGATGAATTTACATTTTACAAGCACGGAAAAGAAGGTGTAACTTTTACCCTGAGCAGATACAGAGCTTTCTACTCATCATCATGTGGCAGAGCGTGAGTTTGAAGGAGACCGTCCAGCTGCCTCTAGCACATATCACGTGAATTCATTTACGACCCTTGCTCTGTCTCTTCTCGATCGTAAGCCTTGCCTGGTTCAATCATGCATAGCAGTGTACCACCAAACATGTCTGGGATTTGCCGGAGGAATGGTGAGGTATTTGTTTCTCCGTGGTAACATACTTGGTTTGCTCGTTCGCAAGGCCTGAGTTCGAGACTGGGAGCCGCCGCTTTTGTACAAGGGAAAAGAGATGAAGCTTTCAGCATTGCGCCTTGGGAAGCTTGCTTGCTTGCTAGTCCAAAAGGTACTTGTTTAGAATGCTTAGGTTTGAGCCCGTGTAGCGTCTTAAAAGTTAGAAGGCCTGAGCTTGAGTCTGGACATAGTTAAATTTGGGCCTGAACGTAGCTTTTCAATGATGATGAGAAGGCCTGGGTTCCAGCAGGGGATACCTTCTCAAAGGGTAAAACGCGTGAGTAGTTCAAGCCTGACATAGCTGGTTTTGGATGATAACTCAGGCTTGCATTCACACCTGCATGCCTGGGTGGGTTCCAGGGAGAGAGAGCTTCTCAAAGATTAAAAAGCCTGGGTTCAAGCCTGAACATAGGTGGTTTCAAATGATTAAAAGGCCTGGTTTAAAGCCCGGACGCAGTTTTTCAACAATGACAAGGCTAGGCTCGAAGGAGAGGAACCTTCTAAGAGGCTAAAAATCCTGAATTCGAGTCCGGATGCAGCTTCCCCAAGGTCAAGAACAAGGTGTAATTTCCAAGAAGGCTTCATCGCGAGCCCCTGAATAAAGCTAAGCACACAAACAAAGCTGCTCCAAACCATGGCCTGTTTCAGGGCCGCCAGGGACAAACTTCCTACAGAAACGCACAACTTGTCCACCTCGTCTTTCACGTTCCCAATCGCATTACCGGCAGCCTCGCCCGAGCAATTTTCCACGGCCCAGCGGCAGCCGCAGCCGCAGCCGCTGCCGTTGCCGTTGCCTCCGCCAACGCCGAGAAAGAACGAGGATCGAGGGCAGCCGTCTCCGGGGCGGCTGCGCTGCTTCTCCGCGGAGGAGCTGGCGGGCGCCTGCCACAACTTCTCTCCCGACCTGCTCTGCCGGGACGCCGTCCCGGGGCCCGTCTACCGAGCGTCGCTGCAGTACGGGAACGCCGTCGCCAAGGTCGACATAGCCACGGTCGCCGCCGGAGGTCCGGGGTCGCCGAGGGAGCACCGTGCGTGGGTGGCGGAGCTCACCACGGTGTCCGCCATGCGCCACCCCAACGTCTGCCGCGTGCTCGGCTACCACGCCTCCTCCTCATCCTCCGCCTCAGCGCCCACCATGGTCGTCTACGAGGCGGCGCCGCGCGCCGGGGCCGGGGCCGGAGCCGGCGGCAGCCTCGAAACGCTGCTCTACGCCCGCGGCGCCGGCGTCGCGCCGCTGGACTGGGCGGCGCGCGTGCGCGTGGCGGCGGGCGCGGCGCGCGGGCTGTCGTTTCTGCACCAGGTGGGGCTGCCGTACTGGCGGTTCCCGTTCCGGGCGGCGTGCGTGCAGGTCGACGCCGCGTTCGGGGCCCGCCTCTCGGACTACTGCACTCCGTCGGCCGGCGCCGGCGGTGCCCGCACGGACCCCTACGCCGCTCCCGAAGGCGGAGAGCGTGCGTGTGCGAAGAGTAACGTATGGAGCTTCGGCGTGCTGCTGCTGGAGCTCCTGACGGGGCGCCAGCACATGGACGAGCTGTGGCCCGAGCGCGAGCGCGACCTCGTCCTCATGTGCAAGGGCGCGGCCGCGGCGTTGGCGGCGGAGGAGACTTCCGCGGCTGCGGACGCTCCTCCTCCGAAGAGCAAAAGCAAAGGACTGGAACTGGGGCTGGGACTGGGGCTGCGGCTGCTGCGGGTCATGGATCCGGAGCTGAAGGGGCTCTTCCCCTTGACCGATGCGTGGCAGGTTCTCATGCTGGCGCTGCGCTGCCTTCGCCATGATCCCCGCGAGCGGCCGCCCATGGCCCAGGTGGCGGAGTGCCTGCAGCGCCGGATCAGTGTTAGCGTTTCTACCTCATTCATGAATGCTTCTTCTTCTTCTTCTTCGTTGTCGTTATCGCCCGGGCATTCTTCTTTGCCCACGTCGTTTAGCAAATCTTTGTCCCTGGGTCGACGTAGCGGCCCGCTACAGTCTCTGCGCAAATCCCTCTCGCAGCGCCGCGCCAACTCTGTTCCGGAGGAGCACACGCAGCTGCCACAAACATGAGCTGCTGTATGCAAGCATTTGATTTTGTTTTTAGTTTAGTTTTTTTTGGATGTCTGTATTGTCCCTCAGTCCCTCACTTCCTCGCCCTGCAAACCTACTCTATTTCTTCTTTTTCTCTCTCTTTTTTTCGCCTTTTTTCGATATTTCCGTTCGCCTATTAGTTCTGTACCAGTCGCTTGCACGATTTGAAATGTTCCATTCTTCATCCTTATCTGACTAATCGCAAATGTATGTGCGATTTCCCTTAATGCTGAGATAAATGTTGACCTTCGTCAATTAATCACGGGCGTTTTCCCCCTCATCCCCATGTGCAAGCAAATTTTCTCAAGAGAATCTTAAAAAAGCGATTTAGATTAATAAACAAAGCAAGACAAAATATGCGCAAAGATTAAAATCCGGCGCTGCCGAGGGCCATTGGTCATTAGTACGGAAAAAATGCAAAATGATTAATGGATAAAAGCTACCATTCACAGAGAGGCCGATGGCACCCAAGACAACATGAATAGGAACAAGACGGCAACGGGTAGCCTACATAAACGTTATCGCCGGGGCAAAATTTCAGGAGAGTCCAAGGAATTAGTTGGTGGCAAAAGGTTCGTTTAGGTGTGTTGCCTATTTTACGTAACTATTAATTCTTGAAATGTAATGGTGCGTTGCTTATTTTAAATGTAACGGTTGCTAATTGTTGTGTTAAAGATGTAAAGACAAAATCTAGTTAATTTGTGTTAAACTTTACTTTTATCTAGAATTTTTTAAAAGAAAAGTTAAGTATCTAAAACCTCTTATTAAAGAAAAAGTAAAGACATGTTTAAGTTAATTATTGGTTATTTCCATTATTATGACCTGTGGCTATGGCGAGAATCCCCATAACCATTTAAATCCATCTTGGGTTTATGGCAAGTGAATTCAGAGTGTGTGGTCTCTTGTGTAAGGATTGCTGTGTAGAAGCAACTGACTTGTGATCTTTGTAAACATCTTTGTGTATCTCTGTAGTAGTTTTGAAGATGTTGTAAAAGTTGCTAAGTTGCTTTCTTGTTTATCTCCCTTGTTTCTCTCTCACTCCATTTTGCAAGTTTTATTTCCTTGTTATTATGTTATTTTTGTGTTGATTATATTTGCAAATAGTGATTATTGCACAAACAACAAGTTGTAATTATTATTGACACCTACCCATAAGTAACCCCTATTATAATTCCCTAACTTGTATTATTTAATTTTTTCCATTATCTTTGTTTAGCATGTAAATCACTATATAAGTGATGGATGAGAGGATAAGATAATGGCAAGGCAAAAGGCAAAGAAATAGTAAAGGCAAGGCAAATAGTGAGAGAGTGAGCAAGACATCAATGGATTCAAAGCACTTTACCATTGAATATATTCTCTTCTCTTGTAATGCTTAGTTGGAACTAAGGCTTACTATGAACTAAAGCCATTGTTGGGTTTCTGTATGCTTTCCTAGGATAATTTCTTATGTTCTTGTTGCATCTCTTCTAGTTTCATAATTGAATTTGTCTTATTGCTTGCTATTGCTTTATTATCCTATTTAATTGCGGAATAAATTAATAAGCTCTACTCAGCTCTACATCACGAATGGTGAAAGGTCTAGTCATGCCAATTAAAGGCCTATGGCTAAGCATATAACCAATCCAAACAAGAGCTTTTAGGTCCATATATTTGCATTAGTTTGTAAAATGCTCTAGGTAGAATATCACTGCATATCATATGAGAATATGGGGTTAGTGATGATATTTGTAGGTTTCATTGGATGGTAGGATACAAAGGATTAAAGAATATGAGGTTGGTGATGATATGCATAGGTTTGAACAATGGAACACAAATACTCTACAAGAACCATTAAAACATACAATTTCTCTAGGATGTCAATTTGGGGGTATTTTGTGGGTGGGAAAAGGAAGTTATCGTGCATGAGATTAGTAATTTGTCTATGGGAGAATGTGTCATAGTTTACGAGGCTAGGGATGGCCATGGAGGGGATAAGTTCGTGATGGTGGCTAGGGTAAGTGGTGTGATGGAGGGAATCATTATCTAAGGGCTAGTTGGGGAGGCCAGGTTGTGAGACCCCTTAAGCATAAGAGGATTTGTCATCATACTCAAAGACAAAGGCATTATGGTGTTCACATTATTGCTATGACCTTCTTCAATAGGGTAAATGTTGGCTCCCTTAGTGTTACAATGTTTTAAATGGTTGTTGCTAAAGGACCCTTAATTAATTGTGTGGTGTCTCTTTGCCAACTTGAAGCATGAGGTGCCATTATTATGCTACAACCTAGTAGCAAACTGGAGTACTAGTTACATATCCACCTTTGTAATGTGAATTAAACAGATTGTATAGAATTTTGTTTGAGTGCATTATGTACATGGATACATGTGCATGATGATAATAAAATCAAAATTTGTTTCATGCATTGCAACACTTGGATTAGTAATTTGATTTACTTTCTCATAATTTACTATTAATGTTCATTTACTTTCCTATAATATTAGTTAAATAATTTATTATTCAACATGAAGTAAACATGCATGAGCATGACCACTTCAAGTATAACATACTAATATTTCGTAATCCCAACTATGAACACTTGGTAACCCAACAACATTAATACATATTCAAGATGTGTATGGAAAGTTGGGAACAGATAATCTATGTTTAGGCTAGTTTAGATTACTTCTCTACATTTTGATTAATTAGTTCAATATTTTAATAGTTTAATCTTTTAAATATTTTAATAAAAGAAAACATCAGGTGCCTCAATCATACTTAACCATATCACTTGAGCGCATACAAGTGTGACTGGGAAGAAGATAATTATCATCTTAATGCTTAGTTATTGAAGATATCCATCTAGCCCTAAGTCTACATAATTCGACCAATTCATGCATGAACACTTGTAATTCGTATGGTTGGGCATAGGGTTACTTTGCTACTCATCATTGACACCATTACGAGAGACTTTGGTGCTAGTGTTTATAAGATGACTAGGACCATTTAAGGATTCGTATTAGAACTTAACATGATTTATTATTTTCTAAAAATAATAATATTTTATTCTAAGAAACACTTGTAAATTAACAATATCTTCTTCTCATAGGGTAGATTCCCCACTTGTTGATGATACAACTAAATGGTGTGATAGAAATACAAGAAGTAAGGTTGATGTGTCATAATAAGTAATAGGAGTCTATAAACATTTAGATCCTTATGATCTAGAATTTACCTTCATACTTCAATAAGACAAAAAAATGTGTTGGAGAGACCTAGAGGGTAACATTATGTTGTCACCTAATTGATTAATGCCATCAATGCTCATGACAACATTGATGAGGCTGGCACTTAAAATAGTAGTCTTGGACTAAAAAGCAATCAATAAAATCTCTAGAGATTACAAACCCACAAAGTTCTAATTATGTAATGACTGATTCATGGAGGCTTGCTATGAGGCTTTCAAAAAGAAGGAGGCTCCCATTCATATAACATCACAATTAGAAAAAGAAAATACTGATTACCATTCAGATAAATCTTAATGACAGAATCCTTCACCCCTAGGGGAAATGCTATGAATCATTGTTAGTTATGTTTAGTATTAGTAAGCAACCAAGGTAAGGAAAGGACATGACCTAGAACAAGGGGAACCTTAAGACCAAGGTCTTCTAGTAGATAGGCAAGAGAATACCAAAAGGGTCACCAAAAAAGAGCAAGCTAGCATAACTCTTCAAATTTTACACCTTCATCTTTTTCATCCTCATTGTCAAGCTCTAACAAGGATGAATGTGGCCAAGATAGAAGAGGAAATGATTGTAGGTAAGGTAAAGATGATAGAAGGGATCATCACAGGAATGGTAGAAGGCAAGGTAGACATAACTAAGGAGATGAACACCATCACGAAAGGAGATGAAGTAGGTAACACCAAGGAAGACATGATCATGATAGAGACCATGAGTATTGAAATGATCATGATGAATTATTGCTTGATATGAGAGCATGATAAACATCTGGGAGGTAGGTTCCATCCTTACAAGGAATCAATGGGATAGCACAATTAAAAGGTTAGATATGAACAATGATGAGTGGTGAGGTACCCCTACGCCCAACCATATGAATCATAAGCGTTCACGTATGATCCGGTCAAATTCCATGGACTTTGTAGTTTTTGGTGCACTAGTCTTCTAGGAAGTGACTCTTTTTCTTAAGGTCAATCATTGTCTTCCCAATTACACTTGTAATGTACACTGGTATGGTTAAGTGTAATAGAGGCATATGATTTTTATCATTTTGTATTTTATGGTTTGGTGTTCAAATGAAGATAAAAGTAATTAGATTAACTAATTAACTAGTGTCTAACTAGTCCTAACATAAGCATCCAGCCCCACTTTCCGTACATGTCTTAAACCCATGTATCCACTGCTGGGTTACCAAGCACTATGCTATTGGGTGTATCGAGCAATAACATTGCAAGGATTACCGAGTGAATATGTGCTATGCTCGAAGTGGTCGTACTTATGTGATTAACCTACCTTGCTAAATTTATTCAGTAACTTAATTATTGGAAACATTTAATAAATAATTGAAAGCATTAAATAAATAATTGAAAACATCAGATGCACAAACAAAATATTTAATCTATCCAAAGTGTCGCAAGGTTTATTAGAAAGCTCATCTTTATTGCCGCACACACTATCGTGCTCAGATACAATAATGCTCGAATAAAGATTCATACACTTAATGATTTCTACTATAGGCACCCAGGAGAAAAATTCTAACTTTCAAATGAACAAATTGTAAGAGCTTTGCTACTTCTAAATATTTTTTTGACATAAATGCAGCTAGTGGGCATGTATTTATAGCCGAATATAGACACTACATTGATGAGGCCTCGTCAATGCATGATACGATGCATCGATGAGGCCTTGTTAACATAGCCAACCAAATTGTAGCTCATCATACCCCCATGATTGAATGAAAACTCATCCTTGAGTTCTTTTACAAATTTGGGAAGGTATGGAATTATTGACTGACTTTTCTCAAACAAAATAGACTGACTAACTTGATAAAAAATAGAGTGCCCAAGTGTACGGATCAACACATTACAAAAAATGATGGTGTTCAAGACACAAAATTGAACACGATAACATGACTCTTCAAAATTAGATAACCCGTTCCTTGATGGCATGAAGTTTGGTGGAGAAGGTTAGGTAGTCCCAGGCAGCGGTGGCTCTTGAGGTTTCGAGAGACCTTCACCAGCTTCACACATGGATGGTGGTTGAGGTAGCTGTGGCTATCTTGCTACTGTTGCAACTTCAGGTAGGAGGCAGAAAGCATCTAGAAGTGCTTTCATTTTCTCCTCCTTACTTCTAGGATCATGCACTGTCCATGTAGCTTCACCAATGTGGATTGGAATGAGCACATCCTAGGGACATGGGATTGCTGGAAATAACTCCTTAGCATTCATGCACTAGGAAACAAACTATTTTCATTCAATGTTGAATGCTTTGATTATGTCCTTTAGCTCCTGGTAGGCATTCATCCATTTGGCTAGGCTCTCAGCAATTGATCATTGATCTGTGAACCGTGCTATGAGAACTTGTAGTTTAGCGTGTATTGTCTCAAGCTTTTGCTTGGTGTCTTTATGGTGCTTGAACTCTACCTTGTATAGCAAATACGACCTAGCCACTTGTTTCTCTAATTCTAACCGTAGCCCTTCAATAGTCAACATTTCTAGGTTTGCGTAACAGAGATTGGCTAGCTCCATGTACTTTGTCATTTCTTTGATTTGCAACTCCTTTAGGTAGATCTCCACTTTATTGTAGGCATCAATCCCATCAACAATGGTCTACCAAACCTCTCTTCCTTGTTGGAGTTACTGGAGGGCTTCATTTATTTTTACCTTTGCCAATTGGATGTTCTTCTCATTAACTTCCTTTTGCAGGCCAACTTGGTCTTTGTAGTGATTCTTCACTTTTTCAAACTTGAGGGCCTCATTCTTCTAGGCGATGATCTCAATGGTAGACATATGACGCAAGGCACAAACTTCCTCCATTGATAGGTTTCGATTCTCTGCTACCAATCTCCTTAATTTAGTGTTCACCCTAACAAGCTACTCCTATTGTTGATGAATAAATTTATGCATTTGTTCCTTTTGAGATCAACATTAAGTAGGCGATGATTTTGGGTGGTTAGAGTTTCATTCTCCTAGCACATCTATATCAAGTCCTTCTGAATTGAATATGTTTTTGCTTTAGCTATGGACTGGTTGAAGATGACTATTATTGCCTCCTTCTCAGCCTTCTTAAATTGTTCTTGAAGTTGTAGGAAAGCTTCATCTCTTATTACTAGTGGGTTGAGGATTATAGGATCAACAACGTGGGCATGTAGTTCGGAAACCTTCACAACCAAGAATTGACTTTGTTCTTGAGCCATTTTGAGTTACCCCTCCAAAATGATGCACTTCCCCTTTGCATCTAGTAGATTTGATTGGGTTGTGGTGATGTTTTTCAAAAAATCGAAGATGTCTAGAATCGGTTGCCCCGTCCCCACCAGTCGATCCAGCAATTCTTCATGCTGGGTTGTGTTCAACTTTCCACTAACTGTGCCTACGGATATCTGCACATCTCGAAGTATAGATATGTTTGGTACATATGCCATGGGTGCATTTAGTGCTTTAGCGACATAGTCAACAATAACTTCAATTGTTGTTTTCTATCCTTAGTGCTGCATCAGCAGGATAGTTGCCCCTTCACCTCCCTCCAAATGCACTAAGAAAGTGCAGCATTCCCAACTATTTTTGGGAATAAATGGTGTTTAGATACTGACATTGGCACCTCCTAAGCATTGGGATCTAACTTCGCAGGAAACTATGTTCATTGGCCAGAGAAAATTGGTCCACCCCTCTTCATTTGGCTAACTGTTCAAGCCATCTTATTAAGGTGACTCATTGCTGGTCAATATACAAATGGATCTACTCCACTCATTCTTGCATGTTGCTCTTGTTCACTTAAGAGCTATGCTTAGATTTTGTGCAAGTTCTCAATGGTTGTGCAGGCCTTCGACATTATTTCTTGAGTGGGTGGTGGTGGTGGCTACTCCTCT
Organism: Gnetum montanum; assembly: GCA_015680685.1. Taxonomy (NCBI): domain Eukaryota; kingdom Viridiplantae; phylum Streptophyta; class Gnetopsida; order Gnetales; family Gnetaceae; genus Gnetum; species Gnetum montanum. The sequence continues at coordinate 759,922 of MNCI01006382.1, forward strand.
TCTTGAGTTGTTATGGGCGTCTTGTCTTTCATGATCTCAAACCATGAGGCTATAGGAGCATGCTTGATTGTATCATTGGAGTAGTAGATGATACTTGCCCTTTTGTAGAGTTTTCAAATGAGTCATGGAAAGGATATGGTTTTTCTTCCACATTCGTTTTCTTTGAAGCACTTTTTGATCTCTGAGTAGATCAGTTGTGGAAGGTTGACAAAAAATTTCTTGCTTAGAGTAGCACATGCTTGGATGGAGAAAGCGGTCACCTTGCTTGGCCTCATTGTTGGATTGAGGTGATAGGCTGCAATTTTGAAATAGATTTGCTCCACTTATGTGAGTTTGCCATATTCCTTACAGTTAACCCCGTAGCACCGCTGGGTCCACTCTTGCTTGGCCTTAAGATTATCTTTCATGGATAGTTTTGCCAACTGTGTCTTGATGTCAGGAAACCCCAATGCTTGTGCGATAGCTTTGATCAAGTAGGACACTTGAATGTCCTTGATCTTGACAGTGGACCCCAACCTTCTATTGTTCCAAAAGAGATATGTCTCTCCCATGTATCACTTCCCACTAGTTATAATGATTGGCCACATGGGAGAGGTTTGCAGTTGAGTCTTGATGTTTGCTGGAGCTCTCTCTAAGAATGGCCCAAAGTTGATCTCTTGAAGGATTGATCTTTGAATTTCTTAGGACTTAATAATGTCAAGGGAGGATTGAATCAAAGTGAATTCAAGCATTAGCGTGGCTCCAAGCACTTCTTCTTCTAGAATCTATCAAATAGATTCCACTTCAGGATCCTCTTGAAGAGTTCCCATTTCATGGGTTATCTCTAGTGGTTCTTGGACCTATTTTTGTTGGCCCCTTCCAACTCTAGGCTGCTTCTCCCTTGGTTGAGAGGGTTCTCCTTCCTATGGGCATTTTTGTTTTGGTGTCATCTATAATTACAATGAAACCATGGGTTAGTAATCGTTGTGTAACTTGAAGTACTTGGGATACCTTTATCTCTTAAGGATAGTTACACTTGGCTAAGTTGTGATTATGGTTGATTTAATTATTTCAATTATTATTTTATTTATATGTTATTAGTAATAATTAATCCTAGAGGTTGTTGAAAGGGCTAACTTTCCAAAAAAATTGATGTTTGTATATTGTTAAGGTTATTAACCCTTTGGGGGAGTTAGAAATGTTTCCAAAAATTTTCATCAATTTTTCATTGGAAACCTTAAGGTTTGTGGCCCCCACAATAAAGATCTTACCTTCGGTAAGTGTAGGATCGAAAAATGGAGTGATTTGGACAAATAGTTAGGAAGTTATGGGCTCTAAAAAATTGCAAAAACTCCCTGTGTTATGAGGTAAATGTAAAAAATTCCTAAGTGCATGTTAGTATATATAGGATGTAAGCATTGTGTCAATGGGGTCTTGTTGACGTGGTTGGCTACGTCGATGAGGCCTTGTCGACATAGTTGTTGACCATTGTAGATGATTGTTGACTTTGGTCAAACTTGTAAAATACAAAGAATTTTTGAATGAAATTGGGATCAAATGAAAGCTCAAAAGGAAAAGATCAGTATGAAAACATGAGAAGAGGATATTGAAGCTCATAAATTTGGAAAAATAGAGAAAAATTGATCTAGGAAATGGACAAAATACAAGGTTAAGAAGTAATGAATGGAATACCCAATGGAATATGCAATAGATAGGATTGTGGCAATGTCAAAGGTAAGGAATCTTAACTAATTCAACCAAGAGCTATGTAAGTGGGTCCTACCTATAGCAGGCTCATGCCGTTGTTTCCCTTGCATAACCACAAATAAGGAGTTCGTGGGCACCATAGTCAATTTAATGATTATGAAAAGTTAAGGACCAACCAAAAAGAATCTACCTAAGAATTTAAACACATTAGACCAAGACATAGAGCATAACATAGAACTTGGTAGTGAGGTGAGTTATGGCAGCATGGATGGATGATGGAGAAGGTGGAATGGAATTTCAAATTAAGGTCATAAGAAGTCCCTTATGAAATTTTTGTTTAAAATGACCTAAGAAGATCCATCCTTAGTCGAAACCAAAATCATCTACTTTCAATGACTTCACATCACCACTCTAAGATTGGTCCACTTGCATGAGATAAGAGAGTGCTTCCACAAGACAACCACCATTCCATAAGGAGAAGAAAAGAGAGAAGTAGGAAGTGAGAGAGGGCCTTAGTTAGAGAGAACTTTCAAACATAGGTGCATGTCTTGCTAGTCTTATAACCAGTGCTTGTAGCTTGTTTATTTATCCAAGGGTATTCTTTGAATTTCCATAGTTTTTTTGGAAATGAGAACCACACCATGCAAGGACTTATTTTTTTATTATGTCTAAGGGGTGTGCTTTGAATTTCCATCATTTGTTTTTTTCGGATGGAAACCACACCATGCAAATACTTTATTTGACTTCCCATTAGTGGTTGATATGGAACAATGAGAAGTTCATGAAAAACACTCAGGCACTCAAGCAAGTAGAAGAGCACAAAGAGTGTTGAGTGCCCTTGAAGTCATACCCTTTACAAACCTTTTGAATCCTTCCTAATTTCAAAACTACCAAGGTCATCAATTGATTAAAAGTTTCTTTAATGGAAGGGACCTTAAATTTCCAAAACAAGGAAAACCATAGAGTTGGTTAGATGGGAAAATGATGTGGACTCACTACCTATTCCATGAAAAATAAACCATGTCAAAGCATTAGACATCAGAATTCAAAAATAGAAACCAGACATTGACGAACATTAAGCACAAACCATCATTAGTAAATAGCAATAGCGACATTGTGTCTTGTGGCAATAAAGTAATTTTATTAGTAAAAATAAGGAAATATCACACTTGAACAAAACAAAACCAAGTAAAATAAAATATATAATCAAGTGTAAAATAATCAAGAAAGGGTCAAAGGTACCAACGATGTTGTAAAATTAGAAAAATTTGAAAATCCAAAAATTTGTAAAATAAATAACTTGTAAAATAAAAAATGTGAAAAAAAAGTAGAAAACCTGAGAAGCCATATGGATTGTTAGCATAGATGGCTATCTCCTCCATGACTAAGTTGGAAGGAGGAAATCCAAAAAATGGAATGTGGTTGTTCATCCATTGATGTGATAGTTGCACTTGCTTGTCTTGATTCGAGAAAAGGTTTTACTTGTTGCATGTTGACCAGCTACTTTTTATTTTGGCTTTCAGGTTTGTAAATTATCATGGCCCTAGAGGAAAAGGTTTGATCAATTATATAAGATTCCTTCCACAACATTTGAAATTTTTCCTTTTGAGGTACATGTGTGGGGTTCCAATAGAGAAACTTATCTCTTGATTGAAGTTTTACTTTCTTGATATTTAGGTCATGACATTGCTTATTGAATGCCTTGTGCACCTCATTCAAAGATAGGACCATTAATCAATTTTCATCTAGCACATTCAGGTTGATCAATCTTTCTTTCTATGCTAGACTTAGGTCAAGATTCAGATCACAGGTTATTGAAAGTGTACGGAGCTTGGACTGGATCGGGAGCATTAGAAGTTTTTCATACACCAACTCGTAGGGAGAATAGCCAATAGGAAGTTTCCATGTTGAACAATAGGCCTAGAGGACATCGTTAAGTTTTGCACTCTAATCTTTCCTATATTTGCTAATGGTTCGCATTAGTATTTTTGTGATCTCTAGGTTAGTTACATCTACTTGACCATTGGCTTAGGGATGGTAAGGTGTTGTTAATTTATGTTCAACTAAGCTTTGCATTAACTTTCTAAAAGTGGCACCTATAGAATTATTGAATGTGATGCCCCAAACCTATTTACAATATTTTGTTGTATAAATCTAGTAGCAGTGGATAATGTACAATAACACCCCATTTTGTGCAGTAGCCAACTACTACAATAATATATGCCTTTCCATTGGACATGGATGTGATGGGACCCATGAAGTCAACACCCCATATGTCAAAAGGTTCCAACGATTGAATCCACTATTGAGGACCTTCCATGCAAGTGGTGGTCATCCCCCCATCTCATTGATAATGTTCACAAGATTTGACGAACTGGTGGGCATCCCTAAAGATTGTAGGTCAATAGTATCCTACCATCAAGATTTCTATGACTGTGCATCTTCTTGCATAGTGGCCTCCGCAAGGTCCTTCATGAACATCCTGGAGAACACATAGTTGATCTTTGTTAGGGACACATCAACGAATCAGGCCATCGACACACACCTTGTAGAGGTGTCTGTTGATTTTCATGAAATATTTAGCCTAATGAAGAAATTGTTGCTTGTTTCTAAAGTCAAAATCTTGTGGCATCTCTTGAGTCAGAAGATAGGTGAGGATGCCATTGTACCATGTTATTTCTATGGGCTTTTGTTCATTTATTACTCCTGTAAAAAGGAGTTTGTCTAGAAATTGATCAGAGAGTGGGCTCTCCTCCTCTTTATTATCCCATCTTAAGTGAGAGAGGTGGTCAATGATCACATTCTCAGTCCCTTTTTGATCTACCATCATGAGATCGAACTCTTACAAGATCATGAGCCACTGTATGACATGAGGGCTCACCGTTGGCTTGTTCATGAGAAAGTAGATTACACTATGGTCTGTGTGCATAAATACTTTGTAGCCAAGCACATAGTATCTAAACTTTTGTATAGTGTTCACCATGACCATTAGTTCTTTTTCCGTGGTGGTGTAATTTAACTATGCTCCCACAATGCTTCATCTTGCGCAGTGGATGTAGTATGGACGTTTCTTATCATTCATCTACGTGAGCACTGCTCCCAAGGCATAGTTAGATGCATCCATCATGATGTGGAATGGTTTGAACCAGTTTGGTGCTCGTAGGGTTGGTGTTTCTATGAGTTTCTCCTTTAACTATTGAAATTCATGTTCACATTTCTTGGTCTGGATACAAGGTGCATCTTTGTTTGTAAGTTGTACCAATGATTTTATGATCTTAGAGAAATTCTCTATAAATTGTTGGTAGTAGCTAGTGTGTCTAAGGAATAACCAAACATCTTTAACGGTCTCTAGTTGGTGTGTTATTCCTTAGATGATCCTTATCTTTTCTAGATCTACCTCAATCCCGTCTTGTAAAATTTGGTGCCCTAGCACAATGGCTTCTTAAACCATGAGATGACTCTTTTGCTAGTTGAGTCGTAAGTTTATTTCAACACATATCTTTAATACTTGCTTAAGGCAGTCTAAGGCTTGCTCAAACGTAGTTCCATTGGTGAAAAAGTCATCCATGAAGACTTCCAAACCACTACTGAACTATTGTTGGAAAATACTAAGGACCAAGCATTAAAATGTTGCAGGGGCATTACACAAATTGAATGGATCTTACAATATGAAAAAGTCCCCCAGGGACTTGTGATTATTGTCTTGGCATGATCTTTTGGTGCAATTTGGATTTGGTTTTAGCCACTATAACCATCAAAGAAGTATAATAACAATGCCTGGATCTAGTATCCAAAACTTGATTCACAAATGACAATGGTAAATGATCTTTAAACATTACCATATTCAATAGCCTAAAGTCAATGCAAACTCACCACTTGTCACCTTTCTTTGGTACAATTACGAGTGGGCTAACCCACTCACTATCCATGATGGGATAGATGAACCCTGTCTTGAGGAGTTGTTTAATTTCCTCTTTGATAATCTGTTTCAATTTGGCGTTCATCTACCTCTGTGGCTACCTTCTAGGCTTTATGGCTAGGTTGGTGTAAATACAATGCTGGCATATTCTTGGATCGATTCATGTTAGCTTAGAATATGACCAAGCAAAGGCTGTTGGATATTTGTTAACTAACTTTAACAACTTTTCCTTTTGTTCAGGAGCAAGTTGGCATTAATTATGACCAGTTTACCATTATTTGAAAATGCATATTCCATGCTGGCTAGTAAAATTTTTAACTCAAGGTGCTCTTGCTTGAAGTTATTAGGGATTTCCAACTCTTTTCAACAAGTATCATCATCTTCATCAAAGAGATGGAAATGAACTTGTTCAAGTTTGTTTATGCCTTGAACATAAGCACATGTTAGGCTCTTAGTTGGTTCCATGCATAATATGCTACTATTAGAGTTAGTTATTAGCCACTAGATGCCCTCCTATTTTGTGGTTGTTGTGTACAAACACTTTTGAATACTAATTTCTTGTGCACATTGATTACATGCTTTAATGAGTTGTCATCATAGTGCAAATTCAAGGCAACACTTGGTTTAAAGGACACTCAAAGGTATTTGATGTAGAAGATGAGGGTATTAGAGATGCAGGATGATTAGTTGGACTAGGTTGTCAGGGTTGAAGAGGACTACTAGGTTGGAAGAAGGATCTTTTTTTGGATCAATTTTTTGAACCACTCAGTTGGAAAGTTGATTATGAATGTATAGCCCTTGTAGCATTTTGTTGTTGTAGCTGTGGAGGAATCTCACCATGCATAGATGAAGTAGGAGGTAACTGGATTGAAGGTGGAGGTGTGTGTGCAAAAAAATGTGGAGGGTGGTATGGATATGGGTTTTTCCCTTGAGCAGATGGTGAATGTGTTCAATGGTACTTCAGAGGGTAATAGTGATGCTAAAATGAGGTATGACTTGTAGAGCTTCTTGAGGAGGTAGGTTGCTAAACATAGTACCCATTTGGATCTGGTTGCCTATAAGGGTACTGTTGCCTTGGTGGTGGTATTCTCCATGATTGTGGTTGGTACCACTATTGGTATTGACCATAAGGTTGTGGAGGAGCTCCACTTGAACAGTAAGCTTGTTGTTGTTGGTGGAACTACCTTGGATTTCCTTGAGGGTAAGACAATCGTCTAGGTGCTTACCTACGTGCTAGTTGAGGATTTAATGCATACACCCTAGACTCTTGTAAGTGTGACACTACAAGGAAACAATCCTTTGGATGTTCTTATTGACAAATGTCACAATTAGTTTTATCATTAGAGTTGGTTTCCACAACTTCCTCTATAGCTGTAGCTTTTCCCTTACCTCTTTGATAGGCACATTCATCTTCTTTTCACCTTATGCAATAACAATCACTATTTTGCTCTTTGGATTCTTTGGAAATCTTCATAGTAGTTTGAAATTTTTCATCCAAAGAGTCCCATAATTTATCAACCTTTGCCAAAATGTTAGAAACAAATTTTTGGATGGGTAAGGTTTTCCTATTCCTCACTTCATTGAGCAATGACTCCTCCTTGTCACAAAATCAGACCTCCCATTTTCTGATGGAAGGATCCCTATTATACCCTTCCACACTTTCCTTTTTTTGTAGCTCACCTTTTGCTTTTGCTACTTACTCAATTAGCCTTTGGATTTAATGAACTCTTAGTTCAAACAATCTTCCTTGGGCATACACCCTAAGGGTTCTTCTAGTTTCTACTCTGTGCCCATCTATAATGTGGCGAAGTTGTTTCCTCTAAGAATAACCATGGCTAGGGCATTGATGTAAGAGTGAATAGTATCTACCCATGGTGGCATCCAAGGATTCATGTGTTCCCTATTTCTAGCCTTGGATCTGCCTTCTCAGATTAGACACTCTGGAGTACATTTGATATTTGTCATTAAATAGTTCCAACATGGTACTTCATTTGCAGATAGATTTCAGTTCTAAGGACTAGTACTAGTTTTTAGCTTACTTGATGAGTGTCCTAAGGAAGAGTTTGAGTTTCTGCCATTCATTTTCTATGTTTTGTAAGGCATAGGCATCATGAAAAGCTTGTAGATGTGTTTGTGGATCAGATTTGTATCCCCCCTCAAATCTTAGGATATTGTTCATGTTTAAGCACTTGATCCAATTATCTTTCATATGCCTAGTTGGAATTCTAACCACGTCTGCAAGGTTGAGCATACTTTGAGTCATTAATAGAGGTTCATCATCATCACTACGTCGATGACATCAATGATGGTTTTGGCCACCCCTTTGTTCTTGGTGGCCTTCATGATCATTGTTGTCTTGTTGATCACCTTCATCATGATTATTTTAATGGCAGCTTCTATGAGAACTAATAGATGAAGAGGAATGTTTGGAATTGGATGAAGAGGAAGGTGGACCGCACCACCACCATAGTGTTCACCATCACTCTTTTGCTTATTATGATCACCATCCTTAGATCCCTTACCATTGTGATGCTTGCCTGAGTCCCTACCTTGGTTTTCACTTTTTCCTAAACCTAGTTTATGAATAGTGGATCACAGTTTCAGGATCACACCCTTATCATTAATAACAAGGGGCAAAGAATCTTCATGTTGAAAACCTTCAAAGGAAGGATCCTCATTGCCATCTTGATTTAGTAGGAACAAGGAATTAGTGTAATTTTTCCCCTTCGTAGCCTCATGGAGCTTCTCCTAATGTCAATCTTACTTGCATTGTGTTTTAGTGGGATAGTAGTTTCGAGTGTCATAACCATCCATAACGTATTCTTCTTGAGGATCTAAGATGCCCAACTTATTAAGATTTTTAAATAGCATCCCTAGCACAAGTTGATCAGGGGGCAAGAATGTTGCCCTCCATATCACACCATTATAGTTATTCATCTTGATGTAGGATGAAGGTGAAGTATAGTACATAGTCATCTAGATGAGTATATACCACTTTGCACACCTGTGGAACCAATGGTTTGACATCTTTGTGCTTGTGAGAAGAAGAAGACATTTTGCAAAACGAAACAAAATAAAATTATTAGTATGCTTTTATAATTCTATGTATAGTAAGAATGATATTGACCTTGAGGTTTGTACAATGATATTAATGGTATTCACTTAAACCTAAATAGCGCATGTTTCAACAAACAAAGTCCCTGGCAATGACACCAATGATGAGTGATGAGGTACCCTTATGTCCAACTATATGAATCACAAGTGTTCATGCATTATTTGGTTGAATTTTGCAAACTTTGTAGTTTTTGGTGCACTAGTCTTCTAGGAAGTGAATCTTTGCCTTAAGGTTAATCATTGTCTTCCCAATTACACTTGTGAAGTACACTGTTATGATTAAGTGTAATTGAGGTATATGATTTTTATCATTTTGTATTTTATGGGTTGGTGTTCAAATGAAAATGAAAATAATTGGATTAACTAATTTAAATTAAATAATTAACTAGTGCCTAACTAGTCCTAACATAAGCATTTGGTCCCACTTTCCGTACAAGTCCTGAACCACATATCCATTACTGGGTTACCAAGTGCTATGCTACTGGGCGTACCAAACAATAATGCTACTAGGATTACCAAGAGAATATGTGTTAAGCTCAAAGTGGTTGTACTTATGTGTTTAATCTATCTTATTTAATTGCTTCATTAACTTAATTACTGGAAACATTTAATAAATAATTGAAAGCATAAAATACATAATTAAAAACATAAAATACATAAACAAAATATTTAATCTATCCAAAGTGCTGCAAGGTTTATCAGAAAGCTCATCTTTATTACCACAAACATTGTTGTGCTTAGGCACAACAATGCTCAAATAAAGATCCATAGACTCAATGACTCCTCCTGCGGGCACTTGGGAGAAAAATTCTAACTTTCAAATGAACAAACTGCAAGAGCTTTACTACTTCTAAATCTCTATTGTCATAAATGCAATTGGTGGGTACATATTTATAGCTGAATATAAACACTATGTCGATGGGGCCTCATCAATGCATGATACGATGTGTCGATGAGGCCTAGTCGACAAAGTCACATTAACGTAGCCAACCAAATTGCAACTCATCAAACAACATTCCAAAGTTTGATGGAGGCTATAATGTAGACCGACAACATCATCTATAAGTCTTCCATGACACCTACACCTTGCAAAATATTAAAAATGACTAGAAAAAGCTGAAACATTTCCCAAGGAAATTCATTAAAGAAGCTGAAAGTTGGTACTAGTCATTGGAACTGGAATGTATTAAGAGGTGGAGTACAATGTTGGAATTTTTTAATAACAAATAACAAACATACTCTAGGGTGTCCAATTTAAGGATACAAATTCAAGGGTAAAGATAAGGTAATCATGAGTCCCTTAATATAGCCTTCAATAGATCTTATTGTTTCATTCACAAATGCTTAAGTCATGATTTTTCTAAAAGGGAGCAGCTACGCCATATCATAGATGGACTCTACAACAAGGCAAGAGAGACTCTTTAGGTCTATGCCCAAGGGAGATTAACTGAAATGAGATTCTGTCAGATCCAAAGGTTGATCGATCAAGTGAAAAAGGAAGAAGATGAACTAAAGAAGACAAAAAGTGCTAAGGAGTACAACAAAGACTTCTTAATTTACAAAAAGGAGCTATGTCTCTATGAACCTAATGAAGAAAAATCATTAGATAAGGTAGTATAAAGAAAGACCTTGTCCATTTAGAAATTGGTTATTAAAATATCGACAAAGGTTGATAAAATGTGGGACTCTATTAATGAAACATTCTAAACAACACTAAAGATTGTAGAGGGAAAAAACATGAAAGAGCCAAGAAGAAAGATAAAGAAAGAAAAAGGGTACAAGGAAGGGCTATTACCAACATAAAGTGAAAGTAGCTGTAATGGAGAAGGTTGAAGAATCTAAGTTAGATGATGATGAATATGACATTTACCAATACAAATATCTAAAAGGTTGTCATCCAATAATGGCATAGTTATAGGAGTCTTGGGTTTATTCATTAAAGCCAAAGTTCATCAAGAAGAAAGCCCCAAGGAGGTTTTCTTATCCTCAAGAAAACTCTAGACATCCCTACCATCATTAATAGTATTACCTAAGTGGGAAGCCACCTTAACCTCAAGAGAACTACTAGTAGTGGCAAAACTCATAGTCATGGGGGATGACACCACTAAAGTAGCAATATTCCTACATGCAACTTGATCCTTATAAATATTATGTTTAACAACCTGTATCATCCAAAAACTTTACTAACAACCTACCATTCCACATGTTGAATCTCCTTTAACTTATTCTTCTTATCCTTTGCAACACTCTCAACCCTATGCTCTAAATCCTTTATCACCTACTCCATCAATGCAAGGAGAAACTCCTTTGCAACCTTAACAACAAAATGCTACAAGAGTAGTGAACTTTAAAGTAGATGGTAACTCAAGTGGTATCAAGTGTAAACCTTGGAAATGAACATTTTTTAGGTGAGATAATCCACCTAAATCTTCACAGGCATCTATGGTTGTGAATCCAACATCAAAAAACCTCCCAAATAATCTCCAAGTAACCTTCAAATCAAAATTGTTATGCTCACTCATGTAGTAACAGAATGAATAAAGGTAGGATACCATCTTAGGAAAAGAACTAATTTAGAAAGTCCCTTGATTTACTTACAAAATACATATGCAAAGCTCTTCTAGACTAAGGTTTTGATGTTAATTTGATTTCTCAAGAAATATACAAGGCATGAAGCCTACCATTGTTAAAGAAATGCAACATTAGATTAGAGTTTGTAGACCACTCTATCATTGTTCCCTTAGGACTAGTAGAAGATGTTGTAACCACCATTAGTGATTGGTCATATCTTATTTATTTCTTGGTAGTCCATATGGGTAATTGCAAGGAGGACTTTCCTATCATCATGCGGAAAGCTTGGCTAAGTATAATTAATGCAAAGATAGGGATTAAAGATCTATCCTTGAAAATTTCCAAAGAGAATGAGAATGGAAGGATAGAGAAGAAGATATTTTTATGCATTACATACAATGACACAAAGTAAAACTACATGCAAAAAATCTAGGCAATAAGAATTAGAGCCATCCCAACATGTAGGACCTATTAATGTTCAAAGGTGCTTATGCGCAAGAACAACAAAATAAGAGGACATCTAGTGGTTGACATCAGATGATTTCTCTAACTCTATAATATGCATGAAACTAATAGATATCCATACAAGTACTTACATATTGATGAGATGAATGAAATGGAGTAGCTTAGATAGAAACTCTTAGATGTAAAACTTAAGAAAGAAGAAAAATTCAATTAGGGAAAGTTGGAAGTTCTTGAAGTATCTAAACTAAAAACTTTGTAGCTAAAAACATTACTAGGATCCCTTGAGAGTATGTATTCTTGAGAAATGATAAATTGGAAATCATAAATGCTAAAATTATAAAGAAACAAAAACATAAGTTGCTAAAGGTGGTAAATAAGTGGCTAGAAACTTCTACTTGGTCATATAATGAAATTACAAGTATTGATCTACTCATATGCTAGCATAAAATCTACAGGGACTTTACCATTAAACCTAAGTAATAGCCATAGAGAAGTTTGAATTCTAAATTGAAGTAGGTAGTAATGAAGAATATGGAAAAGCTCTTGAAAGCTAGATTCATCTATCTTGTATTCAATAGTGAATGGGTAAGCTCACTCATTATTATGCCTAAGAAACATGAGCATTGATGAATTTGCATTAACTTTAAGTTATTAAACATGGTAACCTTCAAGGATAATTTTTCATTACCATTTGTGGACCAGGTGTTGGATATCATTGCAAGCCACAAGTATTATAGCTTTTTGAATGGCTATAGTGGCTACAATCAAATCCAAATAGCCCTTGAATATTAGGCCAAAATAATATTCATAAGCCCTTGGAGAACTTTTCTATACAAAAAGATATCCTTTGACGTATGCAATGTACTTACAACCTTCGAATGACTTGTTCTCAGGATTTTTTAGTAATAGATTTGTAGCAGTATGGAAGTCTTCATAGGTGACTTCTCCACCTAGGGGTTAGATTTTGAGCAAGCACAAGATTGTCTAGAGCAAGTGTTAAAATAGTGTATGAAGAGAAATCTCAAGCTTAATTGGTAGAAGAACCATTTGATGATCTTAGAGGGCATTTTCTTGAGACACCTAATTTTAGCAAAAGGAATTGAGGTGAATTCAGAAATGATAAGAATGATCCAAGGAATAACATAATAATTACAAATAATGAAAGATGTTTAATCATTCCTTAGATACATAGGCTACTACAAAAGATTTATTATGAATTTATCTAAAATTATCAAACCACTAGCAAAGCTAACAAAGAAGCATGTACCATTTGAATGAACCAAGGAATATAATCATGAATTCCAACTTATGAAGTAAAAGCATGTCGAAAATTCAATTTTACAAGCTGTCAATTAGTCCAAATGATTCCACATCATGATAGATGCATTCAACTTTGCTTGAAAGTTGTGCTTAGATAATTGAATGATTATAAATGTTCATACTATATCCATTGTGCATGTTGGGGTATTATAGGTGCATAACTAAACTACATCACAACAAAGAAAGAATTCATGGTAGTGGTGTATGCCTGATAAAAATTTAGGCATTATGTGCTTAGATACCTAGTCTTTATATACATAGATCATAGTGCAATAAATTTCTTAATGAACAAGCCAATAGTTAATGCTTGTATCATACGATGACTGGTGATCTTGTAGGAATTTGATCTTACATGATTAACTGAAAGGGAATCGAGAATGTTGTTGTAGATCATTTATCTTAGTTAAGATGGGATAACAAGGCTGATAAAGAGTCTCTTTTTAATCAATTTTCCAATGATAGCCTATTTGCAAAGATGATAATGACCATAATAAATGTAGTCAAACTATGGTATATGAAATATCTCTTAGTTTACTTTCCAAGGAGGTTCATACTGAATGGGATAGGAAGAAAAAGCAACACTTCCTTCATGAAGTTAAGCACTACATGGAGATATAGGGTAACCTCTACAATATTTGCATAGATGGGTTTATGCAATGGTGCATGTTTAATAAATATCAAACCAAAATTTTTGAATATGCATACGAGGGACCTTATGAAGGTTACTATGCATGTAGGAGAACAACCATCAAAATCCTCATTGTAGGATACTTTTGGCGCACAATCTTTAATGATGCATATCGATTCACCAACTCTTATAATTTATGCCAAAGAGATGAAGGAATGACTACAATACTAGAGGATCCTCAATAATGGATCCAATCGTTATAACCTTTCAATATACGAAAAATTGATTTGATGAGTTCCGTCATACCCATGTCCAATGAAAATTCCTACATCATCATTGTTGTGGACTATTTCACAAAATGGGTAGACACTACAATAGTAATAGATTATACATCCAAGAATGTAGTTAGGTTTTTGCAATAAAGTATCGTAAACAAGTTGGAGATACCTAGGACACTAATCTTTGACAATGAAACTTACTTTACAAATGATTCATTTAGAAAACTAATGAGATGCTTAGGGGTAGAACACAAACTAAGAACATCATATTATCCTCAAGAAAATGGTTAATTAGAAATAACAAATAGTAAAATCATGCATATTCTTCCCAGGATTATTAATAGGTATAGGTGAGACTAGAGCATGAAACTCAATGATGTCTTATGAGTTTATCGCTTCACTTGAAGATTTCCTATATGCTACTCTTCCTATGAGGTAGTGTAATGTAAGCTGTTAAAACTTATAATACAAGGAAAATTACACACATTCAACACATTTTGTGAACTTGATCTCCATATTAGTCTAGCATAAAAAGAATGTTTCATGAACTTTAACATGCTAGATGAAAATAAACACTCTTATGATGAATGAAGTGCACAAGGCATACACCAAATAATGTCATGATGTTAGAGTATAAAAGTTAGACTTTCAACTAGAAGATAAGATTCTCTACTGGAACCCTACACATGTACTTTAACAAACAAAATTCTAAACATTATGGAAAAGACCCTAGATTATCCACTTCACTTTCAAGTCAAGCACCATGAATATTTACCACCTTGATTGTCTAGACACATTAATCTTGGTCAACAAAAAATAGGTAAAATCCTTTAAATATTTTCCAATAGCTAAGAACTCCATTAATACCTCAACCCACGACCAAGCTCATTTCATGTTCCATATCTTCACCTTTTAACAAAGTTGTATGGGAGATGTGCATTTGGCTTAATATATTGTAAGGACATGGTTTTTCAACTTTTTGTTTTATAATTTCTTTTCATTTTTCCAATTCTTCATGAGTTTTCTATTTCTTGTAATTTTTCATGTTTTCATTTTTCTATTATACTTTTTGTTTGTTTGAGTAATTTTTCTTTTTAAGTATTTAATTTAATCTTGATTTTTTTGTTAGCATGAATAAGGATTTTCATTTATATATAGGCCAAATTTGTTTTTTGGAGAGTGTCCTATGCTATGAAGATGATTACAAAAATAGTTTGTATAAAGTAGTAAGACCATGTTGTCCATCCCTCTAGTTTCTATAAATAAGTGGTCTTCACCATAAAAGTAGTATGGTTCATCTTACATTAAAACTAAAATTAACGTATGATCTTTATACCTTAAGGAAACGATAAAGAACCAAGAAGGAATGGAACAAGGTGCAACATCAATAGGATTTTCTAATTCCTTATACTTCTTCTATCAACATTACTACTTCATGTATTTATCTTATTATTGATGTTTTAATTTTTATGGAAACATGTTCTTAAATAAGTGTTATCTTTCCATCTCATTAAAAAGACATGTTATCATTGCATAAGGTAGCTATCTAGTAAGGAAAGCACAAGTTACTAATTAATTAATTCACAAAAGAAAACTAATTTTTAGGGTACCACTAGAAGGACATGTTACCCATACCTAAAGATAGGCTACTTCAAGGAATCCCAAAGGTCTCTTGAACTAGTCTCATTATGTATTTGGAAAGACATGTTACCCATGCCTAAAGATACTTTTTTGATAGGATTAGCATTAGCTATGGAGTTGAAATGACATGTTTCCCATGCCTGAAGACACTTCTCTAACCTATGGCTAAGTTTCCTAGAAACACTTATGGCTAAGTTTCCTAGAAACACTTATGGCTAAGTTTCCTAGAAACACTTAATATTTAAATAATTAATTAATTAAAATTTCTTCCTTGTTTTCTTTTGTTGAGTAGTGATGTTTTTACATGGTTATGGCAATCCCATGGTTGTAAGTTTGGGATGAGATAACATGATGTCATTGGAAAAGATATGTACTTGATTTGAAACCTAGATGAATAGGTATGATGATCATTTTAATCACATTCAACACAAAGGCCTATTGTAAACATGATAAAGCATCTCATGCTTCTTTTTCTACAGTCCCTTGTTATTCCATTATTCACCTCATTGCTGTATGCAATTGCTTATTTGATGATTTTGTTTAGCATAATGGATGATTTTAAAGATAATTGCTATGTGGTTCTAGCATGTAGACTAGATAGATATTCAATTTGCAACATGCCTATGGATACCTTGTGGAATGGTTATACAAGGGCATCAAGAGCATGAACCTACTTTCGAAAGGATCCACTTGTATAACTTTTGAACATCTAGTTTATATACCACCTTCACATGACTAAACCATTAAGATACAAATCCAAGTTGAATGCATTCCTTACTTTTTATTTCATCTTCTCATGGACATTGATGAGATTTGATATGTTAGGTAGCTTAGTCATGGAAACTTCATGAAGCATCATTTTTTCAAGGTATTAGTTGGCTAAGATACCATAGATGCTATGTCACATCTATGTTGTAGCATCCCTGTCAGTGCATCTTAGTTGGCTGCTACATCATAGATGCTATATCTTAGCTACATTGATGCATCCTCATCAAAGTAGCCTTGTTGATGCAACTAAATGCATTAACACATCCCTGTCGATGCAATGCTTGTATTTTCATAGAAATATGCAAGCACCCACTACATATTTAGCACCATTTGGTCAATAGTGTAGCCTAACTCTTGTAGTTTTATTTTGTAGTCTTAGTAAGCATTCAATGAGTGCCCTTAGCATGGATTTGAGTCAATTTTATGACATCTTATTCGAGTGGCATTATACTTGGACACATTCCATGAACAACAATAAGATCGAGATTGATTCTAATTCATTGAAGCACTTTGACTTAGAATATATTTACTTTCAATGCAATTTACTTTTTATCCACTTAGTTAATCTTTACATTTTCATGCATGTTAATTGATTGGTAGAATGATCATGACTAGTTTCAAGCATAACTGCATATTCTCTTGGTAATCCTAGTAGCATTATTGCTTGGTTCACCAAGTAGCATAATACTTGGTAATCCCAATAGTGGGTATGTGAGTTTAGGACTTGTATGACAAGTTGGGAACAAACACTCATTGCCCTTAGGATAGTTCAAGATTTAATTTTATTGTTAATTAGATTAAATACTTAATTTCTATATTATTATTTAGTTACTTTAGGGGCCACACAATATCAATAATCATATTCCTCACTTTGAACTAAACCATATGTGATAAAGCAACCACTAGTCCAAATGGGAGGATAGTGATTTGCAATTAATGCTTAACAATCTAGATACCATACTAGTCCTATTCATGGAGTTTGATTGGATTGCATGTGAACACTTATTATTCATATGGTTGGGTGTAGGGTATATCCATTGCTTATCATTGGCATCATTATCGAGGATGGTGCTAGTGATATAGATTAGTTATATTGTAAACGATCACTATAAAATCATTAATGATTTATCTTTTAAAAAATATTAATATTTTAAATCACATACGCATTATCATATAAAAACTTGTCTCCTTCACATACGGCCTATAGTCCATCACACAATGAGAAAATTGATAGTAGTAATGAGAGGATATATATTGAAAAGAATTGGATTGAACCATTACAAGCAAGGATCTCATATGCTCATTTTGTTCCTTACTATATTCAAGGACTACGTTCAGTTGTCATAGATAATACTAAAGGGGATGGAATAAATCCTAGATTAAGGAGGATCTCAAGGCCTAGGGCCTCCTCCAAAAATGGAACCATGGTTGATGAGTGGCGAGGTACCCCCTACACTCAACCATATGAATACGAGCGTACACGCGCGATCCGGTCGAACTCCGCAGACTAAATGCCTTAACGCCACAAGAAACACTTGGGGTTAATCGTTCGTTGTCTTCCCAGGCTTGCTTGTA
>MNCI01006382.1:790622-822375 GCA_015680685.1 Gnetum montanum
GTGTACGGCTAGCCAAGGAATCGGCTACTCATCGCGATTAGATTCTCTCACCCTTATCTCCTAGAACGTGGGACAAGTACGACTTGATTATGAGCATCTATGAATGTGTACGGCTAGTTAAGAAATTAGCTGCTTGTCACACTTAGGCTAGTTAGGCGCCTTAGTATGACTGCTTCGAGCACGTGCGTTACGTGTGGTAATCCCAGTAATGATTAGCGTTTGGTAGCCACAGTTGCACAGTTCAGGGTGTGTACGGCAAGTGGGAACGGATGCTGACACTAGGACTTAGTGCTGTAGTTAGAGTTAGTTTTAGTCTCTCAACCCTTCACCCCTTAGCATAGGAGATAAACTAGAAAATACCAAAAAAATCATATACCTCGGACTTACTTAACCATACACCGTGACAACAACAAGTAAGTCTGGGAAGACAACGATTAATTAACCCCAAGTGTTCCTTATGATGTTTAGGCATTTAGTCTGCGGAGTTCGACCGGATCACGTGTGCTACGCTCATTTCGTATGGTTGAGTGTAGGGGTACCTCGCCACTCATCACTCCTCTATTGAGTAGCAATCCCCTGTGGTGGCCAATGCCATAGCTTCTTCCTCCCAACCAAAAAATAACAACCGAAAAGCCTCAACCAAGTAGAGAAAGAAGCCTAAGCAATGTCCAATAACAATAATGACCAACAAGCCAAGTCATGGAAGAAAGTGGACATGCCAAATCCCACTCCCATATCCTTAGTGTCCATGACTTCTACAACCTAGGCTACTTCTACAAGTAAACCACAGGAGGAATGCAAAGGTTAAGAGAATAAGAAAGAATAAAACCCACATCCACTGAAGGCTAAAGTACATATTTTGGGATGCATGGAGGAAGTGAAGCACAACTGGGGTGACAAGTCCATGGCCAACAATAAGAAGTTCCTAAGTATAATGGAATGAGTTAAGTAGTCCCTCAAATAGAAAAACACAACCTTGGTCTTGTATGACTTAATCATGACTTTTGCTACACATTGTGAAGCACTAGTTAAAATGTTGACTTCTATCCCCATCAGTGAGGACATCCTTTCCAATGAGGAATCCAATCATGTGATAATGGTTTCTTCTTCACCAAGGGAAAGGAAGTTAACTTGGCTTGTGTTTAGCGATAGTGAAGTCAAGATTAGCCCCCAAAATGGTGAAGTAACCAGGGCTCCTCTTTTCATAGCCATACCCATAGCATAGTATAAGATGCATTGAGTGCATGTTGATGATGGTGTGGCAACTAATGTTATTCCATGCACCATTGTTAAGCACCTAGGATTAACTTAGCAAATACAACACATGACAACTGTAGCTCTAAGTTCTTCAATAGATTAAGGATTGTTGTCAAGGAGGCTATCTCCTTGGACTTTTTGGTCAGGGAGTAATTCTTGACAATCATTAATTTCTTGGTGATGGAGGAGATGCTAGGGTTTAACCTAATCTTGAAAAGACCTTGGGTTGCTTAGTTATGGGCCATGTCTTCACCTATCCACCAAGAGATTCACCTTTTTTATGTAGGAGGTGAAATCATCATTCACGATGATAATGTGGTTCCCCTAGCTATTAACAACGTAGATATAGAGTAGCAGTCTCAAGTGGAGTTTCAAGAGGAAACTCTTAGCCACGAAGCCTAGCAATCTAAGAGAGTAAAGAAAGCTAGAAGCAATAATGATGAATAATGGGATACACTATGGAAAGAGCTTCTCTTCAACATCATTAGGGAAGGGGATGGAGAGTACAAACTTGTACATAGCAAGCCTTACATGTTTTCTAACCTTTCAAAGATTAGGAAAAGTTTGCATAAGTGAGGTGCACTCTTGATCCTTCCACATTATGCCTTTGTAACCTTTGTAGACATGCACTAATAGCTAGTTAATCTAGATTTACTTTGTTTCTTGTTGAGCATTTTTGTGTTCTTTGTTTCAGCCTTTTTAGCGTGTAGCCTGAAGACTTGTTTTTATTTGCATTTTTGGTTATTATGACCTTTTTATTTTCTTATTTTCCTTGTTTAGCATGATATAAACTAGAAAATCTATAAAACAAACTTTAAAATAGAAAATCACCAAAAAATATATAAGTTTCTTTTCAACCTATGCCTTCCATGGCCTAAAACTGGCAACATCATATGGCTCACACTGGCCTAAAACTGGCAAACCCATGGCCTACCAAGGCCTTAAACTAGTGCCATAGTTTGCTAAGACTCTATATTAGCAACACAATTTTCTAAACCTCTAAATTGGCATCATAGTTCACTAAGACTCTAAACTAGCATTGTGGCTCACAATGATCTTAAACTAGTGATAAACGTATGGCTCGTCATGGCCTAAAACTAACAAGCAACCCTCATCCTATAGCCTTTCATAATCTTATAGTTTAGCCATTTTCCACATAGCCAATGTAGCCATTCTCAACACAGTTATTGATGAATCATGTTTTGATCTGCTTTGATATTAGATATCCGATATTAGAGCCTCAATATTGGATACCCAATATTGGAGCTCAAGAGACAATGTCAAATATATGATATCACGGGGTATATGCCAACTTATAAATATAACACTTGGACTCACACTTTTCATATAGTTTTTCATTAGTTCTTGCATAGAGTAATTAAGTTCTTATAGTTAAATCATTCTAGAGTTAGAATATTTCTGAGTGCCCATAGTAGGAGTCTAATTGGGTATGGACCTGTATTTGAGCACTGATGTACCTAAGCATAGTAGTGTGATGGGAATGAAGACGAGTCCTTTTGATAATCCTTGTAGCACTAGGAATAGATTAATGTTTCCTTTAATGCATTTATTATTCATGCACTTTAGTTTAATGCATTTCATTAAGTAGTTAATTTCCAATTATTAATGAACACAAGCATGACCACTATGTGTAGCACTTGATAACCCAGAAATGCTTAACGTTTAGTAACCTAGTAGTGCTACATGCATTTAGGATGTGTCCAGGGAGTGGGAATGGTTACTTGTGTTAGGCTAGCTAGACAGTAGATTCATTAGTATTAAATTACCCTACCTTTCATTCTTATTTTAGGTAATTAAAACTTATAAATTACAAAATGATAAAAATCATATACCTCAATTGCACTTAACCATATACTTGGTACTTCACAAGTGAAATTGACAAGACAATGATTTTTCTGATTAGATTTCATGTCTTAGAACTAGTGTACTTAAGAACTTTAGATTTGTGGATTCTGAATGAAATGTGTGTGAATGCTTGTAATTCATATGGTTGAGCATAGGGGTACCTCATGACTCATCATTGGGGCCATTGTCGGGGACCTTTTCGTTTTTACGTGCACTATCTAAGACTTAGTGGAAATTATTTAAAATCTTTGGAACAAAATTTAAAATCATATCATATTTAAAATAGCTACAACAAAGTTAAAGAACACACTATGTTTTTATTTTCTAACATAAGATGTCTTCTTCTCATAGGAGTGGTTCTTTGCCCAAGTCTGATGGAGTACATCAGCTAGTGCACTAACAATATTGAGTGGTATATGCTCATCCTAATGAGTATGTACCAAATTTTACCTTCATTCTACATTAGGATGAATAGCTTCAATGACATGACATGGATGGCAACATCATGTTTCCACTTAATCGATTTGTTCCTGCAATGCTCCAACAAATGCTTATATGATGGGGTCTCCAAGGATTTCATGCTAAGTACGTTGTGCAGGATAGTGACACTAGGGATTATCATCCCAATAAGGCACAACATCTAAGGGATCGATAGCTAGAATAGTATTATGAATCTGTGAAGGGGAAAGGGTTTAATGATTTCCCATTCCTACTGTACCAAAAAGATGGGGGTGAACCTTCTCTGGGGATTTTCCATTTAGTGAAATTCCTTTCTTTGACTTTGGTGAAGGAGGTCAAAACTAGAACTTATAGTCCATGATCCACAATCATGGTTTTCATAAGAATGGATCCAATGACAAAGAAGGATCCAAAGAGGCAAGTCAGGGTTGCAAACAAAAAACAAGATATGATCATGATCATGATCACTAAAGAGGTGGTAGTAGGCACCATGATGGTGCTAGTCCTCCTTTCTCATTACCTTCATCATGATCTTCTCCTTCTTTTGGCTTTGACCATAATTACAAGGGATGTGACTATGATGGAGGTGACTGATGGGATTGAAATGATCGAAGGGACTGTTGGGAAAGGCAAGACCAAGGACACGAGCATTCAAGGAAGGCCCATCTTCATGAATGAAGAGGTAGTAGAGGGCATCATAGGCAGAAAAATCTAGGCCTCAATAAACCTTTGCTTATTACCAAAAGTATTCTCAATATTGTAGAGGTAGTATGAATTCCAATAAGGCATGTAAAGGATAGTTAGATCAAAAGGCTAGACATGAACAATATCCTTAGGTTTGAAGGGGGATGTAACTCAAATTCACAAAACCATCTCTAAGCTTTCCAAGATGCATGTGCCTTGCAAAATATAGAACATGAGTGGTAAAAACTTAAGTTGTTCTTGAGGACACTCATTAAAGAAGTAGAAAACTGGTATTGGTCCTTAGAACTAGAATTTATTAGATGATGGAGTACAATGCTTGAATTATTCAATGATAAATAGCATATGTACTCCCAAGTGGCCAACTTGAGGAGGCAGATCCAAGTATGGAAATAAAGGACACATGAACCCTTGGATGTTGCCATCAACCGATACTATTCCTTAATGCACATATGTCTTGGCCATGGTTACTCTCAATTGGACCAACTTTGCCACATTGTAGATAGGCTTCAATATGAAATGAGGAGAACCCTTAGCATCTATGCCCAAGGGTGATTGTTAGAGTTAAGCACCCGTTAGATCCAAAGATTAATTGAATAGGTAGCTAAAGAGGAAGATGAATTAAGAAAAAGAAAAAGTACAAAAGAATATAACTACGATCCTTCCATTTGAAAGAGGAAGGTTCGATTCTGTGATAGTGAGGAGCAATTAGCACTTGATGAGGTGGTAAATAGGAAGATCTTGCTTCTTCAAAAATTTCAATTCGAAATTATAGCCAAGGTTGATCAGTTATGAGACACCATAAATAGTAGAATTCAGTCTATCCTAAAAATTGCTAACTTATGAGCTTAAGAGGTGCAAGGAAGCTGAATGTTTTTATCAAAGAGGTAAGGGAAAGATTGCTACAATAGAGGAAGTTATAGGAAGTGAATCAAATGATGATGGTGGGTGTGACATCTGCCATTATGAACATCCTAAGGGATATTGTTCTATTTTGTCACACTTACAAAAATCTAGGGTGTATGCCTTGAATTGACAACTAGTACAAAGGTAAACACCTAGAAGATTATCTTATCCTCAAGGCAATTTTAGGCAGTTTCATTAGCCATGATAGTATTATCCAAGTGGAACTTCATTGCAACCATATGAGTAATATCAATAGTGGCAACAACCATAGTCATGGGTGCTAGCACCATCAAGGAAGCAATACCCTTATCGATAACTTGATCCATATGGGTATTACGTTTAGCAACCCTTATCTACATGTGAATCTTCCAGTCATGTTTCTACTTTTCAACCTTACTATTATTCTCCTAATAATTACCAAACTCATTCTC
Organism: Gnetum montanum; assembly: GCA_015680685.1. NCBI lineage: Eukaryota > Viridiplantae > Streptophyta > Gnetopsida > Gnetales > Gnetaceae > Gnetum > Gnetum montanum. The sequence goes on from MNCI01006382.1 coordinate 796,244, forward strand.
CACATGCAGGAGGGATACCAACTTTTACCTGTATCCTCCTTCTATTCCTACACATCTTCCTCCTCCTTCAGCACAACTACAACAATGCAATGTTAGTAGGGCTATTAACCTACAATTGGTTCATCAATTGAGTGATTCAGACACAATCAAAGAAAAGACCTTTCTTTTGATCTCGTAGTCTACTTAAGCCCTTAAATACACATGCAATTGATAATCCTATTCCTTTGTCTTCCTCTATATCAACTATCTTTGAGTCTCCTTCAAATCAAATATCACCAAGGATCCATACTATGATTCTTACTCATGTTGTATATGACTGGATCTATGTTGAAAACCTTCCTAAGAAATTAACTGATCCTAGAAGTCCTCTTATTTATTTGCAGATTGTTGAGAATGAACTATGTAAAGCTCTTCTCAACTTAGGTTTTGGTGCCAATCTAATTTTTCATGAGATTTATACTACATGCAACCTACCTCCTCTCAAGAAGAGTAATATTAGATTAGAAATGGCAAACCAATCCATCACTGTTCCATTAGGACTAGTAGAAAACATTGTGACCACTATCTATGGGTTGTGTTATCCTTTTGATTTCCTAGTGATCAAGGTGGAGAACTGAAAAGGGGACTTTCCAATCATCATGGGAAGGGCATGGCTAAGCACTAATGATGCAAGAATGGACATTGGAGATCTTTCCCTAGAAATATCTAAAGAAAATGCATTTAGGAAGATCAAGAAGAAGCGAGTTCCATGCATCGCGTACAATGATACAGGGTGCAATTATGTATAGAAACTCTAGGTAGTGAAATGAGCATCCATATCTACATGCAAGCAATGTGCACCTGAAGTAGAAATTCAAATGTATCTGTACATAGCAACCACAAAATAGGAGGGCACCAAGTGGCTAATTATTGATTATGAGAGCAACATACTTTGCATAAAACCAACTAAGAGCCTCACATGTGCATATGTCATAGGCATGGATGAACTAGAGCAAGTTCATCACCAACTCTCTGATGATGCAAATGATGATACCTACTCAAGAGAGTTGGAAATTCCTAAAAATTTTAAGCAAAAGCCCCTTGAACTAAAAACTCTACTGACCGGCATGGAATATGTGTTCTTAAAAATTGGAAAGGCAGTAATAATCAATGCCAGTCTTACTTTAGAACAAAAGTAGATGCTATTAAAAGTGGTTGAAAATTGGTCAGCAACCTTTGCTTGGTTGTATCTTGAACTCATAGGGATTAATCCTAGGATATGCCAACATAACATCTACATTGACCTAACCATAAAACCAAAGAGGTAGCCATAGAGGTGATTGAACTCCAAACTGAAGCAAATTGTCAAGGAAGAAATTGAATAACTCCTCAAGGTGGGGTTTATCTATCCCATTACAGATAGTGAGTGGATTAGTCCACTTGTGATTGTGCCTAAGAAAGGTGGAAAATGGTAGGTTTGCATCAATTTTTAGCTAGTAAATATGGCAACATTGAAGAACTATTCTTCATTGTCATTTGTTGATCAAGTGTTAGACACAATATCTGGGCATTGCTACTACAGTTTTCTGGATGGTTATAGTGGTTATAACCAAATCCAAATTGCATTAGAAGACCAAGCCAAGACAACATTTACAAGTCCTTGGGGGACTTTTGCATATCATAAGATGTCTTTTGGTCTGTGTAATGCCCTTGCTACTTTCCAACACTTGGTCTTAATAGTAGATTGGTAGCAGTGTGGATGTCTTCATGAATGACTTCTTGACTTATGAAGCTACATTTGAGCAAGCCTTGAACCACCTTGAGCAAGTGCTAAAAAGATGTGTTGAAATAAAGCTACGACTCAATTGGTAAAAGAGTCATCTGATGGTCCAAGAAGGCATTGTATTGGGACATAGAATATCACAAGCAAGAACTAATGTAGATCCTAAAAAAATAAAGGTAATCCAAGGAATAACCCATGAAATAGAAACTATCATATATTTTTGGTCATTCCTTGAACATATTAGCTACTATTGGTGATTCATAGAGAATTTCTCTAAGATTGCAAAACCATTGGTGGAGCTAACAAAGAAAGATGCTCCATTTGTTTGGACTATAGAACGTGAAAAAACATTCTAGCAACTAAGGGAGAAACTTGTAGAAACTCCAATTCTACAAGCACTTGACTAGTCTAGACCATGTTATGATGGACACATCAAATTATGTCCTCAGAGCTATGCTTACTTAGATGGATGACAAGAAACATCCATACTACATCCACTACACAAGTTGAAGCATTGTGGATGTACAACTGAACTACACCACCATAGAAAAAGAATTGATGGTAGTGGTGTTTGCTCTAGAGAAGTTTAGGCACTATGTGATTGGATACAAAGTGTTTATGTACACAGACCATAGTGCCATCTGCTTCTTAATGAACAAGCCAATGGTGAGCCCTCGTGTCATGCAATGGCTGGTGATCTTACAAGAATTCGATCTTACGATGGTAGATCGAAAGGGTACTAAGAATGTGGTTGTTGATCACTTGTCTTGGTTACAATGGAACAACAAAGAGGAGGAGAACCCACTATCTGATATGTTTTTTGGTGAACTCCTCTTTGCTAAAGCTATAACTAAATAATTGCCCAATGAGCCTAAATGGTATGATGGAATTCTCACCTATATTCCCACTCAAGAGATGTCACAAGGGTTAGACCATTAGAAGAAATAATAGTTTCTTCACCATGTGAAATGCTTCATGAAGATCAACAGACACCTCTACAAGGTGTGCGTTGATGACATTGTTCATTGGTGTGTTCTTGATACTGATCAACTACACATTCTCTATGATGCTCATAAAGGCCCTTGTGGAGGCCACTATGTTGGAAGACACACTGTCATTAAAATTCTAATGGTAGGGTACTATTGCCCATAATCTTTAGGGATGCTCACCAATATGTCTACTCTTGTGAATGATGCCAACGAGATGGTGGAATGATTGCTCAAATGGAAGGACCTCAATAATGGATTCAACCACTAGAACCATTTGACATCTGGGGCATTGACTTCATGAATCCCATCACATCCATGTCAAATGAAAAGGTGTACATCATAGTTGCTATTAACTATTATATGAAATGGGTAGAAGTAATAGCCATCATTGACTATACATCTTCTACTGTTGCTCAATTTGTACAAAAAAATGTTGTAAATAGGTTTGGTGTGCCATGTGCATTAATTTCTAATAATGGAACTCACTTTATAGGCACTACTTTTTGAAAGCTCATGAAATGCTTGGGGGTTAAACATAAACTCACAACATCCTACCACCCCCAAGCCAATGGTTAAACTAAGGTTACCAATAGCGAAATTACAAGGACTCTAATATGAACTATTAGCAAATAGAGGAAAGATTGGAGCATGAAACTCAATGATGACCTTGGGGTCTACTGCTCAACATGAAAACTTCCTATAGGTCATTCTTCCTATGAGTTGGTGTATGGAAAAATATCAACACTTCTTATTCAATCTAAGCTCCATACACTTTCAATAGCCTATGACCTTAACCTTGACTTGAGTTTAGCACAAAAAGAAAGATTAATGAATCTTAACTTGTTAGAAAGAAATTGATTGGTAGCCCTATCATCTAACGAGTTGTGCAAGGCATTTAATAAAAAATGTCATGACCTTAGAATTAGGAAAGTCAAATTTTAACTAGGAGATAAGGTTCTCTATTGGAACTCCACACACATACCTCAACAGACTAAGTTCTAGATAATGTGGGAAGAACCTTATATAATTTATAAAACTTTTCCTTCTAGGACCATGATGATCTACAAAGCTAAGAGCCTAGACAAGAAGCAACTAGTCAACATACAACAAGTCAAACCTTTCCATGAGCCTAAGCTAGCTAATACAAAACACACCTCATTGGATGGACAACCACACTCAATATTTCGAATCTCCTCCTTTCAACTTAGTCATGGAAAAGATGGCCATCCATGCTAACCATATAATCAGCTTTTTAGTTTTCATATTTTTTTTACAACTTTTTTTTTACACATTCTTTATTTTACACTTTTTGTTTTCTACATTATTAATTTTTCAAAGATTTTATTTTACAACACTGTTAGTAGTTTTCTTTTTCTTGAGTATTTTACAATTCCTATATATTTTTATTTATTAAGATGTGATTTTCTTATCTTGTTTTAATAATAAGCATCTTACTGCCAACTGGGTACAATGTGATTTAATTGATGTGGGTATGTACTACCCAGTTATTTAATTCTTGGTGTCTAGATTTTAGCTTTGAATTTTTTTATTAATGATTAGGACATGGTTTATTTTTTATGCAACAAGCAATGAGTCCACAACATCCACCCATCTACAAACTCTATGGTTTTGCTTGTTCTAGAAATGTGTAGTCTCTTTTTCATTAATAAAACTATAACAAATTTGTGACTTTGGTAGTTTCTAGATTTGGAAAGCATTTAAAGGTTTGAACAAGGTGTGAATTCAAGGGGATTTAGTATTCTTTGTGTTTTTTTTTCTTTCCTAGGTGCATGTGTATTTTCGTGGATTTCTTCCCAATCCATGTTGACTAATAAAAGGAAGTTGAATAAGTCTTTGCATGGTGTGGTTCTCATCATCAAAGAAAAGAAAATATAAAAAAATGATGGGAATTCAAAGCACACCCCTTAGAAAAAATAAATAGGCTATAAGCACTAGTTATGGGACTAGAAAGACATGTTATCCATGCATGAAGGTCCCCTCTAACTAAGGTCCTTCCTCACTTCCTACTTCTCTTTTCTTCTCTAATAAGGAATAGTGGTTGTTTTGTGGAAGTACTCTTATGTCTCATGGGAGTGAACTAGTCTTAGAATGGTGATGTGATGTCATTGAACATGGTTGGTTTTGGTCTAGATTAAGGATGAATTTTATTATGTCATTTAACCACAAATCCACAAGGGACTTCATGTGACCTTAATTAGGAACTCCATTTCACACACTCTTATCCATCTATGCTTTTCACGTCTCACCTCATTGCCAGTTTCATGTTCTTGTTTGATGTCCTCATTTGATGTGTCAAAATTATTCATTAGTTTCTTTTGAGTTTTTGTACTTAACCTTTCATGACCATTAATCATCCATGAAGCCCAAGGAATCCTTGGTTTGAAGTTATGCAAGGATAATGAAAGGCCTATGCCTACTTTGGGGAGGACCCACTATCATATCTTTTGGTTGGGTTAGTTAAGGCTTTTATCCTTAGACATTCTCACAATCAAATCCTTTTGTGTTTTCCATCAATGAAATTCAATTGTGCATATCTTCACAACATTTTTCAATGAACTTTCTTGTTTATTATTGTGAATTCTTACATCCTCTTCAAGTATTTCCTTGTATTAAACTTTTTCAAATTTAATGGACCACATATTCATGTTACCCTATTTGTCACTCTTCCCACTAACACTACTAATAGAATCAATCCACCATAATCACAACCTAGCTAAGTGTAACTACCGATGAGACAAGGTACTTCAAAGTTATAAGTTACACATTGCACACTAATCTATGATTTTGTTGTGATTATAGTAGGAAGCACGGACTAGAAGTAGGACTATCTTCACCAAAGGATGAGTAGTAGCACCTTATGATGAGGAGCGTTCATGATCATTGGATCTTGTCTCTTTCTCTTCAGCTGCCAAGAGGAGTTGGATGTCAATTTAATCAAAGGTGTTCACTTCTCTTATCATGAACAACCAATATTATAAAAGATTGCATATCCATACACTTGGGCAACTAGAGTTTGTTTATTCCATCTAAGTCAATTTGTATGTTAGTTAATAATCCCATACCTACCTAATATTTTGTAAGGAACTTGTTCCTCCTCTTCTTCACTTGAGGATGAGTTTTCATTTAGTTGTGGGGGTGTGATGAATCATATTTTGATCTACTTCAATATCAAATATATGATATTAGAGCCTTGATATTAGATACTCAATATTGAAGCCCAAGATGCGATGTTGAATATCTAATATCATGGGGTATATGTCAGCCTATAAATATAGCACTTGGGCTCACACTTTTCATATATTTTTTTATCAATTTCTTAATAGAGTAATGAATTTCTTCTAATTTAGTCATTCTAGAGTTAGAATATTTCTAAGTGCCCACAACAAGAGTTTGAATGTGTACGGACCTTTATTCGAGCACTGATGTACTTGAGCACAGTAGTGTGATGGGAATAAAGATGAGCCCTTTTGATAATCCTTGCAACACTGAGAATAGATTAATGTTTTCTTTAATGCATTTATTATTTATGCACTTTACTTTAATGCATTTTCATCAAGCAGTTAATTTCCAATTATTAATGAATAGAAGCATGACTACATTGAGCATACATGTAGGACTTGGTAACCTAGAAACACTTACGATTTGGTAACCTAGCAATTCTACATGCATTCAAGATGTGTTTGAAGAGTGGGAATGGGTACTTGTGTTAGGTTAGTTAGATAGTAAATTCATTAGATATTAAATTGCCCTACCTTTTGTTCTTGTTTTAGGTGATTAAAACTTATAAATTACAAAATGATAAAAGTCATATACCTCAATTGCACTTAACCATATACTTGTACTTCATGAGTGGAACTAAAAAGACAACGATCATTCTGATTAAATTTCACATCTTAGAACTAGTGTACTTAAGAACTTAAGATCTACGAAATTTGATTAGATCTCACATAAATGCTTGTGATTCGTATGGTCCGTTATAAAAGTACCTTACCACTCATCAATTATTTATAAGATGTATAATCTTAAAACCTTAAAATAATAAAGTCATTAACAACATATATAGCCAAAACCAAAATCAAAACTTAAAATTTAAAACATTTTAAAATAAAATATGTAGCCATGACAACATTGTGTGGCATAAATGTCAATAAAATAAATGATAACTACCAAAATGTCTACAGCTCAAATGTTAATCAACATATGCCATGTAACATTCAACATGAAAACCAAAATGAAATCAATAAGTGTTTTCACATCAAGCATTTGGTGGTGCTAAGGGATCATCTAGAATAGGAGGCAGTCAATCATCATCGTCGCTATGGTTACTAGGGCCTTCGGTGTTGCTTGATGCCTATGACATAACAACATGAAATAATTCAATAACCAATAAATAAAACCATAACTTAAATAAAGCCAAAATTAAAATTCAAAATATAAAATCCATCAAACTTGTGGGGAATACAACTCCATGAACTTCCAGGGAAGATGATGATGACCAGTCTCCAAAAAATGGAGAATTTGATCTTTTGTCATGTTTGCCCATTCAACATCTCCAAAATTGATGCCAGTAATGATATTAGTCCTATTCACACTTGTTCATGATGGCAGCTCTTGCGAGACTATAGTCATAGAAATCTCGTTCATAGTCATAGTAACTTGAGGAGAAGGAGACTCAACTATTGTGAAAGTTTTCTCAAAGAGTTTGTAAGCACTCTTAGCCTAAATGCCCTAAATGAACAACTCCATTTTACACTGTTCAATTGTCTCCTTCTTCAGCCACTTTAAGTATGCCTTCCAATTAAACTTATATTATCTCTTATGATCTTTTTGTATCTTGTTTCATGGGTAGTTAGAAAAATTTCAAAAAAAATTGTAATAAGCCTAATGTCTGAGGCCCCAACAATGTAAAGCATATCTTCAATAGCTTGAGAATTGAAAAATGGGCAAAATCAGGTAAGTAGTTTGGAATGCATGGCACTCGAAATGTTCTTTAACTTTGAAAAATGTCAGAAACTCCTCCAATGCTTTGAGAAAATGGTGAAAATAAGCTAAGTATTATGCATATTTATAGGATTTTTACCTTGTGTTGATGAGGCTACATTGACTCATTCCATTGCATTAACATAGCTATTCTTAACTATAGTTTCACTTTCAAAATGGAGAAATTTCAAGCAAGTTTGGAAACAAAATAAGAGCCAAATAAAAGCCAAAAAGATATATAATGATGACAACATGAAACAGGACATTTTTGAGAAATTAAAAGCAATTAGAGCATATTGGATGAGTTCTTTGAGAATGTTTTGATGCTAAATAAAGAAAAACTAAATGTTGTAATGTTACTGAGATGATTGATTAGACAAGATCTCATGGTTAGGAACTTTAATTTAAGGTAGACTAAAGGAAATGCAAGTGGATCCTTTCTAAAGTAGATGTATGCATATTACGTCGTTGCATACCTTCATCACATGGAGTCTATGGGCATGAAGGATGATGAATGGTTTCTTTAAGTTAAATTCCATACCCATTGGAGGAATTGTCCTAGGATTATGCTATCTAGAAAACAAAATGTATCAATTTATCATGGTATGAGGTAGTAAGGTAATAGCAAATGAAGTAAGCAAATAGTAGAGAAAGAATGGTGGATGGATAAACTACATCTGGGTCACATGAGATCATTGGTAAAAATTATGGTTAAGATGATCTAATACCAGTCTATTCCAAGTCTAGACTAAGTCCATTCCATTCATAGTGATCTCATATTGACATATTTCTCCTCTTTGACTATTAAGAATTTATGAGAACCCCAAAGAACAACCATCACTCCAAAAGAAGAAGAAAAGAAAATAAGTTGGTAGGGCCTTAGTTAAAGAGGTGCCTTTAGGCATAATATGTCTTTGTAGCTCCATAACCAATGCTTACAGCCCATTATTATGTCTAAGGGATGTGCTTTTAATTTCCATTTATGTTTTTTTTTCCAATGAGAACCACACCATGTAAAGACATGATTTTTTATATATATGACAATATGAATGATGATATATTAGTGGAGAATCATAGAACTTAAGAAGGAAGTTGAGAGAAGAATATTAAAAATTCCTTTAAGGTCATATCCTTTTTCATTTCCACTTGATTCTTCCATAGTTCATTGGGCAACAAGATCATTTGTTACTTTTAGTTGTAATGTGAGAGAACCTTAATGTTCCCATAATATAAATTTTCCATGAAACAAATGGAATGGGTGGATGTTATGAATTCATTGCCTAACACCATTAGAAATTGAACAATTTGTTAGTAAAGAACATAATCCAAGGACAAAATTTAGCTTCTTGGTTAATCAATCATAACATTGATAGTTGTAGTGAATAAATTTCCAAAATTTGCAATAGAAATGAACAAAATAAGAGACTTCCAACAAGACTAAATGAAATTAACATAGAAGAAAAAAATGAAAAGAAGAGAAAATATATAAAATAATCAATAAAATATTAAGTAAATGGAAAATATATAAAGAACTTTGCAAAGCAAAAAGATGAAAAATTGGTTATGATCAACAATATGTTACAATGGATGGCTATCTTTCCCACAACTACGTGAGAAGAAAAGATCTAGAAAATGGAGCATGCTTGTTCTTGCATAGAGATGTTAGTGTTGTTGGTTGCTTGGGGTTTCATGAATGGCTTAAGCTGTTGTACATTGACTAACATGTATCTTTACAAACTAGTTAGGTAGTAAATTATCATGACCCTAGAAGGAAAATCTGAATGGATGATGTAAGGTCCTTTTGATAACATTTGAAACTTAGTGCATTGTGGCACATGCATGAGATTCTAATAAAGAATCTTATCTCCAGGTTGAAATGTAACTTTTCTTAGCCATGCATCATGAAATTTTTTGTCGTGTTTCTTATGCACTTCATTCATCATTAGGGTTATTTTTCGGTTCTCATCTAGCACATTAAGTATCATAAGATGTTCTTTTTGGGCTAGATCAATGTTTAGATCAAGCTCACAAACCATTATCAATGTATGAAGTTTAGCTTAGATTGGAAGTTTATGTAACATTATGTACACTAACTCATAAGGAGAGTAGCCTATAGGAAGTTTCCAAGTTGAACCATATGCCTAAATAGCATCATTAAATTTAGTACTCTAGTTTTCCTTATATCTACTGATAGTTTGTGTTAGATTTCTAGTGATCTTCCTATTGGTGATCTTAGCTTGACTGTTGGCTTGGGGGGGTCATAAGGAGTTATAAGTTTATGTTTTACCTCCAAATGTTTCATCAACTTTCAAAAAAAAAATCTAATGAAATGTGTCTTGTTATCTAAAATTAGTGCCCTAGGTACATCAAAACTTGTTTACCACTTGTTGTTAAATAAATCGAGCTATAGTGGTAGATGTGCAATTAGATATAGCTACAACTTTAGCCCATTTGATGTAGTAGTCAACAATAGCCATGATGTAGGCCTTCTCATTTGCCATGGGAGTGATGGATCCCATGAAGTTAATTCCTGAAAGATCAAAATGCTCTAGTGGTTGTATCCAATGTTGGGACCCTTTCGTTCATACAGTCATTGCTCCATCTCATTGACATCACTTGCATGAATGGGAGAAATGGTGAGCATCTCTGAAGATCATTGGCCAAAAGTATCTTTCCATGAGGATCTTTATAGCTATCCTCCTTCTTATGTAGTGGCCCCCTCAAGGACCTTCATGAACATTCTAGAGGAATCTTAACTAATCTACATTAGTACACATCATCGCACTAGGCCATTGACACAAACCTTATAAAGGTTGCCTTGGATCTCCATGTAAAGTTTGACTTGGTGAAGAAATTTTTATTTCATCATTTAATCTCATTCTGCTAGAGTCTCTTATGTGAGTTAAAAAGAGAGGAACTTACCATACCAATTAGTATCCTTTGATCCTTGGACTTAAATGGACTTAGCAAAGAGGAATTCATCTAGAAATTGATCAGGCAATCCTCATTGTTATTTGATGAAAAGTCAAAGTGTCCCCATCGATGTGGCCCCATCAATGTCATGTTCCCCATCAATGCAGCCCCATCGACATGGTGTTCCCCGTCGACAAGGCCACATTGACGTAGCATTTGCTACATTTATGAGGCCCTATCAACATGGCTCCATAATAAAGTCTATAAATATGCGTTCTCCCACCATGTCTTAGCATTCTTTTGTCAATAGAGTAGTTGAACTCTTGCAATTTTATTTTGTAGTCTTAGAGAACAGTCAGTGAGTGCCCATAGTGTGGATCTGAGTTAGTTGTACAACATCTTATTCGAGTGGCAATGTACCTAGATACATTCCATGAACAAAAATAAGATCAAGGTTGATTCTTATTTATTATAGCACTTTGACTTAGATTAGATTTATTTGCCATGCAATTTACATTACATGTACTTAGTTAATATTTACTTTTCCATGCATATTAATGAATTGGTAGAATGAGCATGACTAGTTTCAAGCATAAGCACATATTCACTTGGTAATCCCATTAGTATTATTGCTTGGTTCACCCAATAGCATAGTGCTTGGTAATCCAAATAGTGGATACATGGGTTCAAGATGTGTACAGTAAGCTATAAATAAACACTCATCACTCGTAGGCTAGTTTAGACTTTATGTTGTTGATTAGATTAAGTAATTAATTTCTCTATTATCATTAGGAGTAGCATAAGGTTGAAATAACATCAAGAATCATATGCCTCACTCTGGACTAAACCATACATGACAAAGCTACCACTAGCTCAAGTGGGATGATAGTGAACTACGATCAATGCTTAACAATCTAAATGCACAACTAGTTCCATCTATGAAATTTGACCGAATCATGTGTGAATGCTTGTGACTCATATGGTTGGACGTATGAGGTACCTCACTGCTCATCACTATTCCATCTTAACTAAGATAATTGATTAGCAACTACATTCTCGATTCCTTTACTATCTATCATGATAGGGTCAAATTCCTATAAGATTACCCAGCCGCCGTATAACATGGGGGCTAACCACTGGCTTGTTCATTAGAAGATGGATTGCACTATGGTCGATGTGTATAAAAATTGTGTATTCAAGCACATAGTCCTTAAATTTCTCCAAGGCATACACCACTACCATGAGTTCTTTCTTAGTGATGGTGTAGTTAAATTGTGTACCCATCATACTTCTTCTTACATAATGGATGTAACATGAACATTTTTTATCATCCATTTGTATAAGAACCACTTCTAAATCATAGTTTGATGCATATGTCATTATATGAAATGGCCTAGACCAATCTGGAGTGTGTAGAATTGGAGTTTCTACGAGCTTCTTATTTAAGTGCTCAAATACTTTTTCACATTCCTTGGTCCATTCAAAGACTACATATTTCCTTGTAAGTTTCACTAGTGGTTTGGTGATCTTAGAGAAATTTTCTATGAAGCACCTATAGTAATTAGTGTAGTCAAGGAATGACCTCATATCTTTTACTATTTGAGTTTGCCCGGTTATTCCTTGGATGACACTTACTTTTTTAAGGTTCACCTTAATCCCCTTTCTTGAAATCCATTGCCCCAAGATATTGTTATCTTGGACCATCAACTATTTCTTTTACCAGTTGAGCTATAGGTTTGTTTCCACATACCGTTTCAAGACCTACTCAAGATGGTCCAATGCTTATTCAAAGTCAATAGCATAGGTGGAGAAGTGATCTATGAAGACTTCCACACCACTACTAATTTGCTGCTAGAAGATGTTCAGTACCAAGCGTTGGAAAGTTGCAAGAGCATTATAAAAGTACAAGGACATTTTTTTATATGCAAAAGTCCCCTACAAACTTGTGAAAGCTGTATTGGCCTAGTCTTCTAATGTAATTTGAATTTGGTTATAACCACTATGACCATCTAGAAAACTATAGTAATTATGTCCTACAATTGTATCTAGTACCTAGTCCACAAATTATAATGAAAAATGATCATTAAATGTAGCCATGTTCAATAGCCTAAAGTCTATATAGATCTTCTATTTTTCTTATTTTTTTAGCATAATGATGAGTGGGATTACTCACTTACTATCTGCTATGGAATAGATGAATCCTACCTTAAGAAATTATTCAACTTCATCTTTAGCAACCTGCTTAAATTTTGGATTCAATCTCCTCTATGGCTACCTCCTTGGCTTGTTTGTGCAGTCTATATAAATTTGGTGCTAGTGTATGCATAGGTCTATTTTAATTAACTCATGATATGACTAGGAAAAAGCTATTGGCCATCTATTTACAACTTTTAGTAGCTTTCCTTTTTGTTCTTTGGTGAGATTGGCATTAATACTTATCAGCTTACCGTTATTGAGAAAGCCTTATTTCAATTTTGTTAGTAAAGTCTTTGATTCAAGGGGTTTCTATTTTAAATGATTAGGTATTCCTAGCTCTCCCTAATCCATTTTTTCTTTTTGTGGAAGTATTGGTCATGAATCTACTCCATTTCACTCATGTTATCAATATAGGCACTTGTGAGGAGTTCTTCTGGTTCAATGCACATTGTTGAATCAAAGCCATCATTTATCATTAGCCACTAGGTACCCTCCTATTTTGTAGCTACTGCATACAATCACCTTTGAATATTTAATGTCTTGACATACTTATTGCATGTTGTGATGAATGTACATTTCATGGCCCATATCTTTTGCACTCAATGGTACCTTGTGTCATTGTATGTGATGCAAGGAACTTGTATCTTCTCTATTATTTTTCTTTGAGATTTCAAAGGAAAGATCCTTGATTCCTAACTTGATGTTAACTATGATGAGTCAAATTCTTCCCATAATAATAGGGAATTTCCTCTTACAATTATCCATGTGGATTATTAAGAAATTTTTTGAATATGACCATCCATAAATAGTGATCACAATATCCTCCACCAATCCCAAAGGAATAGTGATGAATTGATGTGCAAGATCTAATATAATATTACATTTATTAAGTGGAGGTAGGTTCCAAGTGTTATATATCTCTTGAGAAATTAAGTTAATCTTAGTCCAATAGAGCCTTACATGGATAATTTCTTACAATTTGTAACAAACCTACCATGATTAAATCTTTTCTTGGGAAGGTATCTTGCTTGGATCCAATCTGTTATTGCATGAGTTAACATGATAGTATGAACATTCTGGGACTTTTGGTTTGGAGGATGCTTTATGGCAACTTCAGAAGCAATTGGTGCAAGGTTAGCAGCCACAAATGTTTGCGAGAGTTTAGGTGGACTATTGGATCTAAAGAAAGTCATTTTTTTAAGAATTATGCCCAAAATCACTTGGAGTGTCATCCAACTATAAGTTCACAACCCTCATTACATTTTGTTATTGAGGTTGTAGTAGAATTTTCCCTTGCATAGATGGTGCAAGTGACATTGAAGTAGCATTAGAAGGTGTAAGATGAGCTGGTGGATAAGGAGGAGGATAAGTGAAAGGAGACTTGGTTCACAAAGCAAGTGTTCTATGATATTCTAGGGGATATTAGTGATGGGAGAAGGGAGTATGGCTTGCAAATCCATAAGGAGATACAGGTTCCTAAACACAATGTCCATATGGGTCTGATTGCTAGTAAGGATAGTGATGTTACAGTGATGGCATTCCCCATGACTATGGATTTTGTCATTGCTAATAATGTTCTTGAGGTTGAGATGGTGATCCACTTGGGCAATATTGTGGTAAGTGGAACTACTATTGATTATTGCCTTATGAATAAGGAAAATCTCCTAAGTGGTTTTCTTTTTTCCAATTTTGGATTTAAAGCATACACCTCAGAGTCTTATAGATGTGATAGTATAGGAAAACATCTTGTAGGATTTTCGTATTAAAAAATGTTACATCCTTGATCATTTGTTTCTAAATTTGCAACCTCATCAATCATTGTAGCTTTACCTTTTTGTTAATAGTAGTCCTTCCTTGTATCCTTCTTCTTCTATCTCTATCTCTATCTCTAATCCCTTGCTTCATTTCTCTTCCACAACCTTAAGAGCTATTTGGAAATTCTCATTCAAGAAGTTCCACATTATGTCTTGTAATAAATTTCTAAATTGGAAAGTTTTTCTTTGCATCTCTTCATCTAGTGGTGCTTCCTCCTCTGAATCATAGAAGTGTACCTCACTTTATCAAATGGAGGAATCCCTGTTGTATTCATATGCACCTTCTTGATTTTTAAGCTCCCCTTCATTCTTTACAACTTGATCAATAAGCCTTTGGATTCGATGAACCCTCATTTCTAGAAGTCTTTCTTGGGTGTAGACCTTGAGAGCTTCTCTAGTTTTGTTTTGGAGCCCATCTACTATGTGGTGAAGCTATGTTCTTTGAGAAAACCCATGGCCTAGGCATTGGTGTAAGAGAGATAAATACCTATCCATGGCTCCATCCAAGGATTCATAATTATCTTATTTCCATTCTTGGATTTATGTTCTCAGGTTGAACACCCTACAGTACATTTGGTATTTATCATTAACTCTAGCATTATACTTCATTTGCAAATGGATTCCAACTCTACAGATTGGTACCAACTTTTAGCTTCTTTGATGAGTGTTCTAGGAAAGATTTTGAGTTTCTACCATTCTTTTTTAATGTTCTGCAAGGCACAGGCATCATGGAAGGCCTATAAATGATGTTATGAATCTACATTATATCCTCCACATTTAGGGATATTATTCATGTTAAACTATTTAATTCTACTATCCCTTTAGTGCCAAGTAGAAATTCAAACTGCTTTTGAAATATTGATCATATTCCTTGTATCAAGCAATGGTTCATCATAGTCAATATGTTCACAATGGTCCCTATCATGGGCATGTGTCCTATGATGTAAGCTACTGTGTCTTCATTCTTGATGATGCTTCTCTTCTTCTTGTAGTTAACTATGATCCTTTCTCCTATTACTACGATGGGATTTTTCATCTCCATCGTAATCCTAATCATTCCTCCTTTGATCTTGGCCACAATCCCTCCTGTTGGAGTTTGATGAGGAGGAGGATGGTGAAGGTGGAGGGCTAGGAGAGTGGTGTCTACTAGTTCTTTGATTGTTATTTTTCTTTTTCTTTTGATGAATGACTAGGATACCTTTACCTTCAAGTTCTTCTAGTTTTGGACTCTATAATCTCCTCACCCTATTTATTTACCAAGATTGATTATAACCATTGGTGAAGTTGGTCTTTCTCATCGAAAGAAGAAGAATCTTGATGTTGAGATTGCCTTGAGAAAAATTCAAGATCCTTCTTTTGTGACTATACACAATGGTGTTGGGACCTTCTTACCCTTGGAGGCTTCATAACATACCTTCATGCATTAATATTTTCTAAGCTGGACATCCATTGGCTAATAATCTCTAGAGGTATGGTCTATCACCTCATACTTTGGGCCTAATAATTTGATTCCTATCTTCATGAGATTTGCCATAAGCATTGTTAGAACAGATCAATCGGGAGGTAATAAAATGTTATTCTTCATATGCCTCCAGTGTAGTCCCTAATGCTAATGAAGAATGAAAGTAAAATTTAGATAGTAGGGATTTAGATGTGCATAGACCACTTTCAACTGTTGAAGTTTTTCACCACTAGTCCTTTTGGATATGTCGTGCTATTGATTTAAATCATCGATAAGTGGTGGTGAATCATTCTTGTAAGAAAAAGCCATCTTACTTGTTTTGATAAAGTGTGTGATAGATTATTATTATTATTTTGTCTAAAAGATGATTCATTATGTTTTCCTTACAACAACTTTATATGAATTCACTATCTATTAATACTTAGAACACTTGGCTAAACTAAGTCCCTAGAAACAATGTTAATAATGAGCATTAGGTATTCCCTATGCCCAACCATATGAATCACTAGTGTGTATGCATGATTCAATCAAATTCTATGGACTTTATTTACCTACGTGATTGATATTCCTAGATGGTGAAATCTATAATAGTTAGTCACTATCTTTCCAATCAACACTTTTGTTAATCTATACATATGGCTAAGTGTCGTTGAGGTATTAGATATTTATTTTTATATTTTTTATTATTTTTCTACTCCTAAAATAACTAAGTAAATAAAGGTTTGATATTTAAATTAACTAATGAATTGACTACTTAATTAACTAACTAGCCTAAATATGGAGTATTCATTCCCACTTTCCATATACATCTTGAACATATATTAACACTGCTGGGTTACCATGTGTATACTAATGGATGTACCAAGTATTCACTACTGGGATTACCAAGTGCTAATATATCATGCTTGAAGTGGTTATACTCATGTTACTTACAAATGATAATATTAATTGTTTAATAATAAGAAATTAAATTGCATTTAAGTAAATTGTTGGAAAGTAAAGTTATGCTAATCCAAGTGTTACAATGGATAGAAGAAATCTTGATTTTATTTCCACTCATGCAAATGTGTCTAGGTACAAATGCACTTGAATAAAATGTCATATAATAACTTGATTCCACATTGTAGGTACTCAAAGGAAAAATATTCTAACTTCTCTGGGAAGAAACTGTAGAGTTTGGCTAAGGGAACAATTGAAAGGTGCCATAAATGCGAGGGTTATGCACATTTATATAGGCAATGCCTGCATTAGCATTGACGTACCTACATCAACACATCCTAAGATACGTTGATAGGTTTGCATCGATGTAGCTGTCTTATTGATGTTTTATCATAATGTTTGTAGGTGTCATAGACACCTTGTGGTCTCAAACCTTGAAAGAGTTATCCCTTGTACAAAGGACTGTAATGACAAGGCTAAATATGGATGTGGAGAAGGTAGTGAAAAAACAATCCTATCAAGTGGCAATGAAGAGAGGCCAAGTTGTAGAGTTATGAGGTTTATTTGTATTCATTGGCTTAGACAAGATTGTATGGTAGCTCATAATAGAATGGATAAGGTGGAAGGTTTGATGATGTTCTTTTGCCTAAAGGCACAATATATTAGCAACAAGTTAGTATAGCTAGATGTGGTAGGTACTAGAAAGTGACATGATAACCCTCAAAGAAAGGATTATCTATAGGTCTCTAGTGAAAATCTTAAGTGAATTTGATCACCAATTGTAAGGAATGATAGGCCATGCTGGTGTAAGTACAATCATGGACAAGATGACTCATGATCTTCTCCTCATGCATGCATAAAATGCATATTCCTAGGTTAGAGAAAGTAGTGCCTTATGCATAAGAAGCCACATACACATTTGTACACATGGCAAGACTAGAATATCTCCTATGCTAGCTATGTGTTTATGTCTTTTTAGAAAGAAGTTCCTTTCCCAATATTCATCCCAAAAGTTTCTACTAGCTCATTACTCTAACAAATGATGAATCATTTTGCACTCTAACAACAATCCTTAAATGATTCTAACTACCTAAATCACTAGCACCAAGTTTCTTAGCAACGATGCCAATGATAAGTGGTAAAGTAGATGTTATGCCCAACCATATAGATTATAAGTGTTTATACACAACCTAGTTAAATTTTGTGGAACTAGGCTAATATGGATGTTTAGATTGCTCAGTAGATCGCTAGTCGTTACCTTCTTAATCATTCTTATGTGGCCTAATTCATTTGGTTGTGTGTGATTGAGGTATATGATGATGTTGTGGTGGCCATAGCTAAATTATTATTAGAATATTAAGATTTTAAATTATATAGCATAAGTGCAAGAGCCTATGCATGGAGTATTTGTTCCCAACTTACTGTACATATCTTGAACATGCATGAATAGTGCTAGGTTACCAAGTACCTAATATTGGGTATACTAAGTGGTTCATTGTTAGAATTACCAAACATTAACACATTTATGCTTAGAGCTAGTCATACCCATGCATTGTGATTAAGTGTGGTGGAATAGAAAATGATTAACTAATCATTTGTAATTAAAGAAAGAATTATAATTAAGAAAATTATTAAACTATGCCAAGTGCTACAATGAAGGAAAATGAATCTCGATCTTCTTATCGTCATGAAAATGTGTTTAGGTACATAGTCACTCAAATGAGACTTTGAGTAATCCACTTAGTTCATGCTAGAGGCACTCGATGCTAAATTCTCACTTTCATGGAAAGAAACTACAAGAGTGTCATTAAGCTATTGAGCTAATGGTGTCATAAATGTAGTAGGTACATGCATTTATATAGGCATTTATTACCTCTATGTTAATGTTGTTGCATTGATGTAGATGACCATGCATCAACTATGATGCATTGACATAGCCTACAAAACTCAAGACTTATCATAAGGGAAAAGCAAATACATGTAGAAAATACTCTACTTGCCAATGTAGAAGGAAAGGGCTTGTAAATATAGTGATTATGATCATGATTATATTCTTGTTATCTCTTGAAATGAGGTTTCAATATATTGTTACTATGGCAACTAGGTGTAATGTGATATTCTCTAGAGCCTTGTCCCATTGTCCATTGCATCATTGTTTTTACAACTACAACATAAACATACCCTATCTTCCCATCATTTATAGTTACAATCCTCAGTACCTTACTCAATCCTTAAGAATTTGGCAATGATTTAATAGCAAATTCTCCATTAAGACCTTGTAATCCTACACCTAAATAATGGCATATGTTGCATTTATCTATGAGCTTGTCAATCAATCCTTAAGAATTTGGCAATGACTTAATAGCAAATTCTCCATTAAGATCTTGTAATCCCACATATAAATAATGGCATAGGTGCAATATGTTTCATCTATTTATGAGCTTGTTAATCAATCCTTAAGAATTTGGGGGGGGGGGGGGGGCGAACCCCAAAAAGAGAATTTTATTAATAGAAAACAACATTTAGTACATAAGCTACTTCAAGACATATAAATTGAGAAAAGGAGGAAGAGAAACCATGTTTCCTGAGACTATTATAGAGGAAACATGTTAAACTTAGCATTCCACAGGGTGTGGAAATGCATTCCAAAGATCAACCATTCGCTGAAATGTGTGTATCTTTTCTTGGATGTGGATTGTCGAATGAGATCAAAGGTGGAAGAAAGAGGAAAAAGGCCAAATGCTGTAGAAAACTATGGCTTAATTAGGAGACTTTCTTCTGAAGTGAGGCTTGATGCTAGTGATTATTTGGATCTTCGATATGACTCCATGGCTGCAATAAGAAAAACAACTGGTTAGCATTCATCTTGAATTTTGGGGCTTGAGATATAATTTGGAAGTGAACATGCCGAAGAATTTGCATTTTTTCCGAAGTAGTTAGTTGTAAGGAGTTTGAAATAATTGTCTTTTGAAAAAGTGTGGTACGTCTACGTTTCCAAATATTATATAAGATGATGGGCCTAAGGATCTTCCATAGGAAATGAGAGTTTTTGGACCTGATAGGTATGAAACCAAACATTACAGCCTCTTGTGTAAGAGTGCATGAGGGAAAAACCTTAGAAGCCCATTCCCATGCATGCTGAGCAAATGGGCAAAGCCAAAAAACATGGACAAAGGTTTTAGGGTCATTACACAAAGGGCACTTGGGGGAGTGAATCCCAAGGTATGCTAAATGTTTCCCGATTGGGAGACCTTGATGAAGAAAACACCAAAGGAATTGTTGAATTTTGGGAAGAGTCAGGAGATGCCAAATTTGGTTGAAAAGAGAGATCCAAAAATCCTCTGATTCTTGTTTATTCCAAGATCGATTACAACGTAGAATGACTTCGGAAGAATCGTGTAACAATTGGAAGGGAACATGTGGCCGATAAGGAAAAATTTTTGACCCATTAGACCAATAGAGGCCATGAAATAGACCTTGGATAGCACCATCTAGGTGTAATGATTGATGAAGAAATGTATGTATCTGGTGGAAGCAAAGCCGCATTGCTTTCGAAGCTCCATATAGGTTTTCAAACGCTTCCCAAGAAATCCATTGATTAGCAAGATGAAGACAATTAAGGGAAATCACTTCGTTCAGATACCAAATAATGGCTAATCTTGCATTAGTAATGGCAAGAGGGGCAAGGGTCAAGGGTAACCACCAAGGGTAAAGCATGGGAAGGAGAGTAGGGTTAAGATGGATATTAGACCAATTAATATGATGATGGAGAACTTGCCAAGCCTTCCATATGCTTTTGAATACATGGGAACTAGGAATGGAGATAGAATGAGGAGAGAAAATCCAATTAATAGGATGGATGTTTTTCCAAAAAGGCTTATGTTTAGGAAAACTTTGATGAAGCCTTAGCTGGAGAAGATTTCCAATTATGTCAGAGGTATCCAGATGTTGCACTAACCACTTAGCAACTAAGGAGAGTCCTTGTTTGTAGGAATTCAATAGACCTAATCCTCCTTTGTTTCTAGGAAGAGTGACAATGTTCCAAGCGACACGATGAAAACCTCATTGGGAATCTTCAGATGACCACATGAAGTCTCGAAATAACCGCTCCAAGTTTTAATAGGCTGTGTGGGAAGGAGCCCAACATGAGGAATAATACACATGGGTAGAAGCACAAATGGATTTACAAACAAGATATTTTCCTGCCAAGGTAAGGGGCTTAGTCTTCCACTTTTTAGTTTTCTTACGAATACGAGAGATAACTAGCTCCCACAATGTAGAAGTAGGACCACGAAATCGAAAAGGGATTCCCAAGAGCTTCATGATCTCATGGTCTTGGATTAATTTCCATGGATAGGTGGGGAGTTTACTATAATTGTTATGAAAACTATATACAGAAGATTTAGACCAATTAATGGTAGAACCAGAGAGAGAACAATATTGCTCTACTTGGGCTAAAAGACGTTTAACGTTATCGGTTGTATTTTGGATTAGAAAAAAAGAGTCATCAGCAAAATGCATATTAAGCAGTTGATGTTGAGGAGAGGAAAAGTGCATGCCATATAGCATACCTGAGTGAATATCGTGGTTAATTTGATGGCAAAGGAAATCCGCAGCAATTATAAAGAGATAAGGGGCAGGAGGACAACCTTGTCTTACTGATCTATGAATTACAAAGGGGGCGGTGATGCCAAAGGTGGTGGCTATTCTCGCATTAGCATTTGAGAAGAGACATTTCACCATATGAAGATACTTGGAGCCAAAACCGAGTTTTGACATAGTTTGAAGGATGAAGTCCCACTTAATGTTGTCATAGGCCTTAGCATAGTCCAATTTCATCAAAAGGATGTCTTGGCCATCATCCTCAGCCCACTGCAAACCTTCCCAAGCAGCCACAACATTATCTAAGATATAACGCCCTGGGACAAATCCGGTTTGTTGAGGGGATATAATTTTATGAAGGAATTTTTTCAAACGTAAAGCTAAGCATTTGGCCCAAATTTTGTATACCACATTAAGAAGAGTAATGGGTCGCCAATTAGCTATACTAGTAGGGTCTCCTGATTTGGGAAGGAGGCGAATAATCCCAAGATTTAAATTTGGTCCTAGAGAACCAAGATGGATAGCCTCTTTAATTACTTGGAAAAGGTCATGGCCAACTAGATTCCAATGCCTTTGAAAAAACTCAACAGGGAAACCATCATATCCAGGAGCTTTCCCAGAACTAAGTTTGAAACAAGCGTGTTGAAGCTCTTCTTGAGTGATATTAGCGTCGAGGATGTGAGACATGGATGAGTCAACTAACCTAGGATAGTTACGCGTAGTGTCCTCAAATGATGAGAGATTCATAGGGGAAGCTATAAACAAGGCTTCAAAGTGCTCCTTAAGGTAAGAGAGGATACTCTCATGATCATTGATAATAACACCATCCCTAGAGAGAGTATCTGGGGATGGACTGGAAGGAGAGCTGTTGAGATATTTAAAAAATTCCTTACATTGCTCATCTTGAATCTTCAACCAAGTAAGTCTACTTTTGATTAAGGCACTGTGGGCCTTGTGGACTTCCCAACATTGGAAAGTGGAGCGAACTTTAGCAAGTTCTTCGTGAATGTGGGTGTTAAAGGGTTCTATGGATAATCTTTCTGTAAGATTATTAATAGTTGAACAAATGTTGTTGTACTCTTGTCTAGAACGAGAGGCCACTTCCTTGCCGAACTTCCGAGCAAAGTTCCTTACCCTACTAGTGGTTCACAGCCACCATTGGATCTGACCCACTTGACCTATGGGCCTAGGTTCAGCATTTCACAGATTAGAAAGAAGTTGTTGAGACGAAGGAGAAGAGAATAAATTAGAGCGTAGGTGAAAGAGGTGGAGTCTGGTCCTATGAGAAGTACCAGAGATTTGCATGGAAATGACGATGGGATAATGGTCAGATAACGTAGCATGTTGGTGAATCGTAGTGGTGGAGATTGCCTGCCAAAAGGATAGTGTGGAGAAGTAAAATCGATCTAGCCGACTATATATTCGAGCCTGACCCAGACGAAGTTTACTCCAAGTAAATCTATGGAGAGGTCTGCTTGAGTTATCCTTGACTCCATCAAGGAGATAAAATTGTTTTTTAAAGTCAGACCAAGGTTGAAATTCATGAGGAGGAAGTCGAAAAGGGACTCTCCCAAGTTTATCGTGAGGGAATTCAATCATATTAAAATCTCTGCCAAAAATCCAAGGAATGGAAGGAAGAGAATAGGTTAGTTCCTGCCATAATTTAGCCCATTCCATGGAGTCATTTGGAGCATAAATAGAGCAAACCCCAAAGGGTCCATGGGAGGAGGAGAAGATAGCCCAAGAAACTCTTTGGCTTGAATCAGAACCAGAATGGATGAGTTTGTCTTTCCAATGGGCTGAAATGAGAATAGCTGCTCCACCTTTTCCATACACGTGGGAGGGAGCTATGACTGAGGAGTGGGGAAGAAACCTATGAGCTGAAAACTCTAAGTCAGAAGCTGAAATTTTAATTTCCTGAAGAAGGATGAAATCAAAGGTGGTATTCAAACTAGAGAGAAAATTGATAGCCCTTTTACCTCGAAGCCTATCTGCAAGGCCTCGAACATTCCAAGATACTAAATTCATGAGGAGGTAGAGGATGCGGGTAGGGAAAGAACTTCAGAGGATTTGAGGGTTGATGTGTCCACTTCCATTATGTTGGAGAGGACAACAAAGGGGTCTTTTGTAATAACTGGAACTATAGAAGAGGCTATATGGGAGGGAGATAATGGTGGGTCAGAAAAGGAGGATGGTTTAGCTCTTTTCCTACCCCCATCATTCCCTCCCTCAGTGGTTGAAATAGAGTCCTTGAAAGATTTTGACTGGGTGACTTTAGCTTACGAAGTGATCTTTATAGAGGAGCTAGAATAAGGGACTTGTGAGGTAGAGGATTTAGGTTTGGAGAGAAAACTAGAGGTCTTGTGGGGAGTGGCTNTTAGAATGAGGGACTTGTGGGGAGTGGCTGCAAATTTAAATGTTTTCTATAGGACTTGAGTTTCATCTATAGGGGAAGAACGATTTTGTGAAGGGTTGTTTGCATTTTTCTTCCTAGCTAAGGAAGGGCAGGCCGAGATGTGGTGATCAGCTCGATGATAATAGCTACAGGAGTTTGGAAGGTAAAAATAATCAACTTTTTATGTAAACAATTTTCCTCCAGCCGCTAATGTGAGAGAGGTTTTCTTGTGAGAGATGTCTAGTTCTATACAGTAGCGACGAAACTGAATTCCATTACCCTCTACTCCGTGATCAGAGATAATGTGACCTAGGGTACAGACAATGTCTCTCTCAAAGGTGGAAAAAATAAGTGGAAGATTAGGTAACTCCACATAACAGGGGATAGTTTTATAGGCTGGGTCAGTGACATCGAAGTCAAATTTCCATGGACGGATGACCAGGGTGGCATTTCGTGCTGGGAAAAAATAAGCTGAAAGGGCTTCTTGATATGAGAAGCATCAGAGAGTTCTACGAGCACAAAGTTCAGGCATAATATCAGGCATAGGAAATGGTTATGCCGTGAGATTGTAGAATAGATTTGATGTACAAATTGAGATTTACTGATCGGGGAATAAAACCCATAATTTGAATAAAAATGAACCGAGATGAAAATTCTTTAGCTACATTATCAAAAAGATCGTCCGGAATAAAAAATTCAATATTAGTGGAGTTGGGGGGACTTCCCTGCTGAGAAGAACCAGACGGGCCTTGAGATTCAACCATGATTGCACTGTAGCAAGGATCTTCTCTGCCAACAGCGTAGCCCTACGTAGCACTCCTGGATCGGAAGCACCGATGAACCCGTTGACGCCAAACCACCTCTGAACTCGTTGATGCCAAAATGCCATAGGTTTGCCCAATGATGTGAAAAAAATCTTAGAGATCTGAACTTAATGGTGGCGATCCCGGATCTGCGACACCCTTGACTCAGATCTGTCAGGCTAGTTTAGCAAAATGAGACCGATTGGCTGCTAGGGAACTGTTGGCACATTTTGGCCATTTAATGGAGTAGGCTTTGTGAGGTTGTGTGAAGCTAGTCATATAACTAACATTGCCAATATTTTATTGGATGAAGATTCTTCAGAGGTGTTGGCTATTTCAGTGCCAAAGAAGCATTCACTGGGTCTACAAACATGTATTGATGTACAAGTCAAGAAGTGGTTTTAGTTGACCTCCATAAGGTATGGGAGGGTAATGAATGTAAGGCAACTTGTAGAAGAAACTAAATCATGCCTTGGAAGCGAGAGTTATATTGTTTGGGCTATGAAATGCCCCTGAAAGCTAGGTACATTCAAGGTCATCTGCCCCTGGCAAAAGCATCTGGAACAGCCCATCATGAGGAGGTAACATGTTTCACTTACAGCGTATGGTTTAGGAGAGAGATTTCAGTGGGAATCTTGCCAAGCAATTTGTTGATCCTGCAGAGACTTCAAATTTGCAATCTAAGAAAAGATGTTGTGCACGCCTGGGTACTTCCGAAACACCGAACAGCGAACCAAATATGTCATTGCTACCATTTTCACGGTTGGTGAACTTTAAAACGAAATTCTGGAACTGTGCCTATGTCAGCAATTTACCGATTAAATTAAACACACTTGATTAACTGATCCAATAAGTGAAGACTTCAAAGAAATATTTGGGAGAAATCCTCGTCTACTGTTCTTCATTACCTTCTGCACAAAATCGTGGTCTCTTCTTCATCTCCATTGACAGCTAAAAAGTGGTTTTCAGAGACCAAAAGAAACAAAAAAAATATATATAATACGATGGGCATCGGCGGAGAGGACGGCGGTGGCAGCAGCAATAGCCCAGACCGTAGGCGTTGAAGGCAGTTATGGCAGTTATGATGATGATGGTCTGGTCCAGGGTTTAGACAGCAACGGCGAGCTGGGCAGTAAGGCGGACGTCACACTGCGACATATTTAATATTAATGTTTGTTTCAATGTGTTGAATGCATGCCACACATACGTTTTCATATAATAATTGAGGATTGTGAAGAGTGTTCAAGAATTTATTT